>JAHLJS010000002.1:24338866-24915582 GCA_038502445.1 Eremochloa ophiuroides
GCAAGAGATAATGCTTTGGCATGAATAACAAATTAGCATTAAATATTACTTTCCATGCTAGATGATTAAATATTACTTAGAAAACGGCAATCCTGTTCGTCCACAGCCATGACTCAGCATCGAGTGTTCGCCTCTCGCCAAATTGGCAGTAGCCAACAAGCGCGTGAGAACGCTGGGACGGGAGACTCAGGAAACCGTGGACAACAAGCATCTAATCAGGACGCTTGCACGGCAGTCCCGCAAGCTACGGCAAACCGTGAACAGCAAGTGCCTTATCAGGACGCTGGCACGGAAGTCCTGCAACCGCAGGCAGACAGTGGCGGTGGAGAGGATTTCAGCCCCTCAAATTTTCTCAATATGCATCAACCTGATGTTGAGGTAACTTAGTGCATAATGTTGGTATAAATTAATTGCACTCTACTAAATATTATTATTATCAAGGTATCCACAAGCGCACAGATAAAACAACCGATGTAGCACTTTACCAGACAATCCTAGTTTTAATATCGAACCCAAAGGAACAGTCGGTGATACTGACTAAGTCTATTGGCTCTTAACCCAATAATACAATCAATCCAGAGAATATCAAGAACGAGGAGACAACAAATGATTATGTAGATCCGACAACCGGTAAATTTTGAATAATATCGCTCTAATCGGGCAGTGACATGAATAAAAGGCGAAATCAGAGTTCCCTCCTACCAGACACTTATACACCTATCGATCCTATCAACGGAAAGTGGACTACAGAGGACTCAATGCAGCTGTCACCTACGCGATCTACCACTATCCGGCC
Source organism: Eremochloa ophiuroides (assembly GCA_038502445.1). NCBI lineage: Eukaryota > Viridiplantae > Streptophyta > Magnoliopsida > Poales > Poaceae > Eremochloa > Eremochloa ophiuroides. Next base: position 24,339,663 of record JAHLJS010000002.1, read on the forward strand.
AATCAGGGGACATTCACAAGTAATTATAGCCCAGACACCACGTCTACACTACAAACTACTACTTCAACCAAGGAGCTACCAAGATCAAAACACTCAAATAGAGTTGTAAACTTAAGAACGAATAAGAACCGATGCTTACTTGAATCAGAATGTTGAATACAAAAGTACCTCAGAATGCAACTCCGGGCGAGGGAGCTGAATCCAGACGAACACAGCTACAAAGAAGTTCCGACAGACCGGGACTCCTCTGAATCTCTACTCATCTGCTCTATCTCTCTAATCTCTCTCTTGATTGCTAGCCTAGATCTAGTGGATATCTATCTAATGCTTTAGGGTCTTCATCTCTTGATCTGGCTCTCCTCCAGGGGGGTATGGCCCTCTATTTATAGGCCGGTGCGATGCACGCGTGCCGTTAGATCAAACCGACTTAACCAAGGGCTCAGATGACTTCTAATAGACGGTGGTAGAAGACTCCAGAAGGCGGCGCGGGGGAAACCCTAGGGGGGCGCCGGCCGGCCCCACCGTGTGGGGTTTCGGGCTCCAGTGATTCGGGTGTGTTCCAGATGCTTCTAGTGTTCTCGTGATGATGTTTACTTGGCGGTTAAGTTTCATGGTAATTATGCTCTTTAATCCTTCTTTTAAGTTTTTCTGGAAAATCCCCTGGGAAATAGATAATTCACCAAAACTCATGGAATCTGTCAGTAATAACCCTATTCTATTAGATATTCATGTTTAATGTAGGGATAATTGATAATAAAATTTGGATGATAACAGGTTTCAACACATAATAAACAAGATAGGCTAACATGGTAAGTAATAAGTGACTGGCACTTTAATTAGCTTTTTGTTTGTCTTCGCCAGGATACGGCGAACAATGCCCTCAGTACCAGCAATCCTAGGCCAAAGCGAGGAGCCTTAGTCCTTCCTAGTGGCAGAAATGCACACTGGCACATAGATGCATTTGACCAGACAGGAGAGCCGTTAGGTCCACGTGTGTCGGTGACAAAATACAAGAATATCTTCGGGATTCCTGTCAGGGACTACATCCCCATTAAGTACAGGCGCTGGGTCGGGAAAGACGACCACGAATGGGTGGCGCCCAACTCAGAGAAGGAAATCGTTTGGGAGAAGTTTAAACCCTTTTTCTCTTTCCCAGATGACTGGGATGAGGTGAAGGTCAAGGCAAAAGCAAAACAAAGCATGGGGGTAATGTTCAGGACTTACAAGCGGGTGTTGCATGATAAATTTATCCTGGAGGGCTATGAGCCAAATTGGGACGCTGGAGAGCATGAAAAATAGAGGTAATACTGGGAGGAATTCAAGGATTATAGGCTATCCTTGGAGGCCTTAGAATTGAGTGCAAAGAATACGATGAACTCGTGGAAAGCGACAGATCCTCATCATCTTGGCTCTCGTGGCTACACTGGAAAGCTGGAAGAGTTTGATAAGGACATTACAAAAGTACGGTACCTTGGCATTGAGTCGGAGTCTAGCACTTGGGAGCCGAGATGCACCTATTACATCATGGCTAGGGGGCACGCCATGGAACGGACGGGAGCCTTTCAACCCGCAATAATCATTCATATGCCAGCGTCAGCAATAAGTCAAGAGTGACCGATGAGTTCATCGAGAAGGTGACAAAAGCACATCAGGAGCTGAGGGACAGGACCCGTAGTTCTGACAGGGAAAATGACATGCTTACCTAGTGCCTCGGAAACAAGGAGCACCCTGGCCGCACAAGAGGAGTCGGTGACATTCCTTGGGTATTTGCATTCGAGGAGGACTCGGCCACTTACGGTAAACACGATAGGGGTAAAAAGCGAAGGCAAGCAGTGGAGGAGAGACGGTTGAAGGACATGGAAGAAAGAGTTGAAGCTCGAGCTGCTGCTCGAGTTGATGAGCTAGATAGGATAAAAATTGAGGAAGCATTGAGGTCCAGGGAATCCGCACCTCTTCCAATAGAAGACAATGTTCTTCCCAGCTCTAGCCCAGTATACAGGGGTCGTAGCAGCTGTGGGTTCACCCCACTCCACGAATAACAAGCGAATGTGCCTCATCTAGTGGACGACATCACTGGACTCGTTAGTGTCAGGTTGTATGTCCGCCAGCAGTGGACCAAAGATAAGGTGGCGACTGGCCAGGCCTGGCCACGTGAAGACAGGACCATTGATGGTCGCCCAATTCCTGAAGGGTATGCCCACGTGAGCATTGATACTATACTTAATAAGAAGTATAACAAGATAATGCTTAAGTACCCTGTATCGGCAGATAGGCCGTATCTTGTTCATAACAAGGGATGTCTTGTGGCCTGATGCAAGAGCTTAATTAAGCTTGATCACCAAGTGTCCTCGGATGAAGACGACGATGGCCAATGGTCACCATCAGCGCGGGACGAAGATGACTGTCTTGCTCATGCAGATCCCTCAACTCCCTTACCCTTGCGCAAAGATAATCCCCCTCCGCATGTTGCTGCATTGGCACCACCGCCACCGCCGCCGCCACCGCCACCTCCATCGCCAAAACGACCTCCAACTCGGAGCACTTCGCATTCACATCCTCCTTCCCAAAAGGCTCCACCACAGAAAAATCCACGTCAGAGTACACTTCGTCAATCCCCGCCTCAATCACCAAAATGTCCCAACACAAGGAGAGGCATCCAGAGAATGCCGTCTACCTCAGAAGATAATGTTTCTAAAATGGATAATAATAAATGGAAGAGGCATGTGGGTGCGAGCATCACGGGGTTGGTCGGAAATAAGAAACAGCCCTCCCCTCACAGTGAACAATGCGGGAAGCCGTGCAGTGTTTGGTTTAAAAGGATTGCCGGGTTTCCCAGGTGGATATTTGTCTTCGACATCGAAAGGCAAGACAAAAGCTTGGTAAATAAAGAAAAAGTCATGGACGAGTTATTGGCTAAGACGTTAGCTGTGAACGAGTTCATGGAAGGAAATGGTGGCCTAACCGAAGAGATGGCTGAGCTAATGTATTTGGAGGGACGAGAATTTGAGACGGCAAAAGTCGTATACAAGTTCAAAAATGGGCTGCCTTTGATGAAAACCACCGGTGAAATTAGTGATCTGCCAAGAAATATGTGGCAACTCCATGAATATTACACTTTAGATACTGCAGCTCAGCAGTACACAAGTTTCGCAGTCCTTATAGTGGCCAATGTACCCTGGCTTGGCAATCCCAACGAATTATGTCGTGTTGTCGAATATGAGGACTTATTCCTGCTCTACCAAAGGCGTGACCTCGACAACTCTATTTTGATGATATGGACACTGTAAGTACCCTATATATACCCTGTTCATCATTGTTATAATTAACAGACTATTATTCACACTGTAACATATATACATTTCCCATGTCCCCATGCTTTTGCAGGTATATGGCAAGCTTTTTGCGACAAGAAACAATTATTTCAGATTGGATTCCCAGACCCAATCTTGGTCCACCATGCAAGTTGCAACCGTGACATGCGCCATACGAAAGAAGAGGTGACCAAAGTTTTTCGGGGTTTCTTGGCACAGGGGAAAACCGACATTCTACTAGCCTACAACTACGGGTATGTTCTACCTCTCATCGTTTACTGTTTTCATAAGAATTTGATGAAGTTGGATATTTGTTTCTTATTTGCAGGGGCATTTCGTTTTCAGTGGATATCAAGATCAAAGAATCACGTATCGAGGTTTGGGACTCCAAGAACAAAGAACTTGAGTGTGTTGAGCCCCTACGCCTAGTTCTAAATGGGTAAGTGGATTAGCATATTATTTTTTATTAATCTCATATATAGCATACTCTAATATTTTGTATTTTAAACATTACATATGATAGGGTCAAGAAAAATGTGTTGCCCTCGACGCCCCCATTCAAAGCTTATCGTATGGAAATGTACACTCTGCAACAACCACAGGGGAACAACGAATGCGGGTTCTACGTAATGTGGGCTATGTACCATTACGTCGGTGGCAAAACTGAGACCTGCGATGAGCTGGTGAGTATGTTTCCCTTCTCATGTATGTTTAGGGTTTAGGGTTTAGTGTGTATGCCTAGTTCCCTTCTTATGTACCATTTATGTATTTTTGACACATTATCTTGCTTGAACTACAGCGCAAAAAAATTGAATGCTACTGGCTGTTAGAGCCCGAGGTTAGATGATTCCAAGAAGCGATAGCAGGCTTCCTCCTAGATGAGGTGTTCACGCAAAAAGGGATATTCGCAATCACCCGTGTCACAACGCCGGTGAACAAGGCCCTTGCAAAAGCCTACAAAGAAAGATTGATGCCGACTAGAGTCTGATGGTCATCGCTCGGGGGTTTTGCTACTCTATTGTAACATGATATTTGTTCATATTTGTCGTCTTGTAATGTTGAATACTCTCACCGACTAATTAGGGTTCTAATTAAGGCGAAACCGGATTCCAAAAATAACAATATTACTACTCATTAATAACAAACCGCAAAAATTCCTAACACTGCTGGAATGAAAAAATAAGCCGGCAGTGATTCTCGAGATATCACTGCCGGCTTCATCAATACGCCGGCGGTGTTGTCCTCACCACCAGTGCCGGCTCGTGTTACAATCCGGGAGTGTTTCACTTAGAAAACACTGCCGGTTGCTAGAACGACCGGACATTGTTCCACTTAGCAAACACTGCCGGTTTGTTTATCGAACCGGCAGTGTTCTTGTATGTAACACTGCCGGCATCTTTATCGCCCCGGCAGTGTTCTTGTATGTAACACTGCCAGGTTTGTTTATTGACCCGGCAGTGTTCTTGTACATAACACTGCTGGTTTGTTTATCGACCCGGCAGTGTTCTTGTACGTAACACTGCCGGTTTGTACCACGACCTGGCAGTGTTAGCTACGTGGAACACTGCCGTATCGAAAAATGACCCGGCAGTGGTGGTTCGACATCTGTGTCGGTTCGTAACATCCGGTACTGATGCTGACTTCCCATCACTGCCGAACTAGTTGTGCCGGTTCAAATTCCGGCAGAGTTGGGAGGTCTGGAAACCGGCAGTGTTATGCAAGTCTAGGGCAGTGGTAGGTGTATACTCCATCACCGCCGGCCGCCCGGCCGGCCTCTGCTTCTCCCATGTTTCGACGGCATGGCATGGTACACTGCTATATACGGTATATAGCTCTGGCAGCAGTCGTCTACAGTAACCTCAGGCGGCAGCAGCATGTGGGTAAGCAGCTTCATCTCGCTCTCGGCTCTGTTCGCTTCAACCTAAACAACACATATTTTTCAGCTCTGGTACAGTATTTTTTCTCACAACAAATCAGTTTCAGCCCTAAATCAGCTCAGCTTTTCAGGCTGAAGCGAACAGAGCCCTCTTCTGCTTAATTTTTAGACAGCGCGCCATATATATATGCATGATTAATTCTGGGTCTTTTGCTTCCTTTATTTAACTGATGCGTGTGGTGCACCACTGCCTTTTGTGTTCTCCATTGCAATGTCGGGGCTCAGTAATCAAGTACGAGAGCACAATGCAAAGTAGAAAGTACTACGTACGATAGTCGATAATAGGGTATATAAGGTAGCATTAATTTCATTTTGCATGGTATAGTCTTTCATTTCACCATCCAAACATGCATGGCTCATATTGCTGCGTTTCCTACGGACTATACGGTCAACCCCCCTCAACAACGGGTTTATTATCATCCCGGGAACATGTATAAAGTTGAAACTAGCAGCGAACGACCCAATAGTCTTCAGAGCACTGCTATATGTAGTCGCATACAAAACCTTGCATGCACAATTGGCCAAGGGACGTACGATGAAGCGAGGAACAAATATGTCACGCTCTAGGTCAACTCTATCAACAAACAAGAAAAAATTCTACCAAGACAGATCATTTTAACACCCTTCGATTCACTGTCTGATAATAGTAGCTGGCTATATGTACGTACTTTATATCTGATTTATTCTAGACAGTATGATAGTTGTTATCTAAAGGCCCAGCTAACAATAATTAGCTTGTCTATTATCTATATTTATTTGGGTAAAAATATAATTATTAACTAACTACTATCTATATGGAAACCAAACAAGTTAGCAGAGGTGGGGAGTGTCGTGACGAAGAAAATGAACAATGGCTTCGGCGGGGCTGTGCGCCAGGAAGGTTATAGCGGTGCCCACGTCAGGTAAGGGCGCTCCAAATAGGCCTAGGCCATTCGAGTTACCCGAAAAATTTGGGTCGGGTAATTCAGTTATTTGAAAATTCGGGTTTTACAAATTGCTACCCGATTTTGGATCAAACAAACACTACCCGAAATTTCGGGTACCCGATAATTCGGGTTTTTCCCGAAACTCATTAAACTAGGTATTTTAGAAGAATTCTAATCATATTTTATAATAAACAACAATAGTCACACAAATCATGTCATGTCTTTATATCAATTAACAACAAATCAACTATCAAGTTAGCATAAAATTACATTGATACATAATAAATAATATATTTATGGTATACTAAACCACTTCATATCTTCATATTTGAGACATTTCAGGTAATTTAGATAATTCGGGTACCGGGGAGCCTTACCCAAATTACCCAAATTAAATTCGGGTTTCTACAAGTTAGTATCCGAAATTAGTGATCGGGTATTTCGGGTTCGGATACTTCGGGTCCGGGTAATTCAGGGTTCGGGAATTGGGTATCGGGTATTTTGCCCACCCTTAGCTCCAATACAGGGTCCTAACTGATGTTCTGCTGTGTAGACTGTACACTGTAGCCATGTATTTATCTCTACGTAGCTCACTGTACCGTCGGTAAATGCTGCCACACACCTACTCGCCGATTCGGTTGACAGCAGGAATAGTGTATATGTGACCAAAATTTTTGGCCATAACTGTTTCTTATACTACTGTAGTACTATAGTAATTTTCTTTCGGTTTTGAATCGTATGTTTGGAGGTCGAAGAAATTTTTAAGTCAAATTTACATCCGAATCCATCCATCTCTCATTTGACAAGTGTTTTCTTCTGTTTCGCGAAACAAAACAAGAATCCATTTTTAACGTGTGGCTTCAACAACGTTACACAAGTGTCTTCTCCAAAATTTAGAGTTAGCCGTCCAGTCTAGTGTTGTAATGATCTGCTGCTAGCTAGTGGGCACGCCTAGAATATATCGACGGGATGTTTTGCGCTCTATGGACTTGTATGGTGTAGCCTGCCAGGAGCCTCCTGGCCCAGGCAGCGTCCCCAGGCGTTGGATTTTGATCGCCTGGGGCTGGGATCGCTGCCTGGCCGGTGAGCTGCCTGCCAGGTACTCATCCAAACAGGCCCTATATGCAAATAAAGCATGGGAAATTAACCTACTTTCTAAAAAGGGATGGATACATGCATAAGGCGGCCTTTCCCCAATGCTGCCTTTTTTCTTGTACCTAGCTTTAAGTGCCATGTAGAATCAAATAAAAAAAATAGGTGCTCTACATTTGTCATAGTAGCTTGCAGAAGCTACATATGCTTAGGGAGAGATAATATGGTCCATGCTAAAAGAAAGAGATGCATGATGAATGGAAAAAGTTTTTTGCACACCACAAGTAGTGAGATAGTTTGTATCGTGTGAATATTAGTCTTAACATTTCCTAATCTATGTGGATCACTTTATTTGTACTGAAACTATTAGTACTGTTAGCCTCCATTGATGGTGCCCTTAAACCTACTTTAATTTGTAACTACAACAACTCAACTCGGAAAATCTATCCTTCCTTCCAAATCATAGTTCACACTAGCTTTGTCTAAATCAAACGCACTAAAGACTTTGAACTAGATTTTTAGAAAAAACATTAACTTCTACAAATTCAAATAAACGTACTAATATTAATATTTTATGATATACTTTAATAAAACTATTTGATAGTGTAAGTGTTGATGAACTTTTTATCAATCTGTACGGCAAAATTTAGAAAACTTTAATAACTTAGGAAATACTCCCTCCAAATAATAACTTTTTTGACTCTGAGATTCCTCATTGATCATTCATCTTATTTATTTTTGTTTTAATATGGAGGAAGTACTAGCTAACATCATCAACTATAATGGGGCCGAGCATGGGAGTATGTATATAAAGTTTCATTAGTTTTAGCTCAGACTTCCTGCCTAAGCAAGTAAGATACGTACATATATATTGCCCCCACCATAGTTTGTCTCTACGTGCCTTAATTTTTCTCCGGACTTTGTGGCCTTGTGGGGATCGTTCAGACTTCTGCGCGCCGCCGGCGGCCAGCCGGAGTCTCCGCTGGGTCGGTCACACCACGATGGCGCGCGCAGCATCAATTCTGGCCGGCCGGGTACCTGCAACAGGACACTAGCTACAGCTAGCATGCATGCCTGCTGCCTGACATCGACGAACGATCGAAATATAAAAGATGCAGCAGCCGGGCTGCATGTGCATGTGCTGATGTGTGCATGTGCTGCTGCATTCATCCCTCTACTCTACCGTGCCACACTGTGTGTGACTGTAGTAGGGTGGTGCCTTACATATACCCGTGTTCATAGAGGCTTAGGCTCGTAAAGTTTATCTCATATCATCGAATGTTAGATATGTGTTAAATATAGATAAAAATAACTAAGTATATAGATTACAACTCTCTTTTGTGAGATAAATTTTTAAAACCTAAGTAATCTATGATTTGACAATATGATGCTATAATAAACATGTGTTAATGATAGATTGATTATGTTTTTGCTAGCGAGTTCTGAAATCTGTTTTTATTATATCCGAACACCCCATGCGACATCACATATGACATCCAATGTGACACCCCAAAACTTTACACCACCGGATTTAAACATCACTTAACCAATTTATTAGGTACCTTTCGGGAGAGCTTTGTTTTCTTATACTTCAGCTCTGCAACTTGATTCTTCGATGGAGTAATTTCATTAGATTCTTAGGAAGGAAGCAAGGTGAAGAAGCTAATGAGAATTGATTCTTCGCTGATTCACACCAAAATATAACCTAAGATGGGGGGTGCAGGCAAGAATCTGGACAAATATGTTTTTTCATCTTCCTCACTTGTATACATAATAGAGAAGTAATTCACTTGAGTTTCTTAAAGAAGCTATGTCATCATTTTTTTTTTTTTGTGTTTGGCAGCCAAGGAGTGATTCTCTTTGAGAATATGCTCCATGTAGCGCTCCCAGATGCTCAGCCAACATACCAAGATGAATTCTCTACAATCAATCAATCAGTAAGAGAAATAGATCCTATGGGCCATTAAGTTTGGATTTTTGTGTTTGATGAACAATATGACTATTTAGAATGATGTTTTTTGCTACTATACAAGGCATAGTTCAGATGGATACAAGGTGGACCTAGACTAGTAGAAAGTGATTGTCTAAATGATTACCACCTCGAGCAAGACATTAGAAGCTATGTTGAACACATGTATGCCCTGCTAGAAGTATAAGACACCAAGAAATAGAAGCTCGGACGCAAAGACAAAATGTGTTGTTTCCTTCCAGATCCATGTGATTGATGAGGCGGAAGTGGACGCAGGGTGAGATGAGTTAGAAGCCTGGCATCAAACATCGACCATGAGTCGTTGGATCTGATGCACTTATGATAGTAAACTTTGATTTTGATAGAGAGGAATTCCTGTGTACACTTTTTTGGGGACGCAAAGAATTGGACTCTCGAGCAGGGGGACGTTCTTTTGTTGGTGGACAGTTGCAAAGTTTTGATTGGTCCATTATAGTATAGCTTTAAGGTCTGCAGTGGAGCCTAAAGAGACGTATACTTCCTTCATTTTAAATTATAAGACATTTTGATTTTTCTAATTTTATAGCTTTTACTAGTATACAAACAATGTATGTAGAAAAGTCAAAACACTTTATAATTTAGAACAGAGACAGTATATATGACTGTCCAACCTGGTGCTAACTTGAAACAATAATATTTTTTTAGCACAAAAACACTGTTAGCTGCAAAAATGAAATACAAACAAAAACTGGTGTATATAGCCACTTTTAGTTTGCACTAATATTATATCCTCCACGGCCCAAGATATTGAACTTTCTACGTCAAAGAATTATATGTATTATGTAGTATATTATTTAGTTTTTAAAAGCGAGCCTGACGAGTATAAACAAAAAACGAAAAGAACGATGGGCCATGGCCGAGAGGCAGAGACGAGCACGATGGACCGATTTAACGTTGGGCCACCAGCTGCAGGTTTTCAACTGGCCCAACGTTTTGTGTCCCCTGTACGGTGTGGCACGCGCGCGCTACACTGCACGAGCTCGCTGCAAGCATGCGTGCCGCGATCCGCATTTGATGATGCTTCATCGCCAGTTCGCAACAGGTCCTGTACGTACATACAACTTGCCTTTCGATGGTAGGCCCACAAGCTAGCCCCAGAGAGAGTGAGAGACTATAAAGGCTAACAATTGGATGCATCCCAATATATTAGTAAAATAAGCACCTGGGTCGTATAGTAGTTTCAACAATAATATTACGTGGTCCTAATAATTTACCCCTCTACTTGTCCAAAATAAAAATACTTATTGTGGGTTGTCCCGGGGTTCAACCTAAGTGACCTGCTATTTGTTTGAGAAATGAGTCATCTGGGTCTAAGCCAGTGGAGAATATGCTCCCTAGATGTGGGTCGACTTGGTCCCTCCGAATGGAGCGAATCATTCGATGCAGACGCTCTCCGTCTGCCAGCGTTTGCATCGGCCCTGTCGGCGCTCGCGTCGTCCTCACCCCTCTCCAGCGGCGCGTCCAGCGGCCCTGCCCCTATTGCCGGCCGCGTGTGTGGTGGCCTCGTCCCTATCCCGGCAGCTCGCGCGGCGTAGTGGTCTCGCCCCCCATCCCAGCGGCGCAAGCGGCGTGGTGGCCCTGCTCTGTCCACGGCGGCGCTCTCGGCGCGCGGAGGAGCGCGAGCTACCATGGCCGTCGGACGCGGGGCACCATGGCCGCCATGGCCGCCGGGGCTGGCACGAGCGGGGTGGCTCGGCGCGTGGAGGGGCCGCCAGGGCCTGCACCGAGGAGCGCGAGCTGCGAGGAGGAGTTTGTAGGTAGCGGCCATGGTCGCTTGGCCTAGGGACGGGCGGCACTGAACAGGCGAACGGGGGAAGAAGATAGAAAAAGAAAAGAAAATAAAGAGGATGACAGGTAGGGCCCCACTGGCTGGTACTATTAACGGTCTCAAAATGCTATCTATTTCATTCCTCTCCAACCTTCCAACCAAACAAAGAATTAGGCTCAACCCAGCCCTTTGAACCAAACATTTCACAAAACAAAAACCTTGAACCAAACACGAAATGGGTTCATCCCATTCTAAAAATCTAGATTAGAGGCAACACAAACCCACTTGGTCCACAAACCAAACACACAGTTATATATATACTGATCCTTTTGCGATTGATTCTAATCTCCTCATCCCTTACATGCCACTGCAGCATTTTTTGCCAACAAACCGTGTCGAAATTGCTCATCTTTTACTTTTACTGCAATGACGATTTTACACCTCTTATCCAAGCCACCGGCCACAACTTGGGCTCCCATAAAATTAAATGCAGTATGCGATTGGCAAGAAAGGAAACTTATAATTTCTGATAGTTAGTCATTTTTTTACATATAACTGACATGCTCAGTCCTCGCCAAAAAAAGGGGTAACTAGCTCAATGATAATGGCGTTTTTGTGGCGAGTAATCTAAGATATGCAAGATATTGATAGCAATGAAGTTTTTGTGGCCAATAGTCTCCCCCTCCTTGTTCTAGGTTCATTGGAGACCACAGTATACAAACGTTCCTGAACTTAACACGAAAGATTAGTCTACTATTTGAGGGTTGCCCTTGTCTTATATGTTGAGCCCCTATCATCAATTTTTGATGTGGGACTAAACCGAACAATCACTAGTATAAAAAAGCTCTATGTTGACACCATGTATTTATTTTGAGGCGAATTTAATTAACATGCGTCACCAGAAATAAAACGGTGAGAACAGATTTAGAACCGCCTGTAGAAATTAATTTGTACAGGCGGTTTACTTAAGAAAACCGTATGTACAAATGGGGCATTTCTAAAGGAACCGCCTGTAGAAATCGATTTCTACATGCGGTTCCTTAAGAAAATCTTCGGTAGAAATCACTACAAATTTTAAAAATGTAATTTTTTAAATGACTTTAAATGGAAAAACTGTCTACATGAAAGTTGTAGATCTCAAAAAGTTATGAAACTTTGTAGTTGAAACTTTTTTATTTGAAATCATCTTGTTCACTTAAATTGCGGTCAAAGTTTAAAATTTGACATTTGACTTTTAAAAAATGCTTGGATGAAAAAACACTATACACAAAAGTTGTAGATCTCGAAAAGTTATACAGCTTTGTAATTGACAACTTTTCATTTGACTTCGTTTAGGGCCTCAAACAATCAATTTTCTATTGGCTGTGTAACAATATGTGGCGAACCTAATACAATTAGGACACATCTGAGTGACAGGTGGAGTGGTTAGGGTGCCTTACGTGCGAGGGAAGAGGTCGCGGGTTCGAACCCCCGCGTAGCGCGCGATTTTTGCGCGAAAACGCCGTGACTTGCGACTTCTGGAAAAAGTTAATTTTTTTATGTGACTTGCGACTTTCACGAAAAATACCAGACTGGGCGCTGGCCGGTGGGTCCTATTTCCAGATTTAATTTTTTTCTTTTGCTATTTTAAAATTCCGATTTCTGGAAAAAGTTTTGTGCAGGCGGTTCACTTAAGAAACCACCAGTACAAATCGGATTTGTACTGGCGGTTCATAAGCAACCACCTGCACAAACTGGCCGATTTCTACTGGCCCATAGCACAGGCGGTTTACTGGCCCATAGCATAGGCGGTTCGAAAAACCGCCTATAAAAATACGTTTAGACCGCCTGTGCTGAGGTTCTGTGTAGCTAGTGAATAGTCTCTTCAAATAGTATGATCATAGTCTCATAGAGGAAAAGAGTATATGAGTGTGTGTTGTGTCCTGAAATACGTGCGTGATCTAAGATAAAGAGTGTGTGTTGTGCCCTGTGTGCATGTGTGTAGTATTTTTATGTGTAAATATATGTACAAATGATTAATGAACAAGCTCTTCAATTCTAAGAGGTTTAGCAATAGATTAATTTATAATAAAGTTTTTTGTTTTATCTTGGCACTTTTGGTTAGATGGTGAGAGTGAGTGCTATGTGGGTGACGGAGTATATCCCATAGAAGAATTTTGTAAATGTTTTTTTTTGTCATAGTGTCTTGACTAGGATTTTTTTTATTTGGTTGATGAAATAAATTTTCCATTGTAAAAAAAAATGAGTTTAGTGTCTTAAAATGACGGGCCGACAGAAGATGCCCAAAAAAAAAATTAGAAGGAAGCAAGGAAGGCCTCGCTTGCACAACTCAGTTCTCCTAGTGTAGTTGCTTTTTTGAAAAATAGTTTAATAAACAACTTTGTTTTTTTTTAAGTTAGACTGTTTTAGGAATATTGCTTGGAAAACAATTTTACCAATAATTTCATGTATGGTTGAAAGAGAAATGAGAAAGAGAGTTAAGATAAGCTACTTTTTTTTAACTTTATACTAAGTTATCCCTAGCAAAAAAAACATGAATATGTTTTTTAAAAAAATGTCTCTGACAAAAAAAAGAGAAAAAGCTTACAACACAGCTCATAATAATTAAGCAGCAATAACACCTGGCCATTGCACGAGGTGTAAGAATACTAAACTGAAGTAGGCCCAAGATCGTGGCCGTGCTAATAATACGTATGAGTATGACGCTAGCTAGCTACCTGATCATGATGCAAGTTGAGACAACATGAGAGGATTACTATATTTATATTTTATACACCACCAACCAAATAAAAGGATGAAACAACGTATGCTCCATTAACAACACAGCAAGCGAACCCAGTTGATGATGTTGATGCTTGGCAAATCCAACTCAGGCTCGTATATACCAGGCTCTGTTTGCTGGAGCTGATAAGCTGAGCTGATTTTGGCTGTTGCTAATTTTTTATGAGAGGAAAATACTGTTGCAGAACTGAAAAATAAGCGTTTTTTAGACGAAGCGAACAGGGCCACGGTTCATTATTAATTATATAATCCTGCATCCAGATTGGGCAGATCTGAGTATACTAGTAACAGAAAGCACGACAGGGATCCCATCAGATGGTGTCACCAGTAGCGCGAGAAGGGACCCCGTCCTAAAATAATATATTTGTGTACGACCAGTATGTCCAAAGCAACAGTAGTCGGTATACCACATCTGGTCTGGTACGACCACTTGCGTTGCTTAATTGTTGTAGCATTGTGCTCTACTGCACTGACTAGGCATGCAACATGATGCCTGTGCAAGAGAGACGTACTAATTATACGTCTTTCTGGTGAATGTTCTTCCGCATATCTTTTTTTTTTTTGGTTCTTTCACACATCTTGTTTATTTACAGAAAAAAAACTCTGAAAAATATAGGTCATGCAACGAATTGAATCTATGGATAATAAAGCTAAGGGCACAAAACAACAACGCCACGACGCAACATATAAACCTATCTGACAGAGAGAAGAAAAAGAGGTCAATAGAAATATATACAAGTTCTAATATATCAATCTATCTTCTCCCTCCATCCAAAAAAAAACATATAATTCTAATATAGTATTATCATTTTAGCATCTTAAGTTTAATTAATTATAGATAAAAAATATTAATATTTAGTACCGAGACAAATACTATTGAATTAATTACTAAATGTGTTTTTATAATAAAGTAATTTAAAAATCATAATGTGAATAATATTTGATAGAGTCAAACTTAAACTACTTTGTGTCGCAGACACGCAATCCATAGTTTATGTTTTGGATTTTTTTTAATTTTTTTGGGTGACCGAGGAGGGAATATCTATCTTCTATCTAGTGCCTATCCTGTGCTTAAGCTTAAGATAGCTATCTATATATCTCTGTGCCTTAAGATTAAGATAGCTATGACTATGATGTATCCCTAAGGTATGGCCGGCGCACGCACGCACGCACGTCGCGCGAAGGCCTGAAGGCGCGCGCATGCCGTGACGCGAACCGGGCGGCCCGCGGGGTCCTTTACACGAGCGCAGCAGCCGGACCCGTCCAACGACGAGGGACGGACGTGGGCGGCCGAGGCGCGACGAGCGTTCGTGACGCGAATCCCGGCCGGGATGGATGACACAACCGCAACGAACGCGGGGACGGGACGCCATCGCGCCGACCGCACGCGCCGAGTCGTGCCAACGCGCTCGCGTCGCGAGCGCAGCCGCCGCTGTCGTTCTCGCGCGCGCGCCTGCCGTGCCCGCGGTGGCCTTTGTTTGTTGTCCGTTACCGGGCGCCCGGGCATACAGATGCAGATGGATAGAGAGAGCGGTAGCAGCAGCAGCAGCAGCAGTGCAGCACTTTGGGTCAGCGAGCGAGGGCGCTAGCCGTAGCGATAAATGTGAAGACCGGGCGCGTCGCGCCGCGTGTGGGGACCGGGCCCCGGGTCCGGCACGGGGCGCGCGGCGACCGAGAGGGTCTCGGCTTCCGTCGGGCCAGCCGAGGCACGTTCCGCCGTGCCCGAACCTTCGCTTAACGGCGCCGTTCTCGGGAGGGGCTGCGCTGCGCCTGCGCCTGCCAGTGGGTTTACGCTCACCACCCCGGTGACGGATGGCGGATTCGGCCTGTATTATAATAGTATTTCTGTGATTTCACCATTTCTGGTTTCACTACCGTCACAATATAGCTAGATAAGCTTTTCTTTTTTTAAAAAAAAAACCCCTCTTCCTACAATATAAATTAAGTCAGTAGTAATATCTGTAATTCCTACTTGTAGCCTAAAAAAACTCGGTGGTAATCTATGATAAGAAACTCTCGGCAAATCACTGACGTCAACCTGTAGAGCTATAAACATTAGCTAATTACCAAAGAACGTCTCCATTGACGACCAGAATACACCATCAATATAATGCCAAAATCTCGAGCGTCGAGTTCGAGTAATTTTAAACCTAAATTGAATACAAACTCGCAAATAAGAACAATCGATGCCTTAGCGGCAGTGAAAAAATCAATAAGACACAGGTAGTGTGTGGCCTAGGGAAGAAATGTCGATACCAAGTGAACATTAATTGGATGGCCTGAAAGGTAGCCTGTTACGAGCATGAGGGTAGCTGCCACGAAAATGGCAAGAGTGGATGCGGTTTTGGCTGATGGGAATTTCCTGCTAATAGGGTTAATTATTAGGAGGTACCGATGACAACAGGTTCTTAGCAGATGATTTGACCACTCTTCAGCTCCACATAAAGGTTAGGCTGATGTGTTAGTTCTTAAGGGAACAAAAACAAAGTAGACCTAGTGAAGCCCAAAAGCAACAATATTTTAAATATACCTATCTTCTTCCTCCAGTGGCCTATATGTCTCACCTCACAATGGCTGCTCTAGAGGTGGTAGCCATGGTTGCCAACAATTCACAAGCTCTAATGTGATGGGCAAGGAGATTCGCTATGAATACAAGGTATAGTAATCCCTCCACACCTTGTCACTTGATGATCACCCTACAAATCATATCCACCCACAAAACGTGTGGCATGAAACCAGTAGTGCATTGCAACTTTTGAATTTCATTGCGTTGTATGGACACTATTTCAATCCACAAATCATCATCTCAATGTATTGATCGTTAACAATTGTTACCTTGTCACTCATTAATACGTACTATATCTTATGCCACTAATAGCATCGTAACCCTCAAGTTTTCATGGAGCACAGACGTTAGGTTTTATCCACCAATCATCTTCTCTACACATTTGTTGTCGATGGCCGTAACTTTTGGGGCCTCTTTGTCACCAACCTTGAATACTTGTGATATTGAAAGCATTGCCACTATTGATAGAAACGCAATGCAACTAGTAACGCATTGCCAGCTTTTCCTATTTGTCCTGACTATATGGGTACCGTTTCTATCCAACAATCATTATCACAAACCGATTAGCCATGACAAGTTGTTATCTTTTAATCCACAAATAAATTGTTTATGCAACCATTAGCATCAGTGGCTTTTGTGTTTGTTGTGGAGCATAGAGATTGATTGTGTCCACCAACACATTCTTTCAATGCACAATGTTTGTCAACAAAACAATATATAGGTTCACCGAGTTGTATGAATATTATTTCAATCCACAGATCCTCATCTAATGTATTGATTGGCAATAGTTGTTGCCTCAATCTCTCGTGAATACTATATCTTTTGCAACAAATAGCATCGCAACTCTCAAGTTTTCGTGGAGCATAGATGTTGGTTTTTATCCACCAATCATCTTCTTGATGCATTTTATCGATGTCCGTTACTTTTGAGGCCTGTAAATCAACAACATTTGATATGTGCGCCATTCAAAGCGTTGCCACTATTGATAGAAACGCCATGCAGCTAGTAACACATTGCCAACTCTTTCAGTTTATCCTTGATATATGTGTACCGTTTCTATACAATAATCATCATCGCAATTGATTAGCTGTCAATGGTTGTTACATTTTTCATGCACGCACCCGGTAGCATCATGTCCACCAATTCATCCTCTCAACATATTGTTTGTCACATCATCGTGCGACATTTGAATAGCTAACCTTGGATATGTGCACCATTCAAAGAGATATCCCTTGCTATGCGACTAGTAGTGCATTCCCCAGCTTCTTAGGGTCCATCATGATGTATAAACATCACTTCTAACCATAAATCATCGTCTAATTTATTAGTTATTAGCATTTGTTCGTCCATGAACAGTGTATCTTACGCAACTAACGGTTTCGTACATTCCAGGTTTCTCGTAGGGCATAGATGTCGATTCTATGTCCTCCTATCATCATCCTAACGCACTGCTCGATGACAATTTTTTCCTTGTCGTGTTCGTAGCATCCATCGGTGCACACATCACACAACTTACACCAGTTGTCGGCTTATATGTATGTGACCAACCAACTACTATCTCTCGCCATGGCACGCTAAACTTTCCTCTAGAATTCTTGTTGTCATGCATGCCAAATTTTTTACTCCACGTGCTGTTATTAAAATGTCACCGTGACATATCTCATGTTTCCAACATCTAAATATTCTAACCAAGGGGGAAAAGGCAAGTTATGATAAATAACCATATTATTGGCCTTTATCCCAACAAAAAAAAAACCATATTACTATTGGCTAAGAGAAGAGGTAAAAAAAAGTAACCATACTAAGGAGAAGAGGAGAAAAGCGCGCAGCCCAGGCCCCCAAAACCGGTGGCTACAGCAGCGACACTGACACCAAGGGAGCGGTGAGCACACCTGGTGATGGTGACGGAAATCCGCAGCCGACTTGCGCCCGTATACCACCTCCCTGTCACACTTCCCAGCCTGCAACTGCAAACCCGCGTCCATCGCCTGCTGCCCCCACCATTTTCTCCTCTGCACCCCACGGCTCCCTATAAATTCGCAGCCAGTCCCCCCCGTCCCCGTCGCTCTCATTCCTCGGCCACAGCGCGGTCACCAGACGCCCCACCAAAGTTTCCGCTATTCGCCAAAAGGTCCCTGCCGTGCCGCCCCGCCCGCGGCCCGCCCTGTCCTGTCCATGACCATGGAAAGGCGGCACGGCTTTTTCGCGGCGCTGCGGGAGGAGGTGGCGCGCGGGCTGTCGCCGGCGCGGGCGCGCCGTGGCAAGTCCGAGGCCGCGGACCTGGCCGCCGCCGCGCTCAGGTTCGCCGGAGTGGTCGGCGGCGGCGAGATGCTGGCGCCGCTCATGGAGGGGCCCGATCCGGAGCCCAGCGACGGGGACGGCGGCGGCGGCGGCTGCCGGGGCGCCGCGCGCGGGAGGAAGGAAGGCTGGGGTCACTGGGTGCGCGGCCAGTTCGCGCGGGCGCCGTCCTCCTCCGCGGTCGCCGGTGCCGGCGCCGGCGGTGCCGCGCTGCGCAACGACCTCAGGATGCTCCTCGGCGTCATGGGAGCGCCGCTCGCGCCGGTCCACGTCTGCGCCACCGAGCCGCTCCCCCACCTCAGCGTCAAGGACACTCCCATCGTAAGCGCTTCTACTCTCTCACGCTGCTCCTCTGTATTTTTCTTCTTATTATTTTTTTTTCTGCCCCCCTGTTTTCTCCACGGTCCGTTCCAATCAACTGTTCGACGAAATGCCGGTGTCAAGATTTTCATGGATGTGTCTGTTTCCGAGTTTCCTTGAATTCATGGTCCCGTAGACTGTGAAAAGTTCGTTACCACTTGCCAGTGATTACAGTGCTGTAAAAGAGTTGCTTTTGATTCTTAATGCCTGCATGTTTGGTCTTGGGATCTTTGACTGCTCTCTAGGACTGGTATATGACTGATATTTGTTTTTTCACCGCTGTTGCCTGCTACATTTTAGTATGTGTTTAATTCAAACATGTTGCTATTTACTGTTATTTACTGTTATATGCCTGATCTTTAACAAAATTCTGATTTTTTATTTTTGGGATGTGCTTCTCCACAGGAGACCTCATCGGCGCAGTACATCCTGCAGCAATACCTTGCGGCCTCCGGAGGGCACAAGCTTCTGACCTCCCTGCGCAGCTCCTACGCCATGGGCAAGGTGCGCATGGTGGCCACTGAGTACGAGACCGCCGGCCGCCTCACCAAGAACCGCAATGCTGGACGCGGCGGCGAGCCTGGCCGCTTCGTGCTGTGGCAGATGGCCCCTGAGATGTGGTACATCGAGTTGGTTGTCGGTGGGAGCAAGGTGCATGCGGGGTGCAATGGCAAGCTCGTGTGGCGCCACACACCGTGGCTTGGTGCCCACTCTGCCAAGGGCCCTGTTCGCCCGCTTCGCCGTGCCCTTCAGGTGTGACTGCTGCTGCCCATGTCCCTGTTTTTGGTTTTCACTGCTAATCCAGACACAGCCCCATAGAAGAGGTTCAGATTTACTCAACTATATATCCCGACTGATGTTCTTTTGCAGGGCTTGGATCCATTGATGACGGCAAGCATGTTTGCTCGTGCGCGGTGCATTGGTGAGAGGAAGGTGAATGGGGAAGATTGCTTCATCCTGAAGCTGAGCACAGACCCTGAGACTCTCAAGGCACGCAGCGAGGGCCATGCAGAGATTATCAGGCATGCCACGTTTGGGTACTTCAGCCAGAAGACTGGTCTTCTTGTCCACATTGAGGATTCACATCTGACCCGAATTCAGTCAGCCACTGGAGGGGATGCAGTCTACTGGGAGACCACCATCAGCTCGTTCATGGAGGACTACCGTCCAGTGGATGGTATAATGATCGCGCACTCTGGGCGCTCGGCTGTGACCCTGTTCAGGTTTGGTGAGGTTGCCATGAGCCACACCAAGACTCGGATGGAGGAGGTGTGGAGCATTGAAGAGGTTGCATTCAACGTTCCTGGGCTGTCCATGGACTGTTTCATCCCGCCCACTGATATCAAGTCTGGATCTGTTGGTGAAACCATGGAGCTTACTCATGGCGAGAGGAGCCGGGCCGGTCCTCCCCCAAGCTACCGCGCTAAAGTTGCTGCGCTGGAGAAAGCAGAGGAAGATAAAGTGGCATGGGGTGGTGGAACCATACTCGAGAATCACAACTGATCTGCAGTCTGTTCATACTTGGTTCTCACAGTGCAGCTGCTGACCCTGTTGAATCTAGTGTAGGAGAGAAACAAGTGAAACTGAGAGGATTTGGAAGTTTGGTAAATCCAAATGCCTCCTCTGTATAGGAAGAAGCATGAGGCATTCACATGGTCTTGCATATGATTGAAGCGGATCTGTGTGAATCATCCTTTCTGATCCCATCCAGAGACATGGTAGTAGTCTAGTAGGTAGTCTTGTTTCCTGCTTCATGCTTTTCTTTTCTTTTTCTTTTTTTTTTTTTGTCTGTTCCTAGTGAAAGGAAACTTAGGGGTATGTTCTCCATTCCAACCGCATGAGAAAGGCCATTGTGGTTGGTTCCCTTTTAGCTTATTATACTAATTGGTGGCTGCCATCAACGGGGAAGAAGGGTTTCCTCACCAGCAACTGGCAGTGTTTTGGCCGTCATGGCATCCGAGTGGTGGTGGTTCAGTGTGTTTTGCTTGCTGATGGATTGAGCTAACCTCTCAGTGAAAAAAGAGGGAGTAGAACATCTCAATGGTTTTTACTTGTGTTTTAGTACTGGGTAGAAGCTATTAGATGTTTGTTACTTAGCAATGTTTTATTTAGTAAGTTATTTTGTTCCTGAACCTCCCCCCTTTGCATCTCTCTATATTTAATCATGAGATGAAGGGTGTAGTATTAAACAGATGGTGGATGTAATCTAATCTGAAACATCTTTTTGAGTGTCATGGATTGAAATGTGCTTGTGATTGTCCTTGCAAGGAAGAAATGGAATGATTCAGACTTTTTTCCAGCGTTGATGTGCAAACAGTGTGGCACTGGCACCATCAATGTGGTTCTCCCCAAGCCTGCTTGCGTTTTACTACTACTAGTACTTTGTTCTGCAGTATGCTGGGGGGAAGTAATGATCCCATCACTGTGATGGCACGGCGCCCATGTGTGGCGCTTCTATTGCAGTCAGTCTCAGGCCCTCAGCGTCCCCAGGACGGTGCTGCCTGTGATTAGAGTGACACTGAGAAGCACGGAGATACTACATCTCTGTCCATTGTAATCTGTAATAATGAGTAATGGCCTTTGCTTTGCAACCATGATGGTGTGCTGTGAGCTCCATCCCCTGCCTCAGTGAGCCTGTGGCATGGCGCTGGCACCTTGCCCATTGGCATTGATGGTGTTGCACGCCCTGCCTTGGTGCCAGGAGTAGTTTTATTCGTAGGGCCGCGTGTTCTTCCTGGGAAGAAGGGACCAATGTCTACGCTCCGCAGGAGAAATTCTAATGCTTTCTAGTCCACCGCTGTCTTACTAGTATAATACAACGGATTACTATAGCAGAGTAGTACTTCCTTCCTAACCTATTGGGTACGTACACTCCTACTTGGGAACTCGCAAACCAAACCTCTGCAAGGTCAAAATGCTTGTCTGAAGCTTTGCTTAGGAGAACGCAGTAGTTGAGCTAGCTGCTTTCCAGGGATCATCATGGCATTTTGACCTAAGCTTTGCTTAGCAGCACGCATTAGTTAAGCTTTGCTGCCATGATGGATGCCTTTCTCCTGCTTGTTTTCACCCTACTATCTGTAATGAGCATCCGTGTAAGTAGTAGTACTCCAATAGACTACTCCGAGTGGTTAATTTAACCATGGAGCTGTATTGTAGTATTTGTATTCTGAAGGTGTCCCAGGCGATCAGGCGTCCAGGCCTATGTTCAGCTTGTCTTGGGCTCCTGTTCTGTTCGGCAAGACTTATTATAGCTGTGGTTGATGGTAGTTTGATTTGTTATAAGAGAAAAACGTTGTTTAATGTCTGAAAAAACTGAAGTGAACATGTCAGCAGCAGGTCAATCAGAACAGGCCATGTACTGATGCACAGTACGGACCAAGTTCAGTGCTGAGAGTTTCAGGGTTCTGATGATAGAACTGGAAATTAAGGGTGCGTTTGGTACGGTTCCGATTCACTGAAGAAACGGTTGAAACATTGAAACGTTTCAGTTTCAGTCGAGAAACGTTTTTGTCAGAAACACCAAACCGTTTGTCCGAAGTGTTTCACGAGCGAAACATCTATTCAGGTGTTTCACAAGTCTAGTTCAAAATTCTAAAACGTTTCGAGTGTTTCAGTGCTGAAACATTTCAGCGTTTCAGCCGTTTGATAGGGTTTCAAGTGTTTTAACTGTGAAACTGAAACGTTTCACCCTGCCAAACGCACCCTAAGAGATTAGCCGGCCCTAGCGAGATTAGATTATTATGCAGGCTCAACAAGTTGTACCTAGTTCCACGGACGAAAACTCAGATCAGTGAGCTGGACTGGATGTCCTAGATACGCACTAGTAGTACAGTATATTCAGTATATGGAACGGACGGCAACGGGACGGAGCGAAAAGAGGGACTCATGCGGTGCTACTGTTACCGCAGCTGAGGTGGTTTGGTTTGACAGTGCAATAATGCAGCCTGAGGCAGCTAGGCTGCACTAATGCTAACAGGGTTAAAGGAAGCAAAGCTGCAAAGGGTTGGTGATGTCCATTAAGATATCTATACCGTACCAAGCATTAGGAGGAAGCCCTAGTATAGGGGTTGTTTAGTCAGTTAAAAGGGGTGAAAAGTATATTGTAGCACTTTCGTTTGTATTTGACAACTTTTGTCCAATCATGGTTTAAGTAGACTCAAAAGATTCATCTCAAGCTAGCCAGGTAAAAAGTATAAATATGCAACAGCTGCTACTTAATTTAATACTCCATGCAGGCGTAAAGGACAATCGATGTGATTGGGAAAGAGAAAAAAAATTTGGGAACTAAACACGCCTTACTAAATAAATGGGCGCAATTCTAGCTCAATCTCTAGTTAAACTTTTTTTTTAAAAAATAAACTAAATAAATTTGTAAAAAAAGAATATCGATATTTATTATAAGATAAAAATTCTATGAAACGATATCTCAAGATCAATGATACATATTTTTTATTCTTATACTTTGTTATATAAATATGATACTTTTAGAATGATTTAACTTTTTGACGTGTTTTTTCGGACCTGGAACTGGAAGTGTATGATACTATGCCTGAACAGCATTCTGCAGCTTTGTGACGTGTTTCCTGAGGCTGACCACACATCACAGTGCAGAGGATTATTAACCCTTTTATAAGCAGACACTGGGACTAACAGCCCATGATGCATGATGGTGTGCAGTCACGTCGTGTCATATCATGTTGGAGAGGCAAAGGTAAACCAGCGTACTTTTCCATTTCCGGAAGCTGGCCCTGGCTGCCGGCTGGTGTATCGTCTTCATGTGTCATGTGTGAAAGTGAAACCTGAAAAATGCATGCAAATGGAGAAAGCACATGGACGGAGTGGAACTGGAAACGCTCTGGCAGCACGCACGTAGTACTCCTACAATACAAAAAAACACAAAGTTGGAGTTGAAGCTAAGGAGCTCTCAAGGAGGAAGGAGGACGGAAGAAGGAAGAAGGATCCTGGGAGCAGAAGCCAGCCTTGGTCGTGTGTTGTCTGTACTCTGTAGTTAAGGATGGAAATATGAAAACGGATATCCAAATTATCCACATTCGTATTCGTTCGAATTATATATATGGATATTCGTATCCGTATCATTTTAAAATAGATATCAAAGTGGATACATCCGTACTCGTATTTCAGTGTTTTCTCTATCCGATTCCAGATCCGTACTCGACAATATCCGGCAATATCCGTATCCGAATAGAAAATAAAGTACCATGAACATATTTAAAAGTTTTCTCTTCATAATAAGTGAACAATTATTTAATTTTATTATTACTAATAATACATGTAACATATTTAATAGTATATATAAAAATAAATTAAGCATTAATTTTAAATTATTAATGATATATAAAGATTAATTAATTTTAGGACTTTCATAATTTAGGTTAATATAATATATTTGTCATTTTCAATTATTTTAATCCTTTAATTAATTAATTTATTGATATAAAATTATTTTATATAAATTTAAAATTTCATAATAAATATTTATATAAATATAATATTGATTGATATATTTAGTTATCAAATATATATTGATAACTATATTATTATTTGTGCTATCCTTGTCTATGCGATATACACAAATGCTTTATCTCCAGTTGTGTGATAATTACGTAATTCTAATACTAATTATAAAGTAAAATGGCTATTTGTTTTCTACCATTTTTTATTTAAACTTATTCACTTGATTTATTATTTTGTTCAATATTATCCATTATAATTTAGTTTACTTCACTCTTAGAGATTATTAGAAGTATACTTTCATTTAGTTCACTTTCGTTAATGATGTACTTAATAATAAAATTTTGTTCATGTATATTAAAGTTTCATATTGTACGTTTTGAGTTAGATCGAGTAAATATCTGATTTCGGATTCGCATTCGAACCATCCAGTTTTGTGATCGTATCCGGAATATCCAAATTCGTATTCGTATTCGAATTAAAATGTAGTAAAAAGTGACATCTAAATTCGTTTTCATAGTGTATCCGATCCGTTTCCATCCTTATCTGTAGCAGCTGCAACTGAAAAACAGCTGCTGCTCACTCGCTTCGTGCCTTGTCTGCCAAGCAGAGACAGTGGCCGGCCGGCGCAGTGACACTGCCTGGAGTACAAAAAAGTTTTTACAGGAAGGATACAGATGGACCGTTGGTTTTCAGGGCCGTTTTCGACAGTGCTGTCTGCCGAGTGAGGCGTGCTGCTGCTGCAGGCAGGCAGCAGAACGGAGGGGCGCCGTACGCGCGCTGGTGCAGGATGGACGACCTCATCAAGCCGACCTGTGGAGTCGCGACATGTACTATAGTAATCAACAACTTGAGAGGACCGCCTGACATCAGTTACAACCCAACCAAAGGGATTAATTAATCTACTGTTTGTTTTGTGTGGTAATGAAGACCACGAGATTTGACTGACCCCGGCCGAGGTAACTGACAGCTGCATCAAATGCATGTGCAAGGCCGTCTTCCTCTCCCGGTAGCGGATTTGTTTTAGTTTTTAATATTTTAGATATATATTTTAAAAATAACCAGAGCAAAAAAAAATTAAGCAAATCTAATCCCGCCAGCGACGCCAAATAATATTACAGCCAGGAATTTCTGAGGGCATGGACGTAATAATACGCCGAGCTAACGATGGACAAACAAGACATACTACCATACATACTAACATATTTCTTATAAGCTATAAGATACATATAAAATTAGGAAATCATGATACTCACTCCGTTCTAAAATAGATATTATTCTTACTTTCCGAGAAGTTTAAGGATATTAGCTTTTGAACAAATATATATAAAAAAATATTAATATCTATAGTATATAACTAATATCATTAGATAGATTGTTGAATATGCTTTCATAATAAATTCTCTAGTTCGTTTGAAGCTAGGTTCAGCTTATTTTCAACCACGTAATAGTATTTTCCTCTCATAATAATTCAGTCGTAGGATTCAGCTCAACCGAACATAATGTTATTTGTAGGTATATATAAATGTTGCGTGCATTTTCATAAACTCAGTCAAAGTTAAGAAAGTTTGACTTCCACGCATTCATAGCGACATCTATCTTAGAACGAAGGGGGTAAATTCAAATTTAAATATTCAAATGATTTTTCAATACACAAGTTTAGAACTTATAATGAAACACAAAAGATAAACATAAAAGCTAACTGGTACTTGGCTCACGTAGTGGGGGAGCCTGGCCTATGGCCCTGGGGTGGCCAGGGCCTTGGCTCCGCCCATGTTACCGTGCCATATGCATTGGCAAGGACCAACATTTACAGACGTTAGACGTCGTTTCTGACGTGAAAACCCTTGTCATGCCACCTCCATTGGCGTCCTGTCGCACTACCCGGTGTGGCGTGACACTACTCAGTTATCGAAAAATCATAACTCTTCCATACAATATTGGATGAAGACGATTTTTATATGAAAATTGTAGCTCTCTATGAGATCTAAAACTTTCTAGTTTTATGTTTCTCATTTAAGAACGTTAAGATGCTCAAAAGAATATATACTTTTAGCACCATAATTATCGCGTACTAGTGCTTGATGCATTAGAGGAATAAAATCATTTTATTTGAGGTCAAGTGAAGATATTTTTTATATTAAAGTTGTAGCCTTCAATGAGATCTACAACTATGTAGTCTTAACTTTTTACATTTAAAACCGTTAAGATGCTAAAGAAAATATTATAAATTCTCAACAATATATTAATCGAGTACCGGTCTTTCTCGGAAAATTATATTTTCTTGTACAGCATCAATTGACGTTTTATATCAAAGTTGTAGGTTTTGGTGAGAGCAATGACTTTTTAGTTTAGAGAGATTCATTTAAAATGGTTAAGGTGCTTATAAAATATATAAAACTAAGGTGACTACATCGACTTTCTCCGCGGTGTCAGACCCACCGATAGGTTCAACAACAACTACAACTTCACCTGACTAGGTTGTGGCATGTGTGCTTGTTCAATCGACCGATGGTTCGAGTTGTTTGCTTCTAGCTACATGTGTATTTTCTAATATGGTCGAGTGATTAGCATGAAGGTAATCAAGCTAATCGATGAATGGAGGTTATGGTTATTGTCTTAGAAAAATTATATCTTTGATATATGTTTTCAAAAGATCTATATCTTTTATTAGACCAATATTTTAGGTGACATCAAATAATAAATATATGCACTTCTAAAAAGATAAGCTCGGGTATACAATTAAATATACTCCTTAATTTAGTATTGTTTTTAAGCATTTTCACCATTTTAAACAAGAGCTCTTAAAACTAAAAAAGTTGTTGTTCTTATCAATTGTTATAATTTTGTTATAAAACTTATCTTCATTTGACACCATGAAAGAAAATTTAATTCTTCTGTTGTAACAAAGACTGGTTCATGATTAATATGTTGCAGAGACTTTTATATTATTTCTCTAGCATCTTAATGGCCTCAAATGTAAAAAGTCAAAGCTACAAAGTTATAAATCTCATTAAGGGCTACAACTTTTAATATAAAAAGTAAGAGTATCTTCATTTGACCTCAAATAAAAAGATTGTAGTAATGTGTAACTTTGGAGGCCCTGAGTGCGGAAGAGGCCCTACCCAACTAAGCCCGGAGATGCGCAGGTAGAAGGCTGATATCCCTTGTCGTGGAGCCCGTGTCCACCTGGCCTTTTCTTACAAACGGCCCAAGGCCTAGGATTACAGTAGCACAACCGAATCTTACACGTACTCCAGTCCCAATCTTGCGTGATGTTTTGGTTGGGGTATGGAGAGTCCACTTTTGTCGGTGAAGATTGAAGAAGCAATGGGCACCGTCACCGTCATCTTACAGTATGATAACAACGTAAAAAAAGAGAGAGAGAGATGAAACTACAATAAACAAGATTTCTTAGGTCTTGCAAAAAAGGAGAGAGATGAAACTACAAAAAACTATGTCTTGCAAAAAAATAAAGTTTAATGAAAATAAGAAATCCATTGGAATGAACATACAACAGATATAGAGAACCGCCGGGAGGAACATGATTAGGGAGAGAGGACAAAGATGATTGAAGAAATCTATTTTCGAAACACAGTTAGACATTGTGCACTGTGAGCTATAGTTTCTTAGGTCGGCATGTCATAGAAACCAGTTAATAGTGTTTTGATTGGAACTGCCCTTAGTAGCTCTTTCAATCACATATATACATATAGTGCATCTAGATTTATCCTAATTCAACATCTCAACTTTGACTAGCAATAACTATAAAAATGTACAATATTGTTCAAAAACAATTACTACACAATTTGTCTTACAGGACGTATTAGGATTTGGAAGGCTATAAGTATATTTCTTGACCATAAGACGGGTGGATTGTGAATCCATTGATAGTAAAAATATAGCTACAGTAGGCTAACAACTATTTTATATTATTTTTGAGCATCTTAACCATCTTAAAGAAAGCTCTCGAACCTAAAAAGTCATTGATCTCATTGATAGCTACAACGTTGATATAAAAGGTATCTTCATTTGACATCATACACGGAAAAATATAATTTTCGTATTGCAATAAGTCCTGATAAGCGATTAATACGCTGCTGAGATTTTATATTATTTTCTTTAACATTTTAACAGGTTTAAATGTAAAAATTCAAAACTACAAAGTTGTATATCTGTTAGGGGCAATAACTTTGGTATAAAAAGTGTCTTCATTTAACCCATACAAAAAAGATTTTATTTTCTAACGCGTTAAGTGCTAGTACATGATAATTATGGTACTAAAAGTTTATATTATTATTTTTGAGTATCTTAACTTTCTCAAATAAAAAAACTTAAAACCAAGAAATTGCAGATCTCGTCGAGGTCTACAATTTTCATATAAAAACAGTCTTTATCCGATGTCATAGGAAAGAGTTATGTTTTTTTTTATTATTGAGCCTTGTCACATCACTCTCGGTGGCGCAATAGAACAGTATTGTCACGCCAGCGGGATAGCACTGCCAACATTATTTGGTAGTACTATCTGGCATCAACCCAATCTAGTTCAATTATCTAGACAGCGTCGCGTCAAGCTCATGCTGCTCGGCCTCGCCAGGGAGCCACTCGGCCGTGCGGGGCAACGACGCTATGGTCGGTGGCAGTAAGGAGGGCATACCCACAGACATCCTCGTCATCGAAGACGCTAGGTTGGCGATAGTGAGGAGGCCGGCTGACGGCGCGCTGGGCTGCCTAAGCGGCTCGAGACCAGCTGCATGGGGCCGCTGGCGGCTCTGCTCTCATGGCCAGCTGGCGATAGCGAGGGGATGCGGTGCCTGAGGCCTAGGGTGTCAGGGCATAGGGCCATATGACCAACGGCGAGCTGCGGCGAGCGACAGGCAGTGGTGGTAGTGGCGAGGGCATGGGGTACGGTGAGGGAGACGTGGAGTAGAGCGGCAGGAGTGCGGCTGGGGAGGATGTGTGGTGGCGGCGAAGCAAGGCCGGTCGGCCATGAGGCCGCGCCATGGATCTCCGATGAGATGCACGACTAGAGACGGAGAGAAAGTCCAGCGGATTTTCGGATACCCACACTTTTGTATCTGCTCCAATCCGATATATTTGGGTCTTATGCCAATGGATACCCGCATCCACACAAGCAACCATCCGATTAAGTCCACAATGGGTAAATCTATTTGAATTTTGGATACTCCGAATCCACTTCCAGGTATAGGTAGTACCAGTGCCTGTTGACGCATCCAAAACTGGTTAGATTTGGAAGAAAAAATCTCTTTAGACATGATTATTTTAAAATATTTAATAAAAATGGATTAAAATAAAAAAAATCTCCTTAGCCATGCCATCCTGTCACAACCATCGCTTCATCAGGTGGCGGCTCCGCAGAAAGCCTACAACCATTTCCTCAAGTCAATCAATCGGGTTGAGATGTCTATGTGGCACAGCTTCGTTTTTTATATGTGCAATGCAGGCTACACTGTGAGTGATGTGCTCACATGATACATTATGTGCAGGGTGCGGTCCGAGGTGAACCATTCTCTGATCAAGCCTCTAATTTTCATCTTCAATACCATATAATTTTATTCACATCTAAATGTTTTATAATTTTTAGGTAGGGTGGAAGAGTTGGTGATATGGGTTTATAGCATGGGGAGAAGGTTGATTGGGCAGAAGACGACCACCAAAGAAGTGCTAAGTGGCTCATGAAACGGAGCTTCCGCACCTAGCCCCTCAGGAATGACGCAACCTCCAGCCCCGCCGCCCATAAGAGTCAAAACAAATAATAACAATAATAAGGCTCATGTATATATAATTTGAATTAGACTCATGTATACATAAATATGCATAAAGGAACTACTTGATCACATATTTCTAAGTAGATGCAGTATGAGTAGCTATGAGAGAGGGAGACAACTACTCAAAACCTAAACAGAAGTGATGTGGAGGGAAAGTGGTAGCCCTCTCCTATTTATAAAGGCTTATTACATTTTTCTCTTAGGCCCTTTGCTTACTTTCGGAACAATCCTCTTAGCAGTTCTGATCCGACGGCATCACTTTTTGTCTAGACTTGACGTTCGCCTTGACACAACCTCCAGGATTCCACCACATGTCACGCGCTTCCTTGGAAGCTTCCACCCGGGTTTTGAGGCCCAAACCCGAAAGCCATCCTCCGCTGGTTTTGAGATCCAACCAGCAAACCATCATTGAGCCGTGTCTGGTCAGTCCTCGACCGCATAGCCCCATGTCCCCAGGTGTCAGCCACCACGGCTAGTCACTCGGCTTGTTCGGTCCCTCAGATCAAAGTCTCGGCGTCCGTCCTTCGGCCCTCTCTGTCCATCGGCACGGACCCCGCTTGACCTTCACCATCGCCGTCGACCACCGCCTCCGTGCTTCACACCTGCGCACCACATGCCAAGATATATGTCGCATAACACCCATTGACAATCACTCGTCACAGTACCCGAACCACAAGGGCATGTATGATGTATCAACCTTGTGTTCAGAAGTAGTTACTCGGTTCTTTTTCCCTCTATTATCTTTATGTGGATGGATTATTAGGTTGGTAATTTATTTCTCGAATTTATTTATATGGATAATAGGTTTTTTGGGACACCTACTACTAACAATAAGCGGAGAAATACAACAATAGTATAAAGTTCTGGTTAACACAATAAGAGCGGTTCTACCTGCATTTCAAGGTTGTCAAACAGACGTACACAACACCCCTCGTCTCCCGCGGCAGAGAGGTAGTAACCAACCACCGCGGAATTGGATTCTAGTCGAATTAGTCGGAAGCAAAAGGTCCGCAAATAGTTGGATTCAAGAATAAAGGCTCCGTTTATATTTAGTTCCCAAACTTCTTCAAATTGTTTCAAAATTCTCTATCACGAGCATTAAATGTAGATGAAAAAATAACTAACTGCACAGTTTGTCTGTACACATCGAGACGAATCTTCTAAGTCTAGCTAGTCTATGATTAAACAAAAGTTATCAAATACAAACGAAAATGCTACAACATCAAAAACCAAACTTCTTCCCCGACCAAACACACCTAAAGAAGGACAATGATACAAGCTGATGTCTAATGCTGGTGTATAATTAATACCAGGTTCCATCGTAGTACCTTTTGGAGGTTCCCTACGCACAGCTCCTAGGCCCAAGGGGAAAACCTTAGGAGCTATTTAGATTGTCCTATTTTGCAATTTTTTACTATAGTAACATGCTACTTTTTTGCAATAAATATCTAATCTTGACTTAAGTAGGCTCAAAAGATTCGTCTCACATCATTTTGCGAAGCTTTTCAAATTAGTTATAGTTTTTATCAACATTTAATGCTACATGCATATGTTCAAATATTGATATGATGAACTTTTAGTATTTTGTGGTGAATCTAAATAGGCCCTTAATCTGGTGAGATGGACGTTGAGCGAGAAACATTTGTTGAATCTAGGAAATCATTGGGGTTATCCCCTTAGGGCTCGTTCGTTTCCAGAGTTTCCGAGCGGAAATAAATCCTGGTTAAAAATGATCTATGTAAATTAAATAAAAGTTCCTGGTCGGAACAGTTCTTGGCCATCAAACCCAGGAACCGAACAGGCCCTTAGCGGTATCTCTGATGATGTCTTAAAAAGGCAATAGTAACTGTTATTGTCATGATCACTGAGGCAGCACGTTTGCATCCGATCAGAAATAGGATCTTAACAGCTGGCCTGGTTCAGTCAGAGCTGATTATGCATTAGCAAATTATACGGTGCTATGGTGCAGCCTATCCATGTTGGTGTTGTGTGATGCCACCGGCTACCCTTGGACAGACCAGCAAGGGATCGCTGAATCACCACCTCTGGACAAGGACTTGGCGCGCTCAACATTATCCTATTTCCATCGGTTTTCGACCAAAACAACCTGGCATACTCTTGCACATTGCCATGTGCTAGTTCGTCATTGCTGTCAGTACTGACAGGTAGGGCCAGACCGTCAGGACAACTGCAGCAAGGGTTAAAAAGGGAAATGGTCAGCAGGAAGTGAAAGCCCTAGTTTGACTTTGATAATTGATGACACCCTTAAGGAACTAACCTACTTGCTAAGTGATGGTTAAGGTGTAGATGGTCCTAACCATGGAAGTGTGGAGCCTAGAAGGTGATGGTAATGATCAGGAAGGCTTATCCATCGAACAAGAGAGGCTGATCAAGTGAAGAGATGATCAAGGTGAAAAAGAAAGCAACTTGTGGAGGTGATTAAGGCTAAGGTATAACCCTAAATAGGTTTTTATTTTGGTGATCAAGACACCAAGTGGGTGTGATCACATTTAGAATAGATAGCTGACTATTAAAGGGAGAAAAACGAACTCGAATCGGTTATCACGTGCTCTAGAGTTGCATTGCACTGGCATTCACACTTAGGACTCTAGATCACACTAACTAGCCCTTCAAAATGTTTTGAAGAATAGCTAACACACGTGCCTTAGTAGTGAGAATACTTGGGTGTTAGCACTTGAGAGAAGGGACTGGTTTCTACACTTGAAAGAGTGCTTAAAATAGCACCGGACGCTTGCACCGGACTCTGGCCGGAGCGTCCGGTGACTAACCCTAGCAGTGGCGCAGTGGTGCAGAGTGCACCAGGACGCTGAGAGCGTCTGGAGGGTATGCACCGAACACGTCCGGTGTGGTTTGGAGCTCTCTGGAACCTCTCTGCGTAAGCACCGGACACTGGAACAAGTAACTCCAGCACTGTCCGGTGGTGTTTTTCGAGCGTCCAGTGAGTTTGTTGGAAATATGACTCGGTGAGTACACCGAACGCCGGGAGCGTCCGGTGAGCCTTCAGCGGACGCGTCCGGTGCGACTTGGAGCTCTCTGGTTGCTCTCTGTTCGTGCACCGGACACGGATGGCGGAGCGTCCGGTGAGACGTTCCGCGTCCGGTGTGAACTTAGCACGTTTTTAAGCTGTCTCGACCATCAGGATCTGACGGCACGTGTTTGAACCAAGCGCGACGTGGCACTAATCTCTGCACCGGAGGCTGCCACCGGACACTAAGCAGTCCGGTGCTCCCGTGTCCGGTGCCCCCGTAAAAACAGTAACGAGCAAATCTTTATGAGTGGAGTATAAGTAGTGCTTGGTCTGGCTTGGGGACCAACTCTTGCGCATTTTGATCTTTCCTAGTCTCTTATGAGCCAAGCCTAAGCTGTCCACACACATCTCACACACTTTGACTCAAATCTTTGTGAGATAGTGTTGATCCAAGTGATTGATTGTTTGAGTGTTGCATCCTAGAGCACTTGGTGGCGATTTGCTTCAGTTTTCTTGTTCTCTTGGGGCTTTGCTGAGTCCTTAGACGGCTATGGAAGCAAGGAGGAGGTGTAAGCTTGATTGGTGATTGTTTAAGGCTACACCAGCTTGATTGTAAGGGGTTCTTGTGGTTGTTCCCCGGCGCAGAGCCAAAATCGACTCTAGTGGATTGCTCGTGGTTGATAGCCCACTTCTCTTGTGTTGGTGAGCGGCTCCCAGGTGAGGGATTGGCGTGTGAAGCCTAGCTCGCAATCCACCAAGGAAGACCGGTGCCACAACGAGGAGTAGCGTGACAGCGATCACGTGAACCTCGGTAAAAAATCGAGTGTTTCTCTCTTCTCCACCATTGAGTGAATGATTGGTCTTCCAGTGTTTTCTTGATTGATCCTCTTGTTGCTTATTGACTATCTTGGTGATTGGATCAACCTCTACTCTCCTCGGCGGTATAACTTTCTCGTTCACTATTCTCTTGCGCTTATCACTTGTTTAGGTGCTCTCTCCTTAGGTTTCGAAGGAGTGGGTTTCTAAGCATTTGAGTGGCTTATACTTGTGATTAGTATATCTTGTTAGGTAGCTTGCTTAGGATAGCCTAGAGCTAGTGCTTTACATCGCTATGTTATTTGCTAACTTATAGTCTAGTGCTTTGTAGAAAATTTTATAGGCTATTCACCCCCCTCTAGCCTATCCGGTCCTTTCAAGGAGGAGTGCCGTCGAATCGAATATTCACAACTCCTCTAGTCACTGTTCTTCTTCCCCACTAGTTTCTCTCTGTATCCTGGATCTCCTACTTCTAGCACCTTTTTTCTATATAATTATTGTAATGCTTGCTTTATTAGATTATCATACATTTGACTGCTGTTGCATGGAGTTTCCACTAGTTGGACTAAGTGGTGCGGTTGTAACCCTTTATAATTGATTAGGGATTTAACCCCTTGGCTTAGAAGCTCAGAAGTAGCACCATTACCTCTGTCCCACCATTAACTTTGTTTGCGATTTTGGCAATAAAGAAGATGTGTTTTATAAACTAAATAGTTTTGTATCATACTTTTTTTTAAGGAAACAGTTTTATTTCGTACATGTCCAATGAGTTTGAAACTTTAATTAGGTCACTGTTGATGGTGGATAACGTCAACTTTTATTAGAACTTTAGACACCAAAAGATACATGAATACGCACTAGTCTAGGGTTTTAACTGACAGTTTCCACGAGTTTTGCATGTTCTGTATTTTGCACGGGCTATTCCAGAAAAGCATAAAAGAAGGGTTAAAGAGCATGATTACCACGTAACTTAACCGCCAAGGAAACATCATCACGAGAACACTAGAAGCATTTGGAACACACCCGAGGCACCGGGGCCCGAGACCCACCAGGGTGAGGCCAGCCGGCGCCAGGGTGGGGCCTGCCGGCGCCCCCCTCTAGGGTTTCGGCCCATCTTCTGGAGTCTTGTTCCACCGCCTCTATGGAGTCATCTCGGCCCTTGTTTCAAGTCGGCTTGATCCTACGGCGCACGTGCATCTCACCGGGCTATAAATAAAGGGGCAGACCCCCTGGAGGCATCAACCCATCATTCATTCAAGGCATCAAGTCCTCAAGCCATCAAGAGCCTCTTAGTTCATCAAGAGCCTCCTAGTTCATAGTTCTAGTCTAGTTAGATTAAACAGTAGAGGAGTTCTAGTTCTTCGGCGGATCTGGAGCCCCGACGTCTGTCTGGAGCACGGAGTTCGGTATAATTCTAGTTCTTTCTCTATTATTGTATTCTTCATTATGATTAGGGAAACATTGTTCTTAATAGTTCATATGTTCTTGATTACAATAGTCTTTGTCTACTTTGATTATATGTCTAGTATAGTTGGTTTGATCTTATTGAATTCATGTAATTACTCGTATCGCGTTTATTCATGCGTATGATGGATAGATGATGAACGATATGTAGACGTGGTGTCTAGGTATTCTGTTTATCTGCGAGTGCACCCTGATGTGCCGGGTCGTGTGGTAGATCGCGTAGGTGACAGCTGCGTTGAGTCCTCTGTAGTCCACCCCCCCGTATGTAGGCCAGCAGGCACGGTCGCGAAGTTGGGTGATGACTCTGTTTCACACCTGTACTAGATGATGCCCTTTGCATGTGATCATGATATAGGATTAGTCTAACAATGATTGCTAGATGTAATTGCACTAATTAGATTTATTCATTGATGTAGTTATAGAATTACCTTTGATATTAATTCCTTAGTTTATCCATTGGCTAGCTATTACTATGACTAGAGAAGTGCTCTGATGATTATCTTTTATTTATGATGCTTGATCATACTTATCACCTTTATCTTTATTTATCTTATGACCTCTACCTGTTATAAGTAGAGTAAATGACATCGGTAATGTCACTTATCCATTGTATACCATCACTATCAATATAATAGATTGTAGTTTATCCTTAGTCCTTCCCAGTGGTATAAATATAAATCGACAACCTGGTAGAACTCCCTAGGTAAAATGCTACAATGGTATAATTATCTGTCCGCTTGCAGAACTGATCGTAGTTTATATTATTTATATTTATTTCTACCTAATCACATAGATTAATATATGAAACCTTTATTTATTCTTAGCATTATTAATTAGGGATGACAACCTAGTTCTTGCATAAGAATGTTGGTAATAGAAAAGTGGCTAGTTGCTAATGGCAAGTTAATTAATTACCATTCATCTTCTAATCTCGCCTCTCGCATTAAAAGTTATATAGTTATATTTGGCGACGTTAGTAGATGTGAACAAACATTTTTGGCGCCGTTGCCGGGGAAGGCACATAAACTTAGGAAATATTGATAGCATATGTATACATAATGGATAAGATTGTATTACCGATTGATCTCTAACTCAAACAGGTACACCCTTATTTTTTTATCATTTGCTTATATTATGCAGGGTGATGAATAAATAGTTTTTCTCTTCCAAATAATTATATTGACGATCCAGAGAAACTCCTGAGAAGAAAGAAGTTTGTAGAGACGAGGGAAGATCCCGAATCACTATTAAAAACACCCATCCTTTCTCGAGCTAGTTTATCAAAGGAGCCAGCTCCAACATTGGAAGAAGAACAATTTGGAGAATATTTATTTCCTGTGTTTGAAGACATGGCTGAGAAGACGCTGCACGAGTTCTCTGCCCTAACAACAGAAAACATCTGGACTAGACCAGCAGTCAACACGGGGGAGAATGGATTCGAGCTCAAACCTGCTCTTATCACCATGGTTCAAGCCAGCCAGTTTTGTGGAAAAGCTCATGAAGATGCAATTGCACACTTACAACACTTTTTAGAGATTTGCAGCACCTTCACGATTAGAGGAGTACCAAAAGATGCTATTTTACTCCATCTTTTCCCATTTTCACTTTTGGGGAAAGCCAAGCAGTGATTCTACGCCAACAAAGACAATAACATTACATGGGACCGATGTTCAACTGCTTTCCTGGCAAAGTTCTTTCCTACAGGCAAGACAAATGCTCTGCGTGGGAAAATCTTAAGTTTTCAATAGCAACATGACGAATCATTCACTAAAGCATGGGAGAGATTCCAAGATTACATTGAAGACTGTCCTCATCATGGGATAGAGGATTGGCTACTATTGCAGACCTTCTACCACGGGCTAGTCACTAGCACCCGTGAGTCCATAAATGCTGCAGCTGGAGGAGCTTTCATGTCACTTAAGCTTTCAGAAGCTCAAGCACTTGTTGAGAAGATGGCCTCAAATTCTAGCTGTAATGAAGAACGTACTCAACCTCGCAAGAGAGGAGGAGGCATCCATCATCTAAAGGAAACTGACATGGTCACTGCCAAGCTAGACCTCATTATGAAGAAACTCGACATAGAGAAGAAGGAAGTCATGCATATCAATGATTCTCACATGACCTGTGAAGAATGTGGAGATTACGGGCATTCAGCTGTCAACTGCCCTACGTTGCAAGAGGAAGTGAACTTCATCAACAACAGCACCTACTATCGTCCTCAGCTAAACCAAGGATGGAATCAGCAACCTCGACAAGGTAATTACCAAGGTAATAATTACAATAATTACAATCTTCCGCATTTAAGAGATTTAGTTGCTGGTCAATCTAAATTGTTAGATCAAATGTCTAGAAAGGTAGCCTCAAATGATAAAACTTTAGAAAATATAAATATTAGAATGGATACCTTTGTTTTTGCTATAAAGAATCAACACAGCTTTAATAAAATGTTAGAATCATAATTAGCTCAGTTAGCTGCTGCTGTCCCTCCATTTGAGAAAGAAAAATTCCGGGCCAGCCGGAGGATTTAGAAACTGCTAACCTTGTTGATATTCACAATGCAACACAATACCAAATTGAGCCTGCAAATATACAGTGGATAGATCACTCACTGCCTGAGTAGATGGGAGACCCTGGAAGACCTGTGATTCCTATCTCCATAGGATGTCACAACTTTCCAGAAACTATTTGCGATTTCGGCGCAAGTGTCAACATAATGCCCAACGTAATCTATGAGAAAATTTTAGGTGATACTTTGTTGTACACAGATATGCGTTTGCAGTTTGTAGATCAATCCATTTGTTACCCCGAGAGAGTACTAGAAGAAGCTGTTATCAAAGTGGGGCAATCATACGTCCCAATTGACTTTGTGATCATGGATACCGGACGAGATGAGAAAGCACCCATTATCTTGGGACGACCATTCTTATGCACAACCAAAGCCATCATCTATGCGGAACACGCCAAGATTGTCCTCTCCATCATGGACAAGAAGGAGAGATTCTCATTCAAGAACCGCATCCTCAAGAGTCCAGCAGTCTCGAAGCAATTCCATCAATAAGAAGAGCAACAACAACAAACAGCACCCAAGAAGAAGAACAATAGAAGATGGAGGAAGAACAAGCCCCAGCATGTACCTGAAGGAACCACTCAGCTAATCAATGCTATCAACACAGAAAATGATCATATGCTCCCAAAACTATTTCCAACAAAGAAAGGTGACCCAGGTATACCAATCATCGAATGCACAATCAGAGACATCACTTTTCCCGACACCATCTGCGACACTGGATCAGGCGTCAACGTAATGTCCAAAAAGGTATATGATGAATTATTTGATGATTTACCATTATACCCAACATATATTCAGTTGCAGATGGCAGACCAATCACTTAGATTCCCTAAAGGCGTAGTCAAGGACGTCATGGTAAGAATTCAAAATAAATATATACCCACAGATTTTCTAGTTCTTGACATGTAGGAAGACGATGAATCGACTATTCTTTTGGGAAGACCGTTCCTCTACACCACCAATGCTATCATCTACATCGGGTCTGGACAGATCCACTTCAACCTACCTACCGGAAAGGTACGCTATCAATTTAAAACACATCTTAATCATGAGCAGATCAGGAAGCAACGCAACAGAAGGAAACGCCAAGCCCGCCGTCGGCTGCCCAGCCTCACCGTGGATGGGAGGACTTCTCTGGTAGATTGTGAAGTATGAAGACTGCTATAAGGAGTAAGAAGAAGCCGTACAAGCACCACGCTGGAGTGAGTGGGAAGCGGAAGCTGAGAGGATGAACCAGATTGCTAAGACAGAGAAGGAAGAGATCCAGGCACAAGTAGAAGAATAGATAAAGAGAAATGAAGAATCAAGAGAAGTTTACAAGCAAGAGCTGGAGCTAGAAAAGAGAGAAGCAGAAGAGACAGAAAAGAGATGGAAGGAGAAGGAAGAAGCACCTGCTACACCACCGTAAAATGAAGAATTGACTGAGGTAACCTCAGACAATGAATCTACCGAGTAAGTACTCTCCTCTATCTAAGTCCTGTCGGTAGACTTTAAATTCCGTACCCTAACCATAAAGTTAGAATGGTACTTACCTAATTAATTTCGCATTCATTAGTAATTTTTCTTAGCATATTCTTCAGTACAATCATTTTTTGCATATTAAAAATAAAACCAACAAAAATATTTACTGCTTTATTTACTGCATCGTAAAAGCCCCATGTGAATGAACCTATGGTAACCCTGTAGGCATACTTACTGTGGTGGCATAAAAATAAAAATAAAAATAAATCTATATTTACTTTGTTGCATTATAAAAATCCTAAGCCTCATGGGAATGAATATTCCCTGTGGTAGCATAAAAATTAATAGCATGCATACATTTTTTTATTGCTACATAAAAAATTTAGAAAAAAACCCCAAAAAGAGAATCCTGTTGGAATCCTGCTAAAATCTATTAATTAAAATCAACTCAAAGAATAATCAAAGTGCTCATTGGCTGACCGCTAACTCCTTGATAATTCGAGCCTCGAGTTTTGGTTTTCTTGTTGGAGTATAACTATGCAGGAATAATATTATGATTAAGGAGAGAGTCTACTAGTGGCACCCATCAGGACTGTTGCTAACCAACTTGCCCTAGAGATCATTCAAGCACCAAGTATTGCAAACATCAAGCTTGAGGGAGGAGCATCCCCTAGTTATCAGTTAATTATATCTATGCGCTTATTAAGTCTACTTGATACAAACACAAAATACCAAAATATGTGAACACATGAAGGTTCACCATAGTATCATAGAAAAATCTAAAAATACCAAAAATATGTAGGCACATGAAGGTCCACACTCTTAAGAAAGCTTCCTAATTGGATAAAGAAGCTTAAGCTTCTGCTAGGAAATATAAAATCAATCACTTACCATGGAGTGGTATTAAATCTAACCCCTCTCCTATAAGATTTGGTATTTTTTTTATTGGCAATTGAGTTTCATAGGACAATACAAGATCAAGGAGCTAGTCAACCCGACGCCCTTACACCGTCGATACACTGCTCAGAAGGATCACTCAATTTGCAACATCAAAGACCCTGTCAAAAGTCAAGCTTGGGGGAGGACACCCTCCAATTTAAAATCCAGCTAAGTATAAGTTTTATATCTTATTATCATTATTACTATATCGTTTTTTCGCGTGAGTTAGCTAGTAAGATAAAATTTGAAAACCAAATAAATATCTATCTATATATTAAAGCTTGTTTAGAGTCAGTCTAGGCTAGATCTAAATTAAAATGATGAACATTAAAATTTTGTCTTGGAGATGATGAATAGTTGCTCTGTCACAATACTTTTCAAATGCTTAGTTGTCAAACTTAAATTCTCCTGAGTTTTAGATATTGCTG
The DNA here is from genome assembly GCA_038502445.1 of Eremochloa ophiuroides. NCBI lineage: Eukaryota > Viridiplantae > Streptophyta > Magnoliopsida > Poales > Poaceae > Eremochloa > Eremochloa ophiuroides. The sequence goes on from JAHLJS010000002.1 coordinate 24,380,636, forward strand.
TTTTAACTTAAGAATTTACTCTGAACCTGAAACTTGTGGAGGCATATGTTTGAGCTAAGTCTAGGTAATTGATTGATATGATTCATGAAAGTTGAGTAACTATTTATCTTATTCCTAGCATTACTAAATTCTGGAGATTTATTTTGAAAACTTAAAATTTACATGATGATCCCTTGTATGACAAAATGTGAATTCCTACCAAAATCATATATGATACATCTACATAGGAAAATATTTTGCACATTCATGCTGCTTGCTTTACATTGAATTTAGTCAACCTTTGTTGTATACCATATGAGAGTCTTGTCATGCTTTTAAAACCAAGATCACGTACACACTTCAACACATATGCATTATTCCTACCCTGAGAGTAATCGCAACCATTTCCACTTTCATCAATGTTCATCATGAAACTGTTTTCTCCTACACTAGGAGTAAAACACCAAAAAATATATATAAACCCCGTAGGACGGCCCTGTTATAATTGCTCTAAGTTATATACTCAAAGGATACATGTGGCTATGCAAAAATATATAAAAAAAGGGGAGTAAAAGATGGACAAGTGTCCCAGCATTAAAACAATGGGTACTAGATGCCCGCCTCCCGAATAAAAAAAGAGAAAGAGGGAAGGAAAGAATAAAGATAGCACATGTGTTCCTCCAAGTTACAAAGGAGAGTGAATCATTTTCAAAGAGTAAAAGTAGAATTAGGAATAGCCACTAAATACCACATATACATCTATCCACCATATTCCATACACATGCACATCTTGGTTTGATTGTATGCCTCGATTCTCTTTGGATCCATTGTTTGACTTTACAATATATGAATTGCAAGTATGCTTTAAACCTTATTATTGCCATTCTTATGAGCTCCACTATAAATCCTTAGTTATAGGAAGGCATAACATCATTAATGCCTTAAGTGAGATCCACAAATACCATATATACTAAGAGACTTGAGGGTGTCATACAATTAAACCTCTGAGTTTTATTTTGAAAACTTGCAAAACTCTGAGATATTGGTACTGTGAAGAATTTGCTACATAGTGCATGACTTGATTATTCTTTCTTTCAATTACTCAAGACTAAGGCAAGAATTGTAAAGCCCCATAGTTAAAGGTAAAATGGGTAAGTTTAAAAGTTAGAGCAGTTTTGTCTAATCCGGAGGAGAATCTATGTTTGAAGGATGTGTACTTGGGAAGTATGAAAGCATTGTAGCAACTCATAATCCAATTACATTAGTAATTAGGCTTAGTTTGTTTGCCAAGGGACTGGCAAACAGGTAAGCTTGGGGGTGTTGTTGACGGTGGATAACGTCAACTTTTATTAGAACTTTAGATACCAAAGGATACATGAATACACACTAGTCTAGGGTTTTAACTGACAGTTTCCACGAGTTTTGCATGTTCTGTATTTTCCAGGGGCTATTCCAAAAAAGCATAAAAGAAGGGTTAAAGAGCATGATTACCACGTAACTTAACCGCCGAAGGAAACTATCATCACGAGAACATTAGAAGCATCTGAAACACACCCGAGACACCGGGGCCCGAGACCCACCAGGGTGGGGCCGGCCGGCGCCCCCTGCTAGGGTTTCAGCCCATCTTCTGGAGTCTTCTTCCACCGCCTCTATGGAATCATCTCGGCCCTTATTTCAAGTCGGTTTGATCCTACGGCGCACTTGCATCCCACCGAGCTATAAATAAAGGGACAGACCCCCCTGGAGGCATCAACCCATCATTCATTCAAGGCATCAAGTTCTCAAGCCATCAAGAGCCTCCTAGTTCATCAAAAGCCTCCTAGTTCATAGTTCTGGCCTAGTTAGATTAAAGAGTAGAGGAGTTCTAATTCTTCGGCGGATCTGGAGCCCTGGCGTCTGTCTAGAGCACGGAGTTTAGTATACTTCTAGTTCTTTCTCTATTATTGTATTCTTCATTATGATTAGCGAAACATTGTTCTTAATAGTTCATATGTTTTTTATTACAATAGTCTTTGTCTACTTTGATTATATGTCTAGTATAGTTGGTTTGATCTTATTGAATTCATGTAATTGCTCGTATAGCGTTTATTCATGCGGACGATGGATAGATGATGAACGATATGTAGACGTGGTGTCTAGGTATTTTGTTTATCTGTAAGTGCACCCTGATGTGCCGGGTCGTATAGTAGATCACGTAGGTGACAGCTGCGTTGAGTCCTCTGTAGTCCACCCCCCGTACGTAGGCCAGCAAGCACGGTCGCGAAGTTGGATGATGACTCTGTTTCACATCCTTCCTAGATGATGCCCTTTGCATGTGATTATGATATAGGATTAGTCTAACAATGATTGCTAGATGTAATTGCACTAATTAGAGTTATTCATTGATGTAGTTATAGAATTACCTTTGATATTAATTCTTTAGTTTATCCATTGGCTAGCTATTACTATGACTAGAGAAGTGTTCTGATGATTATCTTTTATTTATGATGCTTGATCATACTTATCACCTTTATCTTTATTTATCTTGTGACCTCTGCCTGTTATGAGTAGAGTAAATGACATCGGTAATGTCACTTATCCATTGTATACCATCACTATCAATATAATAGATTAAAGTTTATCCTAATCCTTTCCAGTGGTATAAATATAAATCGACAACCTGGTAGAACTCACTAGGTAAAATGCTACAATGGTATAATTATCTGGCCGCTTGCAGAACTGATCTTAGTTTATATTATTTATATTTATTTCTGTCTAGTCACATAGATTAATATATAAACCTTTATTTATTCTTAACTTATATAATTAGGATTGACAACCCAGTTCATGCAAAAGAATGTTGGTAATAGAAAAGTGGCTAGTTGCTAATGATAAGTTAATTAATTACCATTCATGTTCTAATCTCGCCTCCCGCATTAAAAGTTATATAGTTATATTTAGCGACTTTAGTAGATGTCAACAGTCACCATACAAATTTCACTACAATTGGACCATAGAAGCCGCAGCTATCAATTATTCTAATTAATTATAGAAAAAACATAAATCTAAATCTATAAAAAACTTTGTATTAATAAAAACCATATTATATATTCACTTGTAGATTTACTATGTGGAGTCTAACAAAATTTGATTTTCTATTTTATTATTTTTTATGATGTCTCGTCACAATCACAACTAAGACTAAAGCGTGGACAAAATTTCGTGCGACAAATCACCCTTCGCTCCGTTGCCGCCAGCGACATGCGACGCTCTTCCTTCCTTGTGAGGAATTTTTTTTAGAAGATACGACAAAAGTTTTACCGCGATTTCTATTAGATGAAGAAAAAGAAAACAAAGGGTCGACCCATTTTTTTAATGAAAACCAGGCCCAAAAATCATTACAACTGACGAGAAAGCAATGCTCATCTCGCACAACTCTGGCGCATTTGCCGAATACAACGTGAGAGCTCAACTCCATACACTACTCAACTATATACCTAACTGAAACACAACTCAAACACTACTTACAACACAACCAGTCGGATTGGGACATCGACATGGTTGCAGAGCTCAACTCATACACCAAGACCACCAAGCCACACCCCAAGGAGCTGTCGAGCAGCCCACCACCCGAGCACCGTCGTCCTGACGATGTCCTGCACAAACCAGCCACTGCCAAGCAAAAAACTTGTTTGCGTAGTCCGTCGCAAGTCAAGTAGCCACCACGCCGACTCCACCGTGCCGCCATCGTCTTCTGATCATGCACAGTCGATCTCCCAACCTCGACCAACTTTGGCATAAGTCAAACGAGGAGCCTACCCCCATGCTCCGCAAACAACCGAAGCACCGCACCGGATCATGGCTCTGAGACAACTCATCCTGGTCGGATTGGGATATCGAACTAGGCCTCGACGCGTGGGGGCCTCGCCACATCCACCGCCGCACACCACACCACTTCTCCCCAAGGATCCAGTCAGGCTTCGCCGTTTAGGGTGACATAGAAGTCGAGCCACTGCGCAACCTCACCTCTGTCATGCCACTGCTGGGATCTCCAAGGCTGCATGAACCGAAAACCTCCAGAGACCCAGGCCTCCGCACACTCAGCCCAACAATTTTTTATTTTATAAGGAGGAAAGAGGAAGAGAAAAGGCAGCACTCCCTGTCGCTGGTCATGGTCGCCAGCCAGAATTGCCTGGCATCGCCTTCAAGAAGGTTGCATTGCCGAAAGCTCCGCCGACGCCAAGCCCAAGGTGGGGAGGGTTTTCACCCGCAACTCCAAGATGCTGCCTACCAGCCCTGGTGAAGGAGATGAGCAGCTACCACCATAGCCTGACAATGCCAGCCGCGCCGCCAAGATGCCGCGAGCGTGCCAACACTTGGTTGCCCCAAGCAACGCCACCATGACGCCACCAGGGCACACCCAGCCGAGCCACGATCGGCCACGCCACCACGACGACGCCGACAAACTGCCACACCACCACCACTACTGCACGACCATCGGAGCAGGCCGCAGCCGGCCCCAGCCGTGCCTAGGCCGCTGTGGCAGGTCGTGGCCAGTCGTGGCCGACAGTGACCGGCCCCCAACCATGCCCAGCCGTGCCCAGGCCGCCGCGCCGCAGATCCAGGCCAAAGAAGACCCCATCACTGCCGCCCTCCTTCAGATCCAGCCAGGAACCACCAGCTCCGACCATCCCTGGCTGGATCTAGTAGGCACAGGCAGGCCGAGGAGGGGGGAGCCTGGGGGCGTGCCCGCGCAACCAGCGAGCTAGGGCGGCACCTCCCACAAGGGAGGACAGAGCAGAGCTGCAGCCCATGCCACGAGGCGAGCCTCGCCGGCGGCCGCCAGCCCACGGAGAAAGGAGACCCACGAGAGGAGGAGGTAGAGGAAGAGGGAGCAAGGAGAAAGACGAGAGACGCCCAGCCGCAAGCCGGCGGCGAGCTCCAGCGGCAGCCGAGCCGGGGAGCCGAGGGGGGGCGCGAAGGCGGGGGAGATGGGCGCCGCCCGAGTTGCCCTCAGGAGAGCGACGCGGGGGCAGGTTCCGCGAGGTTGAGGACTCTACTTCCCCTCGTGAGGCAAATCACATAGATCACGGCAAAAATCGCTAGCCGCATCATCGTCTCGCCGTGTGACCGTGCGGTGGACCCGGTTCCATGCTCCCTCGTGCGCACGGTTTTCCCTTGCCTCTCTCCCACACGTGTGACTCACTGACGACTCCTCCCACCCCCTCGGACGAACCCCGGGGCAGGGCACCAAGTGAGGCCGCCCTCCCAGGACGCCGGGGACACGCCACCAAACCAAGTGGCTCAGGCGATGGAGATGGAGTGGTTGGGCCCTACGGGCCAGCTCTTTGCGGACATCCAGCTCCGCACGGACCACCTTCTAGAGGCCCTCTTCGCCGCTGACGGCGTGCCCCTGTACATCGTGCACCAGCACATCGATAGGATGGAGCGCGTTATCGTCAAAGAGGATGCTGCCATGCGCCTCCACTTCGAGGACCTCCATGCCCTCGGCAGGTACCAACAGCCCAGCCCCCTAGCATCCCCGCCCCACCCTAACACCTCAGTTCTTCCATTCCTGCTGTGCGAAACTGAGCACCCGAACCCCGAGCTATCTGTACTCGGATCTGATCTGATCCATTTTTAACAAAACATCCCATTTTTCTTCGCTCTTCTGGAACCGGTACAGAAATTGGTATTAAATCTCTACACCTCTCTGCTCCCATTGCCGACCCAAATGTAGATGGGTTCGAGGTATGCCTTCACTTTTAACAATCTATGTTATATATGTGTATATGTTCTCCAGTAATACCTGGATCAACATCGATGTTCTTAGAAATAATAGAGTTGCTCTCCACTAAAAAATATTATCTTTTCTTTTAACTTTTCCATGTCAAATTTAGACATTACCAATTCATTTGGTTGATTGCCCTTGAGGCAAAGTACTGAAATCATGGGCCTTTCAGTGGCAATATCTCTACAGAGTTTTGTGTAGTTAAGTGGGATTTTTTATGTGTAGACTATACCTCTGAATCAAAATATCAAATAGGCTATGAATTTTGGTGAGAGGATGTAATCACTCTGCCGCACTGGTTATGTCTGACAGGAAGTGTTCGTCGCTTGCAGTACGGTGTTCAAATTCATATGCCCCCGCTATCCATATGAGCATTATGCGTTGAGTTGCATTATTTTTATGCAATGTTCTATTCTATGCACTACCTAAGAAAAAAGCCCTTTTCCTTTGGATATGTAATTTGCACTATGCGGTGCACCCATACACATTTATAAATTCACCTTTGCATGTCGTGCCAAATAGAATTGATTATGATCCTTACTAAAAGAACAATAACATCAATTGTCTAAGCATAAGCAACTGTACAGTGATGCTTGGCATGCATGCATATTTTGGAAATTTTAACAAGATGTTAATGCTTGCCATTCGTGAAGGAGGTGGAGAGTCCAGAAATTAAGGATGACAGTCAGAGCGAAGACACCAAACCTGCAGATTCTTCAACCGGCCCTTTCAAGCAACAAATATCCACAAATCTATCAGTGGTCGATGGAAGGGCTCTTTGCATATTGGTGATGAAGAAATACTATTTAATGGTTTATTACTTTCTCACAATTTGCATACAGTCCCTAAAAGAGAATAGATAATGCGTTTTTATGAAGAATCCTTTTGTAGATAACGTGTATTTACCAAGAATCAAAACATATCGATATTTAATTTCACATTATTGTTATTTTATCGTGCGATATGTATATTTTTATTACAAAAATTTAACTGCCCCATAGTACGATTTGTGTATTTTTATTGCAAAAGTATAACTGTTCCGTATTAACGCACGGACACGCTACCTAGTTTACTATATTTTTTCAAAGTTGGAAATAAATAAAAAAGAAAAAGATAAAACTACCTTCAAAACCGCTTATACTCGGATCAGGGAGGTAAAATGCACTGGTTTCAAATGTGGAGGGACGTGATTTATCTTGTTTTTTGATTCATGGAGGAAAAGCAAGAGAAAAAGTGGACCTTTACCGCGTGATTAACCAACCCGAATGGCACACTTTGCGTGATTAACCAACCCGAATGACTACTCCGCGCAGCTGCTGGCTGCTCCTCTTCCATCTCTTTCTGTATACCGTATCTCACAATATAGAGGCGCCGCTGAGCAGAGGCAGAGCGAGTAAAAGCCACAAGCTACTCCGATCTTGCAAACACATCACATATAATATTAGCTTCGGCAAGCCAAGCCAACAACCAAAGGAGACACGGGGAGGTGCTCTTCCTTCCATCCAACCTTCGTTCGTTTCCTCAGGTGAGATTACTTGCTTTTTATCTTTTATTTATACGCTATTCAAACTCTCTCCCTCCCCATTCTAAACGCTGGGTGCTCCAACTCGTTTCATCTCCTTCTCCCATCTTTTTCCTAGCATGCATGACTTGTAAAAGTTAACATGAAGGCTCCATTGGATATCTAATTATTAGGCCCTGTTTAGATTCACCACTACATTCCAAAAGTTCCGTTACATCACTGTTTGGACATATACATGGAACATTAAATGTTGATGAAAACTTAAACTAATTTGATAGCTTCGAAAAAAGTTAGGAGAAGAATCTTTTAAGTCTACTTGAACCGTGATTGGACACTTATCATAAAAGTTAGCATATTGGTATAGAAAAAAAAATTACAAAATAGGCAATCTAATATTAAGATGTCAGCACAAAATTTGGTATCGCTTTGTTACGTTGCATTGGAGATGGAACTCTTCTTTATTGAACTATTAAATTATTAATCATATATGTATAGTTAGGGAGGATGATTGCTGCATACAGTCACAAACGCTTACTCAGGCAACAGGCCCTCGGAAAATTTACCATCCGCCGAACGCCGATAATGTGAACATAATTACAGTCTTATTTGACTTTTTTTTAATTTGTTTGCAGCCGCGGAAGCGCCATTCTCATGGTGCTGTGCCATCATGGTCATCAAAGTTGTGATTATTCTCTTTCTCATACTGCATAGGTCTTCATGCCATGTACACGGCTCCGTATCCATATTCAATAAACCGTAAGTAATTACTCAGTTTTTTTCCTTTTATTATCTTTATGTGAGTGGATTATTAGGTTGGTAACTGGTTTATCAATTTCTTTATATGGATTATAGGTTTTTTGGGACACCTACTACAGCAATAAGTGGAGAAATACAACAATCGTATAAAGTTCTAGTTAACACAATAAGAGCAGTTCTACCTGCATTTCAAGGTCGTCAAATCGACATAGACAACATCCCTTGTCTCCCTCGGCAGAGAGGTAATAACAGACCGCCGCCGAATTGGATTCCGGTTGAACTGGTTGGAAGCAAAGGTCAGAAAATAGAAATAGCTCTAAGGAGCGACAATCTCAACCTTGTTGGATTCAAGAACAAAGATGGACAATGGTACGAGCTGAAGTCTAATGCAGGTGTACAATTAATACCAGGTTCCATCATACTACCTTTTGGAGGTTCCTACGCACAACTCCTAGGTCCAGGGGGCAAACTTAATTTGGCGAGGTGGCCGTTGAGCGAGGAGCATTTGTTGAATGCTATAGGAAATCTTTGGGTTATCCCCTTAGCGGTATCTCTGACTGATGTTCTTAAAATGGCAATAGTAACTGTTATTGTCATGATCGTTGAGGCAGCACGTTTGAATCCGATCAGAAATAGGATATTTAACAACTGGCCTAGTTCAGTCACGGTTGAATATGCATTCGCAAAATATACGGTGTTATGGTGCAGCCTATCCATGTTGGTGCTGTGTGATTTCGCCGGCTACGCTTGGACAGACCATCAAGGGATCGCTGAATTGCAGAATATATGAGGATCACCACCTCTAGAAAAGCACTTGGCGCGCTCAACATTATAGTATGGCCATCGGTTTTCGACCTAAACAACGTGGCATACTCTTGCACGTTGCCATGTGCTAGTTCGTCATAAGCTGTCATTACATTGCCAGGTGGGGCCAGACTGTCAGGACAGCTGAGTGTACAAAAGGAAATGGTCAGCAGGAGGAGCGCCATCGAATCGAACTCTGTATCCGGATCTCCTACTTCTAGCACCTTTTTTTCTATATAATTATTGTAATGCTTGCTTTATTAGATTATCATAAGTTTGACTGCTGTTGCGTGGAGTTTCCACTAGTTGGACTGAGTGGTGCTGCTGTAACACTTTATAATTTCTGTGTCTCTCATCTAATAAAAATCGTGGCAAAAATCTTCCCGTTCTCCCAAAAAAAACTGTAAGGAAGAGTATCGTGCAGTTATATTTTTACAGAGGAGACATTGTGTTATTAGTGTAATCCTGTATAGAATTCTTATCCACTTTTATTTGTAAGGTTTATGTAAATGCAGGGATGGTGTGAGCGAGTCTCATTTTACCCAAGTTCTGAATGTTGAGCTTAATCGAATCATAAAGGTTGTGGCACAATTCTCTTGTAGCATGGTAATCTATTGGTTTCTGAAATTCTTTTCTAACAGAAGTTACGCATTTCTGGCCTATGCCAACATGGGCTGGGAATCCCGTCCAAAGTTCACGGTGATTGTTCCTCAAAAGAATCATCACACGTTCTTCCAATCGAATTCAACAGAAAATGTTCCACCGGGTGAGCATTCATATAGTGCCAAAACTCCTCACTCTTAACATATCTCGAAGAGGAGAATGTGCGTGATCCAATAGTAGGACTGTACCAGTGGGATGTTACTTAATAGGGTTTAAATCCTAATTGTCGCACCTTTTCTAGATTATGACTTCGTCAATCTCGAGATCTACCGGCACAGTCTTCCGAAGGTGCTTATAGGGATAAGGTTTGCGTACGTATATTTACAGGGTTAAGTGTACGTGTGCTATGAATGTCTGTGTCTGTATTGTGTAATTCGAAAAAAAAAACATATCTTGAAGAGCTTGCACCCATGCTTGTAAACAGGTACCGTCGTAGTGAAACCGAAGTACCGGAAACTTCTACATATGTGCTCATATTGGACTAATTGTAAGTTCTACATCAGTTTGGATTTCCATCATCTACTAGAAATGTTCGCGGCGTTGTCGCTTATGGCTATTGTATGGGTTATTGACAGCGCTGGTAGATCATTTTCCGTAAAAGTTTTTGTCAAGCGTAGTAGGGTACGAAGTAAGAGTATATATATTGAAGATGAATGATCATGATGTTTTGTTCCTTCATCTCTTATCCATGCAGTAAGCATGGGCAAGAGGTAAAGAAATAGAATTAGAAGAATAGCATTTGAAAAATATCATTTGTGGATGACTGTATATGTAGCCGTGGATTTTTCATTTTATTTTTGAGTCCTATAAAGATCAAGCACGAATTCTTTTTTAATTTATTTATTTACTAAGCACGGGATAATAATTTATTGAAACATTTCAAATTTATCTAATAATTTTTGTAGCAATGGAAAACATCGCAAGTAGCCACAAAATAAATTTTACAATTTTTGGTTCAATAATTTAATATGTAGAAATAATAGAAGGTATATTTATTAATTAAAAGAGATTATTTTAAATTATTTGAAAGGTCCTTATTTTTGAAGTTTAATATTTTTTCTACGTAGAGTACATGGAGAGGTTACACAAAAAAATTTATGATTTTAGAAGTTCTAGTTATTGTTGTATGAAATGAATAAAATCAGCATGTCATGGATTAACGGGCGTTGTTTGCACGCGACGTGGCCACGTTCGTTGGCCAGAGAATGGTGCGCGTTTCGTTATGAAGAGATGATTCCTAGTCATTACCATGAATTAATAATTTGCATGTCTCAGACATGTTTCATATTTGGCTTTCAAAATATTCACTCGTACGGGGTACCTCAAGACCAACACACTACCATGTCCTCCTGGATGAGATTGGCTTCGCGACACATGCATGATCGCAGGAGCTTAGCTCATTCACTTTCATATGTGCGAGTACATAACTTGATGGCTGGTTTCTGATGTCTATGCATGTCTACAGTCAAATGGGCAAGCTCGTAAAATGCCGAGAGTTCGCTGATAGCGAGAGGTCAGTCTCTGAGTGGTGCACATGAGACCTCGGCGGCAATTCCAGAACTGCCACGCCTGCACCTTAACATCTCGAGTTCAATGTTTTTTCTGTTGACGTGGGCATTGATTGACCGTGCAGCAGGTTAACTGTTCGTGAAAAAAAAAATGATATAGTGTTTAGTAATTGTACCACTGATATACAGCTTTCATATTTTAGGGATTTTAGTGGAGTATACATTATAGAATCACTAAATTTAACATCTGACGAAGGTTTATGGAGGTATACACTATACATTGCTGTAAACTGTCATGTTGGCCTGTGTAAAATTTTGTTTGCCTATGTGATGGAATCATCTTCTTTGTTAGTGCACAATGATACGTGCAAATTCTGGTCGCGGGAATCAAAATGCGTGCCAAGGTTGATATATCCATCTATCTATATTATACTATATATAAAGAATTCCACCCATTCTGGTCGTGGAAATCAAAATGCGTGCCAAGGTTGATATATCCATATATCTATATATTATACTACATATAAAAGAATTCCACCCACCTCACATATCTCAATCCTTGATACAAATTTCAGATTTAGATCGAACGCTCTTTAAATTTTCACCCCAAACTAACAAACAGGCCTGGTCGGAAACATATCCTTTTACAGCGCGTTTGCCACTTTAACCAGAGGTCCCACACCTTCAAATTTTTCACCGTCAAATCATGCACATGCTCGGCTCCTTTCCAATAAAAAAAATAGGTTAACGGTACCCGAGATATATCTCTATATCTACTACTAGTGATGGCATCGTATGGGTGTGGCCGTGTGGGTACCCGCGGGTTTCGTACCCTATTATGGGTTTGGCAATGCTTAAGAAAATTTACCTGCCGGTACATTAGGGTTGGGTACTCATAAAGACACAGGAAAGGTGCGGGTATCAAATTTTACTAGACGTGTACATGCAATCTGATATCTGATAATATATAAGAATATATGTCGCATATGCCATATCCATATCATGTTGACAAACTCATTTGTCATTTCTATATACCAAGTATTAAAGAAAAAAAATTTCTCTTCACCCATTTTTCGGTTCGGTCCTCCTCTAACTAATTTTGTGGATGTAGAATTCTATTCGTTTGTCTACAGCCCTTCTCTCTATTTTATATATAGGGATTGGACACAAGTACAGTTAGGAATCCTATTCTACTAATCAAACACATACCTCCGAGTAAATTGAATACAGATTCTAACCAAATTCAAATAAAAATAAGAATTCATGTCGTTTTTGTGTTATTTTCTATAACCATTCCAACATTTTTTCCTTACCGGACAAGAACTTTGTTTGTCACAACTTTTTTTCCTTTTTAAATTTGCCGTGCCAAAACAGAAAACTCTGACTGTCTCCGCTCGGCGAGCAATGGCCGTATTATACCATGAGACCTTTTACGATGGTTGGGGGTACCTACTGATTACTCTTAGTATCTATATAAGAAATTACCTTTAATTTAATTTATGCATCGAAGGGCAGTATGGTAATTAGCACCGCGTCCCTCACCCCACCCATTAGCGACCTCACCCCACCCATCAGCGACCTCACCGGCGGTGTGTTTTGCAGCGAGCGCCCTCTCCTGGCTCTTGCCCCACAGCACCAGGTAGAGTCCAGCGATGATGAGCACCGCCCCATGATCCTGCAAGCATCGTCGGCCAGAAATTAATTAAACGAAATTGCCTGCCATACTTGCGGTCTGATCTTGTGCTGCTGCCAACGGCGCGACGGCCTGTCTTAATTAGGACGAGTTCACCTTCCAGCAGGCGAGCCTGATCTCTCCACTGGTTCCCGTGAGTGGGCTGAGGTTCCCCATCTTGATCATCGCCGCCAGTGAAGGCGCTGGTGAATGCCGAGGGGTTGGACGCGAAGTTGCTGACCGTGCTGTCGGTGCTGCCATTGTTGAAGAGCTCCTGGTCCGAGTGCAGGAGCCCCTTCTTTTCTTCTTCCTTTAATTTAATCAATTGGCCTCCCTTGCGACCGAGAGGTACGTACCCTCCGAGGTAGAATTGCTTGATCGCCGAGGAGCAGCAACGCCATGACGGCGACGACGAGCGTCTGCACGGGCTGGTACATTGCGACAAACACCAGCCCGCCACAGTCGATGCACCACGTCTGCACCGCGAACGCCACGCCCGACGCCACCAGCCCCGCGTAAAGGACGGTGAGGAGCTCGGAGCCAGAGCTGAGCGCCCACGCGGCGGCGTTGCGCTCGACGACAACGGCGATGGTGAGGAACTGGAGGACGCCGAAGAAGCAGGTGTAGGAGGTGACGGAGAGGCGTGCCGGGTACCGCTTGAGCACAGGCGCATGCACCCCCCTCGTGAACGGAGAGAAGAAGAGACGAACTACAACAGAGAATAATCCGACTATACTAATGCAATCATCTGTATAGTAATCAAAACATTATTTTGTATTATAAATTTATCATTCTACCCTTAATTACATAATAAAATTTCAAAAATAGTATTATTATGCCTCTTTTTCTAAGCGTTGATCCCACCAATTTCAATATGTGCCAGGTACCAACAACCTCAACATTTAGAAGGTATCAGGTATCCTCTTGGTTACTCTAAAATTATTACCTCTTGGTTACTATCCCTTTCTAGCCGTCGGATCGGTGCTCGTGAGCCGTCCATTTTTCTTCAACTATATTAAAAATTCTCATTATACCATATACGCAAAAAGAAAACAAAAGGCAAAAGGCATGTCTCGGCATTGGGCCAGCGAACCAGCTGGAAGAGTAAAAGAGAAGCCCAGGCCGTGTCTGATTTTTCTAAGTCACGGGCCCATACCGATCCGGTGCCGAGCAACTACATTTTTCATTTCGCGCTGCCTTTATTCGCGCTGTCCTCACTGCTCCTCTGTCCTACACTCCTACTGCCTGCCTTCCTGCACTCTTTATTTTCTTCCCTTTAATTAACTATTATAATCCCCTCTTTCACTCTCTCATCCACGCATATCTTCCTTTTCCTTAGAGCATCTCCAGCGGTATCCTCTAAATTAAGGACCCCTATTTTCGATTTGGGTGTTCAACTCCATTTTTATTGGCCCTAAATTTATCCTTCAACTCCAACAGTAGCACCTAAAGAAAGCCCCTAAATTTCTTTCACTGGACAATGACAAGTGGGACATGCTTGTCATTATCTCTTCCTTCTTCCTTCCTCCTCTGTACGCCGATCCAGACGGCCATGCTCGGGCGGCGGGGAACCAAGCGTGCATCGCAGCATAGGGAGCCATGGCCGTCGCATGAGGGGGAGGGAGCAGGGCAGCCGCGCCGCCGCCGCTGGTGCTGCTCCTACTGATGGAGGTTATGGGGGCGCCGGAGTGGAGGTGCCGGAGACGTAGAGCATGGCGGGGTGGCGAATGACTACGCTCGCCGGAGTGGAGGGGCGCACTCGTTGGAGAGGAGGGCGCGCTCGCCGGAAAGGAGGGGGCGCGGCGCGAGCAGGCGAGGACGGAGTGCACTCGTCGGGGTGGAGTCCACGCTAGCCGGAGCGGGGTGGCGGACGACCGCGCTCGCCGGGGCACGCTCGTCGGAGTGGAGGGGCGCGGCGTGAGCAGGTCTGCAGGTGTGTGCGGTGGGAGAGAAGGATGGAGGCTGAGCTATTGGGCCAACAGGAATTGGGGCTGGGGTGAGGATTTGGGTGCCCTGCCAAATATGGGGTCTGTAGTAGGGGCTCTGCTGGAGTAAGTTTTTTTTGTGAGACCCCATATTTAGCTATGGGGCCTTGAGTAGGGGCCCGACTCGAATTGCTCTTACCGGTTGGCTTCTTCTTTCTTTCTTCTTTTACCTCTTTCTTCCCTGTCCTAATCCTCTTGCCTCCCTTTACCTTACACGCCCTTTTTTTATTTCAATTCATCACTGGTATATTGCTTTACAATGATATGATTCTTAACTTTGATCACCAAAAAAAACTGCTTCTATCACTAGTCACTGAGTTTTATATATTAGTAGTTGTTTCCTAGCCACCATTCAAAACACCAAATTTCGTGAATCCTGACCAGAGAATTTTGGCACAGATTTCAATTCGTATTTCCGTACAAACGCCTGCATTTTATTTAGCTGTACTACATGAATATTTCGCTTTAAATTGGGACCCAAAATTTTGGACTCTGCCTAGCATTTGTTGGACATAGTGCCGCTTGTTTCCTTTCTTTTTTCGTTTTTGTGATGATGAGGTGGTGACAAGTAGTGCAAGTGCAGTGAATCTCTTTGGCATCAGAGTTAAAAATAAAGGCAAGGAAATTGGCTATAACATATATGCTTATCTAGGCTCAATTATATAAAAGAAACTATTATATTTTGTCGTGGAATTCAATTCATATCCTAACCCTGTAGTTTACCGACAAACCTACATGGATTACTTTTTTATTACTATACTACTTACCTTTTTTCATAAAAATCCGCTTCCCAGTGGCCTAAATTACGTCTCGGTTCATGTGTGTTATGACAAAAGAAATATCCGAATACAGTTGAAGTGTTGTCTACTTTCTTTTTGAAAATCGATTTCTCAAATGTGACAGTACTATACTGTTGTTCTCTACTTTCCTTTTGAAAATTGATTTCTCAGCTGTGACACCACTAAAAATCAAAACAATTTCAGGTTATTACATCGAAACAATCTACTCGTGATGAGAAGATAATAAGTGTTATTACATTTCCACAATTTCAGGTAAAGCCACAAACAATGTAATAAATAATTTAAGACTTTTCAAAAAGGTAGAACGAATAACATTTGTCGAGAATATATTTCTGATAGGCGACAGTGTCCCCCACAGCAGGTTCCAATCAGTCATTGTGAAGGTACTAGTTGCCCTTGCACTCGCACTCTGGTCCAGTCCAACTTGCTTGCAAGCCCCAATCATCCAACCTAGCTACATCTTCTCATCTCTAATAATTCCATTCCAATCAAGCAGCACCATCAATCTCCATCCAACCATCACCCTCATTTCCATCCAAAAATCACAATCTACAGACGCTAGCTGATAGAGGATCAATGCCCTTATTAGTAGTAGTAGTAACAACACAGAAGAAAGTAAACCTCCAATTTTCACCTTCCCATCCTACACTCCAGCCCTTTTGACTGAGCGTAGTGTCGTGTACGTACGTGGCCATCACATGGATTATGGGCCTTTTTTCGAGAGCAGGCTGAGGCGCCAAAAACCACTGTCGGTCGGTCCATCAGGTCCACGTGAACGCTATCGGGCTCGCCACGCTGTGCTTGCCGTTCGACCAGACGAGGCGGCCGAAGCCGGTGGTGCCCGACGGCTGCGACTTGGCCGTGAACCTCACCGTGTAGCTCTTCTTCTCCCCCGCCGACGTGAACTCCAGCTCCGCCGGCTCCACGTCCACGGCCACCACGCCCTTGGCGGCGCCGGCGGCGAGCGACGTGGACACCTTGTACGTGCCCGCCCCGCCGCCCACGCTGGTCAACGTCCGCGTGTGCGTCACGGTGGTCGTCGAGTCCCCTCCGCCGTCGCCGTTCGCCGTCGAGTAGGCCACCGAGAAGGACGGGTAGTTGAGGCTTCCCACGGAGTAGGTCTTGTTGTCGGCGCAAGCGTACTCCCGGCTCCTCGCCACGGCGGCGATCATGGCGGAGCTGTACTTGAGCGCGCACAGGAAGTCCACGTAGTCGCGCGTGCCCAGGTCGTACACCAGCCCCGGGTCCACCGCCCTCGCCGGGTCCACATGCCCGGCGCCGTAGTCGAACGGCGTCGCCGCCTCGCCCGTCGCCGCGTCCAGCAGCGGCGACGACGACGACCCATCGCCGCCGGAGTAGCTGGCGTAGGCCGTGGTCATCAGAGCCGAGCGCACGGCGGCGGGGCTCCACTCCGGGTGCGCGCTCCGGAGCAGCGCCGCCAGCCCGCTCACGTGCGGGCACGACATGGACGTGCCGGAGATGATGTTGAAGCCGACGCGGCGGGTGTCGGCGGCGAGCCCCGTCGGCCCGGCCTTCCCCGTCCACGCCGCCAGGATGTTCACCCCGGGCGCGATCAGGTCCGGCTTCAGGATCTCCGGCGTCACCATGTTGGGCCCGCGCGACGAGAACGCC
Source organism: Eremochloa ophiuroides (assembly GCA_038502445.1). Classification (NCBI taxonomy): domain Eukaryota; kingdom Viridiplantae; phylum Streptophyta; class Magnoliopsida; order Poales; family Poaceae; genus Eremochloa; species Eremochloa ophiuroides. The sequence goes on from JAHLJS010000002.1 coordinate 24,397,727, forward strand.
GCCACCACCGGCGAGGGGCGCACCCCCACCTGCGTCCCTGCGACCACCACCGTCGCCGTGGGGCTCTTGTCCGACGCCACGTACGACTTGATCGCCGCGCCTTCCCTCTCGCCCACGCCGGCCGCCGGCAGGAGGTGCGCGTCGGCGACGAGCTCCTGCCCGTTGGCCGCCGTGTTGGCCAGCACCATGCCGGCGCCGCCGGCGTCGCGCACCACGAGCCCCTTCTGCACGCGCGCGCTCACGCCGCGGTCGCACAGCACGATCTTGCCGGCCACCTTCTCCGGCGTCAGCGTCCCCGGCATGCACAGGTTCCCCGCCGTGGAGTTGGAGGCGTTGGCCGCGTACACGATCGGGATCGGCGCCGCGCTGGGCAGCGGCTTGCCGGAGTAGAGGGAGACGCCCGTGTAGTTCTTCCCGTCGCCGAGCACGACGTACGCCGGGAAGTCGCGGTCGAGCGTGCCGGCGCCGACGGTGGTGATCCACGGCGCGACGTTGGAGAGCGTGGCGCTGCCCGGCCCGGCGTTCCCGGCGGAGCAGGAGACGAGGACGTTCTGCTCCGTGGCGGCGAACGCGCCGATGGCGACGCTGTCGCGGGAGTAGTCGGCGGCGCCCCCGCCCAGCGAGAGCGAGAGCACGCCGCATCCGTCGGCGACGGCGGCGTCCATGCCGGCGAGGATGTCGGAGCTGAAGCAGCCGCCGAGCCAGCACACCTTGTAGACCGCGACGCGGGCCCGGGGCGCCATGCCGCGCGCCGTGCCGGACGCGAACCCGAACAGGCTGGCGCCAGGGGACGGCGGCGCCGGCGGCCGTGGAGCTGGTGTGCGTGCCGTGGCCGTCGTCGTCGCGCGGGGAGCGGGACTCCCGGTCCGTGTCCATGGGCCCCATGGCGGCCTCGTAGCCCCTGCTGAAGAACCTGGCGCCGACGAGCTTGCGGTTGCAGGCGGCGGAGGCGTCGAAGCCGCCGCCGGCGCCGGCCACGCACTCGCCCTTCCACCACGACGGCACCTCGCCGAGCCCGGCGTCGTCGTAGCTCTTGCTCTCGGGCCACACGCCCGTGTCGAGCACCCCGACGACGACGTCGGCCGCCGTCCCGGACTGCGGGAACAGGCCCTGCTGGCCGTCGCCGCCGGCGATGCCCAGGAACTCGGGCGTCCGCGTGGTGTGCAGCTCGTACCGCGTCTCCGGGTTGACGGCGAGCACCCCGGCGGCGCACGCCAGGTCGCTCGCCTCCCGCGGCGTGAGGCGCGCCGAGAAGCCGTGCAGCACGGTGTCGTACGCGTACAGCATCTTGGCGCCGGAGGCGGACACGGAGCGCAGCGAGGCGCCGTACCACTCGGCGTGGTCCGCGTACTCGGCCGGCATCGCCGACTTGGCCATGTGCACGATGTACGTCTTCCTCTTCTCGGCGGCGGCGGCGGCGGCGGCGGCGGCGGCCACCGCGAGCGCCAGGACCAGCGCCCGCAGCATGCCGATGCTACGCATCTTTGCGCAGGTAGATAGATAGATAGATTCGCGCCTTATATTATGATGATGATGATGATGAATGAATGAATATATGATGGAGGGAGCTAGTTTTCAGGGTACAAGAACGTGTGTTTATATATACGCACGCACGCCCTGCGCACGTATGGTATGTAGTATGTACACAGTGACAGTGAGTGGAAGAGTGTGAGGAAAAGATGGACGGTTGGTGGTGTGCCCAAGACTGAAAAGCAGCCTAGCTAGCCTAGCATGTACAGTATTATAGAAAAGAGGTGAAGGTGTTGTGTGGTTAAGCGATTGCTTAATTAGGGACAATAATCCATCATCCATCAAAAGGAGCGAGTAATTAAAACCAGTTGATATAACAAAGATGATCTGATTCTGACATCGGTATCATCCGGCAGCTAGCCCACTAGGAAAAGAGAGGCGCGACGAAAGGGTGGCGGTCACATGCATTTGTTTCCTTTCTTTCTTGGCAAACTTTGGGACTTTTGGGGGATCATCACCGGCGGATCGATCGGTGACTGACGGGGGGTAGCGGTTGCCTCCCATGCTAAGTTCCCGTGGCTTATTAGCCTTTAAATTAATTTTTCGCTTTTCGTTGAGGGTGGCGAGGCTTTATTTCAGGGTGTGCCTGCGGTCCGGCCAGCTGCCGGGATGTTGTCGATCGATGAGATTTTGGGGGCGGCGCGCCATGAGCTGAGCTGGGCTTGTCGGCCGGCCGCCGCCGAGATTTGTGGAGCTACCGAGCTACGAGTAGAGCTAGCGCGTACGTGTGCAGAGGTAGCTTGGTGTTAATCACGTGCATGTGTCATGTGTCGTACGTCTACGCGTAGCCTGGCGTCCCATGAGAGTGAGACGACCAAATGGAAGTGAAATTTCACCGGCAGCGGTCTTGGAGCACCACCGTGGAATGACCAAAACCCACGGTGATAGGAGTAGGATTATTGTTATTTCCTGATTTTTGAGAGCGGACGACGCGGTTTACGTCAGGCACTGCAAAGGTCTTCTAATCTCGTCTCAGCTTTATTTCGAGTGATGATTAATGATAACCTCCAACAATTGAAACCGAAGAAGAACGAACCTCCTGTCACAAATATTAATCTGGTTTGGTGTGGAGTAGGACATTTTTACTTTGCACTGTAAATCTTACTACCGCTAATCGAGTATTTCCTTTAGATCCTAATACATGTTAATTGTCACAAGGTACGCTAGCAAAAAGAAAAAAAGAGGATAAATTCTACAAATTGTTATAGGACCATCTATTTGATAGAATCTATTTTTCATTGGCCACACTAGCCATTGTATCTACTCTATTTTTCCAATATATATATATACACACACCTGTAATTATGGAAATACTGTAAAAAAATCAACCTCTATATTACTAAATAAAGTACTTACTTCCACTATAATGAAAAATAACATAAAGTCAGCCCCCTAATCTTCATCTAAATGACCCAATTATCCCATCTAAAGTAACTCAATAAATTAATCTAAGTATACCATCTCTATGATTATTAAAAATAACCTAAAGTAACCATATATATGGCATCATGAAAAATAATGTAAAGTAACCCCCAAAATCTGCACCTAAATTAGCCACCTCCATCATTATGAAAAATAAATTCAAGTAATCTTCACCTATGTTACTTTTAAAAAAATTTTAAAAAAAACTAAGCAACACCTTAAATGTAGATATAATTACCAACCTCTACCATTATTATGAATTACCAAACCTTGAAAGCTGATGATGGGCAGGATGGACGGTAACAATTGTCGACCCAAAATATTTTTTAATCCTATTCAAGGAACACGCACTTGCTTTTATTATTGAACGCTGTTATAACGGCCAAAAAAAATGAAAAACGAAAAATAAAGAAGAGCGAATCTTCCACATTTGTCGGTTACTAGAATCATATGCTATACGATACATTTCTTCTTTTCGATGCCCAAATAATGTTATAATTGAGTTTTGAGTTGGAGACCTTTGGTTTTGATATAAGGTGATGTAATAAGTGGTGTTTTGGCATTAAGTGAGCCGGTGCCCAAACATTAACCGAGGCGGATATAAATCCAATCGTCGTCAAAAATATTTACGGAGACTATCATAAAATACCTTTCTTCAAAATTAATCTATTTACGGAGACTGTCATCTTAGGGACACCGCCTTCAAAAATGTTATGTAAAACAATTTTTAGAGATGTACATATCGTACGGTTCACCTACATTAATATAATGAGGCCCAGTGGGCAATCACTGCCCAGCAGGCCTATTAGCTATGTGGCATGTATTATACGTATATCCGCTAGGTTTGGGAGACTTCGGTTCTCTCTCTTTCCCTAGCCGGACTCTCTCTCTCTCTCTCTCTCTCTCTCTCTCTCAGAAAATGGAGACTTCAGTTCTCTCTCTTTTCCCCCACACTAGACTCTCTCCTAGATTGATAACTTTTGCTCTCCCTCCGTCTACTCTCTCCGATGGAGATCTCCCACGGCGTGGGCTCCCACGGCAGCGGTGCGGGCTCCACAATGGTGGATCCCCTCGCTCCCTCCACCACGACATTGTGGATCCAGCACGGGTTACCACGATGGTGACACGGAGCTCCCACGATGACGCATAGACCGGCAGCGGCTCGTGGCTCCCAGCCTCCCATAGCGGCGCGGGCGCGCGGCGCAGGGGCTCCCACAGCGCGGTGAGCGACTCCCTCTATGGCGTGGTGCAGGGCTCTAGGTCAGCACCGAGATCCCACAGCGGTGCGCAAACCTCCCATGGTGGTGCGGCGCAGGGCTCTCACAGCGACGCGGGGCTCCCACGACGGCGGCCTCCCACTACTATGGAGTTGGATCCAGCGGCGGGGCAGGCGGCACGAATCTCCAGCGCGGCATGGAGCTCCCATAGTGTTAGGCTCCATCACCACGGTGCAGATCCGGTAGCTTACATTTGGACGATGGTGTTAGATCCAGCTCGTGGGATCGATAACGGACTCACTGGCGGGGTCGCTAGCGGGCTCGATATTTTTTTTATCGATTAACCGAGGGCGCGATCTAACGAGTCCGCCTCTGCAGTTTCATTTTTTGAGCCAGTTGAAATATCCGTCTATGTTGTTTAGTGCTTAATCGAGGCCTTCGATTGCAGACGGTTGGAATGTCCGCCTCCGGAAAATGATTTTGGCCATCACCACAAAGATTTACGTAGTCGTGTCCATTCTCTTGCTCATAATTAATGATGTTTATTACTTTATCTAAACAATAAATCCTTTTCTAATATTGTTACAATGAAAGACAAAACAGTATCTGTTAGTGAACTGAAGAGTATATAGGGGAAGCCTCCGTACGGTGCGTGACGTGATAGGATTTGCTTGAGGATGACCAATAGCTTGAGCGTGCGTGATTAAGATGAAGTGTAAACATAGGTGAGCTATCAAAGTACTCAACCCATTGCATCTCCCAACTTGCACCAATGAACTGCAACATATATTAATAATCCTTTATTTATCAGCTGTGTACCTGGCGTGATGATGTAACCAACCTGTGTGGATCCAGATAGCCCATAGGAGTAGCTGCCAATATCAAATCGGATAGCGAGGGAGAGGATAAAGAGAGGAGCGAGAAGGAAGAAGAATCTAACAGGCAACAATCACTACACGGAATCATGATTAGAAAATTTAATTAGACAGCTGACTAAGACATATACATTCAGCTTGCTATTCACACATGTCACGACGCACTGAATAAACTAGACTAGCTCCTTTACCCTAGCTAGCCCCACGGCCCATCCAGCGCATGTTATAATCATATCCACTGGTTTGTGATTTCTAACTTAAGCTTATCATGCGAAATCTGTGCAATTAGTTACTCTTTAAATCTATATTTAATACTCTATCTATATGTCTAAAGTAACATCCGATATGATAAGGTGTAATTTTTTTAAGGTGAAACTAAGCTAAAGCCTAAAAATGCAACACCAGTGATAAATAAAAGGAGGGCTGAAAGGTCTCCAGGGGGGAGGGTGGGGGCAGGTTGTGCGACGCCCTAGGGCCCAAGAGGAAATGGGGGCCCAAGCCTAAGTATGTAATATCTCAGTACCCCTTTAGGCTTTAGCTAATTACGCGTCCCATCAACAAAATCAGCTAATTACGGCATTTGTTTCTAGAGGCGAGGAGTCAAGGAGCCGAGCCGCCAACGCCCGTCGCTGCGACTTCTTCGCGTCTCTCGCGACCGCGACTCGCGAGATGGCAGCGCGGATCAGGCGATCAGTTCACCACGCGACAAGGCCTACGCGACGATCCAGATTTCAGAGTTCCAGACGGGCGATGACCAGTACGCAGGAGGCATCTGATATCTTTGTATGGTTATTATGTTGTGCCCTTATGCGAATCTTGATTCTGAATAAGTTCATGATCAAACTCCAAATTGTCTAGGCCCTAGGTTTTTTTCCACATTGTTTTCATTTTGTAAGGAAAATTAGCGATTATATATTATAAGATTTAGATATAATTATATATAATTTAGAGGGGCCGTCACGATGAGTTCGCCTAGAGGGCCCTTGAAATCCTTGGGCCAGCACTGGTCTCCAGCCCCCTACAGCTAGTGCATGAATGGAAATATGGTGAGGGTGAGAAAGAAAAAGAGCAAGAGCAAAGAGAAAAAGAGCAAGAGAGGGAGAAAGAAGAAGAGAAAGCCCCCTTCGATCATGTTCTGCGTAGAGTCTCTCATCAGTGCATCATGTATTACAGGCAGCAGCTTAGCTAGCAAGCTAGATGGAGCTGGTTTTTTTTGTGTACGGCTGCTGTACCATAGAGGCATAGAACACACAGGGCCAGTTACAGAGGAAAAGGAGCTAGGAAGGCAGGTGATGGATGGGGACGTCGTGCTAGCTGGTCGTTGGAGCTAGCAGAGGCCCCGGCGGTACCGAAAAAGTTGGCAACAGCGACCACACGCATGATGGACGACGGATCATATCGATTGTTGAAGCCAAGCTGGGTGGACTCGCTAGTCCTCGACCTGTTTGCTGTTTGGGCATGCTGCATATATATATGCCCCGGCCCGGCCCTCCAAGAACTTGTCATGTGGATGTGGTCCTGGAATAATTCCTGTCACGGGCTCATATACTCTCCTCCATCCGCGCTCGTGCAGGTGCAGTGCAGTGTGGGCTGGCCGTAGTGCACTGGCACTGGATTGTGTGGTGTGACTCTGTGAGGGATAAGATACTCAGTGGCTTATAAGGACGGGCACGTGGAGGAGAGAGAAGAATGAAAGCAGTAGACAATGGTGATTTATACTGATATATCGACAGTTGCGGTAGAGAAAGCTAGGAATTCTATTCCATGGATCTTGCAGCTGTTTTTGTATGCCCATAACATATATACAGGTACATGCATGCATACGATCGACTTTCGTTTCTTTTTCCAGTTTGCTTGCGGTCACCTTGCTACCTGCGTGGCAGCAAGTGTCAGACTAGACTAATACGGAGTAGACAATTAAGAGCAGGCGTCCACACACAGTGGCTTGCTTGCGTGTCGTCGACTCGTCGTTGAGCTGGGAGCTAGTGACCGGCGGTACGTGTTCACCCAACGTAACCGGCAATGCATCGATCACGGATTCACGGGGCAGTGCATGTCCACCGGCCGTCACCGTCAGCGGCCACGGGGCAGTGTCCGTGTCGTAGGCGCAAAGCTCCAAGCGGGGGCAGCTAATACCTCCAACACCAAGCAAGTGGCGTGGGGACGGGGACATATGCATCGTCTGCTGGCCAAGCTGATGATCATTCGATGCCCGGCCCGGCCGAGTCACTGTGCAGCAGCTCCATGCATGGCCAGGGCCACCGTACCATGGCACCACGTACCGCTCGTCGTGTTCGTCTTCCATTCCGATCCATCCCCATGTGCAGCTACATATATATAGTTACCTGTGCACCAGCGACGCTTTATTTTGGACGTACAGGAGCCGGCCGACGACGCGATCCATCTCCGTAGTACGTGGTACAAGCTTGGCAACGCATTGCGTAGTACGTACTCATGTGCATGCAGTGGCCGCCCTCACTCCTGCATGCCAGTTGTTTAGGTCCCTGTTTAGTTCACAAATTTTTTTCTCTTTCCCTATCACATCAATTGTCTTTTACGTATGCATGGAACATTAAATGAAGTAGCATCTGTTGCATGTTTGTACTTTTTATCTGCCTATCTCGAGACGAATCTTTTGAGTCTACTTGTGTCATAATTGGACATTTATTGGAGAAGAATTCCACATGTGCTACAGTGCACTTTTCACCCCCCTCTTTTCCCAAACTAAACAGGCTCTTAATTTGTTGCCTGCCCTCTTGGCCTCTCTCTCGCATGTAGTACTCCAGTATATATCAGCCAATTGTGTCGGCTGTGTGTAATTTATTTACACATCCACATAAGTACATCTCCCGAATCCGGCCAGTACAGCAAATCCTTTGATTCCTCGATCTAGTTTTTATTTGCTGTCGTTGTATATTGGTAATCCAAAACTAGCTAGATACTGTACTATCTACCTAGCTAGGTTCTCGTTATATATGCTGATAGAGTATATATAGGGTGTTGGAACTGAAATTCCCTGTGTGCCGGCCGGCCGGTGTCCATGAAAAGATCGAGACGATGAAGCTGCAGAGTATATGGAGTGACCATATGCAGAGCGCATGCATGATTAAAGGCGACGCGATGTGTAGTTTCTTCTTGCCTCAATGATGGTCGATCCGACCATCGATCTACATGAGACAGCTTGATACCTAATGATATGACACCGCCTTGTTTAAAATACCCTCTAACTTTCTATCCGATCTAGCTAGTACGCGCAGCTAGCTAGCTTCCATTGTTTTGCTAGCAAGGTACGTACAGTATGTTCGATTCAGGAATCAGGATAACGAGCACGGTTGGTGATTTTTTTTATCTATTAGTATTTTGGGTCCACGCGGCACGCAATGCAATGTGTATGATTGTATTGACAACGACGGAAAAAGGTGAAATTAGCTGCACGGGGTGGGTTGGCTCCATTTCGCAGCGTTGCTGAGTAAAATTAAAATATACTGTATATACTACTGGTACTGGAGTATTTACCCACAAGTCTCGTCATGCAGACAATTCGTTGTCGTCGCCCACCACCGCCCCAACTCCACAATTGTCAGATGCGTACTTCATTCCTTTTGATACATCAGGGTTTGTCTTTTCCCTGGGTTTTGTCTCTGGCATGCATGTATGAGGCCAAGGCTGCAATTCAATACCACGCATATCGATCATGCTGTTAATATATAACGGTCCTTGCATTACCCAGAGGGGGAGCAGAGGAGAGCAGCTCGACAGTTCACACAATCGTGCAGAAGTATTTATCTTAGCACATAAATTAGTACAGAGTGTCTTCATGACATTTCGAATCTTGTCTAACAAAATTTGAGTCAGTTTCGCTAAAACTTTAAAGTGTGAGCACGAGCTTTTATTTTATTTTCTAGAGTCCGGTTTTGATGTAGGGTTACCGTGTTTGGTGAGTTACTTTCAGCATATTTTCAGACATAGAACATTATTTTTCTCTCATAATAAATTAATTGTAGAAATCAACCACAACAAAAATGAGTCGTACCAAACAGGGTGTTTATTTGTAGGGTCCACTTTGATGTAGGGCCCACTTCATACCTTGTAAGCTTTGCATATTTTGAAACTTATTGAATAAATTTTACCCAAATTTGTTAAAATTTTAAGGTGTAAACTTGAGTTTTTATTTCTAGCTTCCGACTTTGATGTGAGGCCCACGTATTGATCTGACAGTGCTAATTGGCATGAAGTAGTTGTTCATCACATTGAATCGTCGGCAAGAAATTCTTGTCAATTTCAATGAAATTTTATACTGTGAACGTGAGATCTAAAATATATTCAGGGGTCAAACTTTTAATGTAAACACATACTTATAAATAAACTTATGCAAAGACACGAGTTCTTATGACAAATCCGTGCGGGTTTAATTAGCTTGTATACTTTGCTAATTCTTTCTAATGAAATAGAAGTGAAGCCATGTTCTAGGGAGAGGAAAAAAAAAACAAGCCCCGGCCGATAATAATTTCGTGTCTCAATGATGGCCCGAATTATCGGATGCCATGCATGGTCCATGGACGACACGACACAGGTAGCTGATAACCTGGAGATCGAATTAGAGAAAGCAAATCAAACCTCGTCCGCCCTTAATTGCATCGATCGGTTCGTAGGTGTAGCGGCCTGTGATAGTGTGATGTGATGAGTTGCAGTGATTAGCCTCTCGTGCCGCTCGCAGGTGCAGGGTCGTCTCCCCTCCGGAGCCGAAAAAGGCGCCGCCGCGCGTGAGGGGCTCCAGCCTCCAGGCCCGTACAGACACAGCACGTGTGGCGGCCGGCCGTCCGGCCGTCGTTACTAGCGACGGCGACCCGCCGCCGTCGGGCCATCATCGGCCATCACTCCCATCAGTTAGGCATTCTTCAGATACAAGCCATCAGGCATTATTCGTACGATAACCAACCAGGGCCACGAGGCAAGGATATTAACTAACCTCCTCCTCCTCCCTCAATTGATCAACGAAGAATATAATCTTTTTTTTTTCATTTCCTTTTCTCTCCTGTGGCTCTGCCTCTGCCGCTCTGCGCACTGCTGCTTGATGCTGCTTATTACGTGGATAGCTGCTGCTTGATGTAGAGCTGCACATCACCTTTTGCAAGTGCCCAAAACACGCTAGCTAGCCAAACAGCGACAGCCGACAGGAACAGGAAGGCAATGTGATGATCTAAAAGTTCTCGTCCACACAGATACGAAGCTACAGGACGTACCCGTGACAGAGACTTGTTACGCTTTTTTATTAACTGATCGTGCTAAGGAGGTGTTGATGGAGCGATCGAAATATCCGATCAACGCCATACGTACCGCCGCATGTAACATTTTATGATATTAAATAATTATCATTAGATTCTTCATTAATTATATTTCCATAGCATTACCTATTTGATGCCATAAATATTTGTAATTTTCTCCATAATTTTGATCTTGACTCGCTAAAAAAAAATTAGAATAACTTATAATTTAGAACAGAGAGGGTAGCTTCTAAAATTTGCTCTAGTGGATCGAATCTAAATACCTCAGCTAATAGCCCAAGTAATATCTCAAAATAGAGTATTTTGGGATAATGAAAAAATTATTAGTTGCCACTGTTTACCTGGTATCACCAACTATTAGCTTGAGATGCATGGTCTAAACAGAGCTTTAGCTAATATATTAACTGGTTCCCTCCAGCTAGCAGCTAGTACTGTGAGCTGCCTGAATCCAAATAGACCCTTATTGCCAAATTTGTCTGCAGATGTTGGAAGAAATTAAATGGTGGTCCTCAACTTTTGATGTTTTTCCCTTTATTTATGACAAACAAGATGGTTGAAAGGTATAATAATTCAGCTTGTGATCATCAGTTTGGTTGCTTGAGAGGACCATGTGGCATGGTGGACATCGTATACCTTGATCTAGCTATTTCGATTGTTTTCATTAAGTGATGTTTAATCACAAAACGATAATAGTTTCTCAGTTCCTTTGGGGAAAAAAAAGAAAGTTATTTGGATACCCAGCCTGGGCCGAGATACTCGCATTGGGCTTCTTGTGTCTCATGGGCCTTGAACCTGCTGCATCTGCATCAGCCTCCTCTCCTCCCTCCACCAGGACACCTGACAGTCTGTAGTTGTTTGTCTTTTTTTTTTTCAGTATTTGAACGGAGGAACTGGTATACGGAGTACATATACACACTCGTATAGTCATGTATGATGAGGAGAAGAATCAGGTGATGGTCGGTCCGGTCGTACACGACCACCAGCGGCGCGGCTGATGATGGTCCGACGATCGGACCTTGAATTCCAATCGCCACGAATTAACTGCACACAGTAATAACAAAAGGGGGTGCATGCAGTTGCAGTTGGCCTGAATTGAACAATGAACACTGAAGTGAAGCCAGAGCTAGCTAGCCGTACGTGCAGGCAGTTGAGCGGATTGTTGATGTACCGGTCGCCGGATCAATTAACACCGCCGCAAGCTAACCGTAACGCGCCCGTGGATCAGATTTCGTGTGTACGTGCTGGGCTGCTGGCATGGCATGGATATGCTTCTACTCCTTGACTGATCAGCAGGGTTATTACCACTTCATCTTAGCTTCAGATATCCGTGGCCTTGCTTTGTCCGACTCTAGGCTCAGTCGTACAGTAAGTCGTAACATACGGCCTCAAGTTTAGATCACACGTCAATTGGTATTTGTTATCGTAGAACGTAACCGAGACGTGTACGCGTCAATGTTAGAGGCACCAAAGAAACTTTCTTGTTAATTAATTAATAATGCTCACGAAAACATTCTTGTTAATTAAGTAATAATGCTCACGAAACACGCACTAATCTTCTTTAGTTAACACAAATAAAGTTCCAGTTCCGTTTTTTTTTAAGAAAAAAACTCCAGCGGTGCCAGCGATGGTCACTCATCGAGAATGAAGGTCCTGCCCATACGTGGTGCAGTGTTACCTCGCTATTGTGCAAGTGGGCCCGTTTAGTTGACAAACTTCGCCAAAATTTTTCTAGATTTCCCGTCATATCAAATCTTTGGACGTATGCATGAAACATTAAATATAGATAGGTAAACAAATAACTAATTGTATAGTTTGTCTGTAAATATCGAGATGAATCTTTTGAGCCTAGTTAGTCCATAATTGAACAAAAATTGTCAAATACAAACGAAAGTGTTACAGTACCAAAATCTAAATAATTTCTCAAACTAAACGGGGCCTAAATGGTGAGAACGATCGCAATTCAGGAACTTTAGATTTACAGTAAACTAACATGGCGCTGCAATATCCCGTGCTGCAATAATAGTTTTTTTTTTCTTTAGACCTATGAGAAGCTTTACCGCTAAAACAAAAGCTGTTGTAATCTTTTAGGTTAACCATCTGGCAAAACATCTTTGTATGCAGATTTTCTTAGAACATGCTCTCACAGAATGTCATACAGGACCCACAAGTGTAAGGTGAAGCTCTAAAAAAAGCTATTATGTTAAGCTTCATCCCCCTACCATTTCCATGTGAGAGCATGATTTAATGAGCTTCATTGGTGAAGCTGTTTGCAGTCTTGTTAAGAAGAAGCGGCTTAAAACAGCTCATGAAGTTGATGGTGACGTTATGTCAAACATACTCTAATTGATGTCGTAGGCCAAACAAACCCTAGGTGCGTTGTGTTCTTGTAGCACTGTCTTATCTATGTATAAGATATAGTTAACTTATTTTTGCTAGAATCCTAAATTTTATATATCTACAATAGGAGTAGAAAACTTCGACATCGTTTGATACATGACTTTGAGTGGTTCTAACTCTATGTAAATCATTGTACATGCACTATTCAAAATTGTAGCATGGAGCCGTTTCAGGCCGTCACTACTAGAGAAACGACTTTTGGTCCACATCAAGTTTTGGCTTTAGTCTTGACAATTTTTTTTTCGGGACTAAAGATCTTTAGTCTCGATTGGTAACACTAACCCGGACTAAAGGTTCAATATTAGTCCCGGTTCGTGTTACTAGCCGGGACTAAAGGCCTAGACCCTTTAGTCCCGGTTCGTAACACCAACCCGGACTAAAGGTAAACCCTTTAATCTCGGTTGGTGTTAGTCCCGGTTGGTATTACGAACCGGGACTAAAAGGTCACCTACGCGTTAGTTCAAAAGGAAAACGTCATGTCTAAGGTCACATGTGCTTTATAGGTGGGGTGGTAAGTCACGGGTGATCCTATGTCAAGATGGCAATGGGTACCCGTGACCCGAAACCCGATGGTTTTTTGACCTATTAGGGCATGGGTTTGAGTCAATTTCTATATCCATGGGTTTGTTGATGGGCAAAAAGCCAAACCCAGTGGGTTTGTGGGCGTGGGTCTGGGCATGTAGTACCCAAACCCGCAAACCCGTGGGTTTTTTTAACCCGATCTATCATAAAATAGTAGCTCATATCATCCTACAATACCCTAAATTTCTTGGCTAGATTGACGCATATAAGACGCTTTCCCATTTCAAATGGTTTGATGAAGGTATCCGCATGTAAATAAATCATTTAGTTTTTAGATCTTGTATTAGCAAGTAATTTTATATGGTCGATAAATATATTTAGAAATTTTCTCTACCTCATCTTTTAAATAATTTTATATATTCAACAATGTAGAAAAATCAAATACAAATTTGCAAGACAAAAAGAACAAGTCTCTACTCTCATCATTTTGCGTGGAAGCTGCTCTGATGCTTGTCGAGCACAGGCAACCCGCGGGTACCCATTACCCGCGCGGGCACGGGTATGGGCGCATATTTGTACCCGTCTGAGTTCGTGGGTTTTTTAACGGGCACATTTTTTCTTCGCGGGTACGGGTATAGGTGCATTGTACCCAGCGGGTACGTACCCATTGCCATCGCTAATCCTATGCATGAGGTCTTGTGTTTGAATCTCATGGGATACAAATTAATTTTTGGTTCGTAGAGACCTATTCAACCGGGACTAAAGACCGGGACCTTTAGTCTCGGAATCTTAGTCCCGGTGGGGATAACCGGGACTAAAGGCACTTGCGCCCCGGGACTAAAGCTTCGTTTTCTAGTAGTGCCTGATGAGAAAATGATCTAGAAAAGTGTTGACGCTGGTGAAGCCCAAATTTATGGCTTCACAAGCTCTGGTTTTGACATGCTACAATATTGCTCCAGTAAGGTTATATTTGTCACAACTCTAAAGTTGTTACAGTGCACAGAGGAGCCGAAGCCGATAAAACCAAAAATAATGGCTTTACTGGCTCGTAGTTCTTTTAAGAGAAGAGAAAAATTGGCTCTTTACTACTGTACCTGGAAGAGTTAGAACCACTCAGACCTTTAATAATAAAACAAAGCCTAATTCTAGAGTTGTAGAACCGGAGTTGAAAGACACCGCGCTGAAAAACCCCTTAGCAAATGCCACCACAACTGCTACACTAAGAGCTCGTCATATCTTGGCCGTTGCCATTCTTGCACAGTTTTTTTTGTTTTGTTTTTGAAAAGCCATTTTTGCACAGTTGCGGCAACCTAACTATGCACCAATCTAGTCTAGGATTCAAGAGCACCTTTTCTAACAAAAAAGCTAAGGACTTGAAAACAGAATGGAACAAGGTATAATACTAAAACTTTTCACTCTAAATTATAATCTGCTTTAAATATTTTTTATCTTTAATTACATTTATATATAAATACACAAGATTCAATAATACAAAATAAAAAACATTTTAATATCAAATTTAATCAATATTGTATATTTTTATATTTTTTTATAACTTTGTCAGAATTGAAGTAATTTAATTTCTGATACAACTAAAATATTTTAGAATTTATTAGGATTTATAACGGAGCCAGCAATTTGCAGTTCCTCCAGGTATCAATGGTCCATTAATTTTATTTTATATTTATATTATGGAAAAAAAAACAACTTAACGGGTGTGTGGCCCAAGTCCACGGTGGTGCTCCTCAGACCTCAGCCCACACGGCCGCGCCCGGTCACATCTTGTCCGCAACGGCTACTTTTTCCCCGATCCCCTCCCCTTCCATTTGAACACCCCTCCTCGCGACGACCTCGCCTTCCTGACCAGAGCCTCACCGCGCCATGGCCGCCGCCTCTCCTCCCGCCTCCTCATCTCCCGCTCATCCCAGCGCATCCGACGGAGACGGGGACGGGGTTGGGTGCGGCGCCGCCCGATGCTCCTCGCCCACGCCCGCGCAACGCAGGAGGACCTCCCCCAACCGCAGCGGCGGGAGCGCCCGCAAGGTTCGCTCGCCCCATCCATCTTATTTCGTACCTAGCGCTTTGGCGATTTCGCCATGTTCGGATCGCCGGGTCCTTTGCTCTGGGCTTCGCGCGGTTGTTGTCGGAGGAATCGAGGTCGCTTCGTGGCCTTGGCGTGCGAGTTTCGGCTGTTGGATCTGCGATGCTGGATTGGAGCGATGCAGTCACCCGATTTGTTATGTCCTCCCAAATCCATCCGGTTCCCGTGCAACTATTTCTTCTCGGTACAATTCCTAGTTGCTCGAGATGGAGTAGTAGTAGTCAAATATCTGGTCAAACCCTATTTCTGTTCTGCTAGCCGTCTTCCTTGGTGATCTCGTACCATTTATGCAGGAACGCCTGCAGCTTACAACCCATTTAGGAATTAGGCCATTTATGGATCGGTTTATATTACAATTTATCTGATGCGCTATTTATAGACCATTTTCAGTCCTTTAGGAGTTAGGCCTTAATTTAGTGTAAGATAAGATGTCCTGTGGCATGTTAACTGGTATCGTCATGTGGTTTCTACTCTGTACCAAGACTAATTTAGAGCTGGATCAAATACGGGTCGGTGTGAATGCACGTTTCTTTTAATCTTTAATTCAATTGAATGTACAATAGATTATGTGAGCCATATGCCCATGTGTCTGTATCAGTTACGTGTTGCAACCACTGATGTTTTTCTCATCTAAAAAGTTACACGGTTGCCTTGTTACTGTCCAATTCATTGACCCCAAACTTGGTTACAGAATTTGGACACGGTAGCTTTCATATATATTGAGGTTAGACCAATATATCTGGAGAAATGGCAGTGTGCTGTTTTAGCTCATTTTTTCCCTAGCTGTCAACCAATATAATAGATAAAATTCCTGACACGACCATGAAATAAAGTGTTTCTGTCATTGGTGTAGTCAATTGTTGCCAGAAAGTACCCTATCACTAACACCCCCCCCCCGGTTTCGTGTGAGATACTGAGAGTACCACCATATACTACAATTCATGACTATCACTTTGTTGAGCTGGTTATATATTCTGTCTGCTCATTTCTAACCAAGGACTCATTCACCTTATAGCCTATAGAAAGTCAGTAGAACAAAACTTCTGCTCTCATTTGAAATATTTCCATTGTAACTTTATGATTATTAAAAGGTAACACATATTTCTGCATTTGGTTCTTGCAGAGTCCAGGGTCGAGAGATTTTGGTGGAGGTTCACTATTGAAATCTGTGAATAAGTCAACGTTGCACTTCAAGAAATGTAGGAATCGCAGAAGTGGTTCCCCTGTCAACTGGACCCCTCGAAAGAAGACTGAATCATACATGAAGAGAAAAATAAAGCATCTTCAGGTACTTGATGAATTATGTGATGCTTCTCACTAGTCAAGTACATGAGTATGGATTTTCAATGTTTTTCTAGTGCCTTTTATTGCATTGTAAGATTACAAAAGTGCAATTTAAATTCTTTTGCTATCTGAATATTCTTTGTCCAGAGATAGCAAAAGAAAAGGAGCAGGAAAATCAAATTTTAATATGAAAATTAAAAGCTATGCCTTTCTGTCATCTGTAGGAAACTGATGGAATGACTGCATCTCTCCATGAGACTCTAGGAAATGCAAATCCTCACTATACTAGGATGG
Source organism: Eremochloa ophiuroides (assembly GCA_038502445.1). Lineage (NCBI taxonomy): Eukaryota > Viridiplantae > Streptophyta > Magnoliopsida > Poales > Poaceae > Eremochloa > Eremochloa ophiuroides. The sequence goes on from JAHLJS010000002.1 coordinate 24,414,654, forward strand.
CAAGGGAGAAGATAGCAGCAAGAGAGGCGGCTAGAAAGGCAACAGATGCTCGCAAAGCTGCTATGGTTGAAGCTTCATGGTGCAGAATTCTTCGAGCAGCCAGGTGAGATTACTGCCCCAGTCTTTTAGTCTCTTTGTTGGACCTTGATGCATTCATTCTTTAAGCGTGTTGATTATCCTTGATCCATTATTTTGTCTTATTTTGCTACAGGATCCACAATAAAAATGCTGAAGAAGTTATGGAGAAGGCCATGCTACAGGCGACTGAAGCATTCGAGGAAGCTCGAGCAATGGGTGTGATGATGTATGACAGGCCTGACTGTCCACATCAGCAGTATGAGGTGGAATCATCATCGCATACTGGAGCACAATCAACCCATAAAGTTATTGCATCATTTCAGACAGCCTTTCAGGTTGATATGGAGGTTTATGCTGCAGTCAAAAAGGCATTTGTTCGTCTCGCAAACTCTCCAGATTCAGCAAAGAGAGAAGAGTTTAAGGAGCTATTATGGAAAATTAGCCAAAATCCTGATTTGGCAGAGACTGGTGGGAATTCTGAAGATAAACAGCAGCCGGTTGACTGTAGCAATGAAGATACAACTGTGTTGAAACTCAATAAAGAAAACAGCAGCAGCAGCTGTGTTCCTTCTGATTTCAATGCCACAAAAGTTCAAGAATCCATAGATGTTGTCAACATTATGCTTGAAAGGCTAAAAGCTCTTCATGAAGAAGAGCTTGCCTCCTTAGCAGTCATCGTAGCTACATCTGGCCTTAATGCTGCACTTCAAAATGAAAGAAGCAAATATGAAACAGGCGCTGTGAGCAACATTGGTGCTGGGTCACTCAGATCACAAGCAAGGAGGTATTCTACTGCAGCGAGTTTCATCGGTGTCCAAGGACCAAAGAAAGAAGTCCCTTCTGAGTTACCGAGTCTGGATAAGTTCCTGGTGAAGCATCTTTCAAAACTTGAAAGAGAAGTTCAGGAAGCAAGAGAAGCAAGCAGAAAATCCACTTCAGTAAAGTCTGTCGCAAAAGGTGCTCACTGCCAATTTACAGGCAGCAATGCAAAGGAACCAGAATCAACTTCAGACCTCAGCAGCATTCTGTTGAAGCATGTGTCTAAGTTCGAGAAGGAGATCCTGGAAGCAAAGAAGATCAGCCAAAGAATTCACCAGGTGGAAGGAAGTTGCGAGGACGTCAAATCAAATGTTACCATAAATGTGCAGTCAAGAAACAAACAATTGGAATTTAACAATATTCAGCCAGAAGCTGAAAATAACTGTGACTTACAGGGAAGCTGTGAATCCAAGGGACCCTGTAAAGACAGCAATCACATAAAAGATGATTATGATTGTGTGCAAGAAGACAAAGAGAACAAAAATCAGCTACATCCCTCAAATCAGCTACCACCCTCTGGTGCAAAGGGCAAACAGGGTGGCAAGAGGTTAACTCGAGTTGAAGCTGCTAGGCTGGAAGCACTTAAATCATTTTGTACTATAGATGGCAACACAATAGATGCTGGCCTGGACAAGATCTTCATTAAGCCAGTCCACAGATTGGAGAAAGAAAAGAGGGAAGCACGTGAAGGACAAATCATGCAGAAACATCCCCCAAAGCCTGGTCAAAGCGCAGCTGTGACAGAGGGCTTAGATGATATCTTAGTGAAGCATGTCTCAAGGCTGGAAAGAGAAAAAATTGATTACCAAAAGAGAAATGCGCTGGGAGAAGGATGGACCAATGCGCAGAAACAACCCCAGAAGCTTGGCCAAAGCGCAACTGTAACAGAGGGCTTAGATGATATCTTAGTGAAGCATGTCTCAAGACTGGAAAGAGAAAAAATTGAGTACCAAAAAAGGAATGCAGTGGGAGAAGGGTGGACCAATGTGCCACATAATCAGCGGAGGAATGATAACAATGTCAAATCATCTGATAGTTTAGATCAAGTCTTAGTTAAGCATGTTAGTCGGCTGGAAAGGGAAAAGTTGGAATATGAAAAGAGGAATGCACTAGGAGGAACCAGTGTGCAGGATAATAGGGAAATGCACTGTAACAATCCTGCAGCTTCTGATAGTTTAGATCAGATCTTAGTGAAGCATGTATCCAGACTTGAGAAGGAGAAGATAGAGCATGAAAATGCCGGTGGTATGATCATGGTACAGAAGAGTCAGACACAATGTACAAATGGAGCCGAAGGAGGCCTGGCTGACATCTTTGTCAAGCGTCCAACGAAGCTTGAGCAGGCGAAACTGGCTTCTGCTGCCGAGGAAAAACCAGCTAGTGGCATAAACCCTGTCGAAGAGCGTAGAAGAGCAAGACAGAAGGAGCTTCTGGATGCGTGGGGAGGAATGGGTCTGGGGAACTCGATGAAGCCCCATGTATCAAAGATTGAGAGGGATAAGGTAATTCTGTTAGACCAAGCATATCCTATGAAATGTGTAAAAGAAAATTCCTTCTTGCAGGCTGATATCTAATCTAAAATGTTTCTACTACTTTCCAGGCCGCTTGGAAGATAGCAGACGACGAACAGAAGCAGATGACCGCTGAAAGTGAGGCATGACTTCACTGAACCTGGACAAATATCTGATGCATTGTGCTCCAGCTTGGAGGGAAGTGTATCCTTTGAAGTCCTGATTCCCTTCCTTTTGCTTAAGACAACTGACAGTTGTTTGGGAGGATCAGACGTCCAGGGCGTCATGACCTGTACCAGTGCCTCAAAGCGTGACACTGTAAACAGGTTGCTTAGATCGTATCCCTTTTGTTGTTGCCTTTGGTACAATCTCCTTTGGTTGTTGCTCCCTTGTAATTACGTTTACTGTCCAATTGTCTAGCATATAACTGGGAGCAAGTTCAAGTGAAATTAACTCCTTTTGGAGATGGCGAACAAAAAGGCCCAATGCAGTTTCCTAGCTGCAGTTTGCCAGTTACTTACTGATGTGGCTTACTGTTATTTTTCTTTGTCAATGCCCGGCGTAGATCCTTCTGGTTGCTCTTGCATTTTCTCATGACTGGATGAACAACGCGCAAAATGGCCATTGGCCAAATGGATATTTTCGCGCGATTGGTGCACCTGACTCAACCCAAATTGTCCTCTTGGCCTTGCGAGGTAGCTTTACCATGGTAATTGTTTACATACGGCTTTGGCCTTTGGTGCATTCTATTTCTCCTAACTTTGAAATATTGCAGCTGTTACCTTTCCTTGAGTTGACATTTTTGCATGCATGCTCTGCTCTTTGCTTCTGCTGTGAAAGTTAGGTGAAAAGCTGGATCATCAAAAAGAGAAACGGGGGGGTGGACCTAGCTAGCACTAATGACGGCTGGTGCCATGTCGCCCCGAGAGGTTACAAGGTAGGGTGAGAATGTTTACAGAGAGAACTTTCACTGAATGGTGCACAAACCACATACAGTACTACTAACCTAATACTGTTCATTTCGCAAGCTGCAGTGGGGTTATGCAAAAAACTGCTGTTACGCGGTTTACTTGCTGATGTTAAAGCGCCTTTCCTGCCACTGTCGCTTTTGCATGCGCTCACATGTAAATCATGAATCAAGCATGATGCCGTGATCGGCAACTCTACTCAAAGTTAATTAACATGCATGTAGCCGTTAAATCGGCAATTGGTCAAGCGAGAATGCACCGGCTCCCAGTTCATGGCATGCATGCTTACAAGGCTATTTATCCTAATCCTATAACCAACAACGCAGCCTTGGAAATTGGAATCCTACAACGCATTGACCACCTCACGCCATTTTGAGGCTGATGCACTGAACGAGCCACGGTGACCGCGTTGGCTGCTTCGCCGCCGCCGTCGCTTCCTGGAGACGATCACGGAACACCGGCACTTGGCCTCTGGTACGGTGGCGACCCACCGCCACCGGTGTCCGTCGACAACGACGACGTCGCCGTCAGCAGGCTCCCGCCGGAGATGTCCGAGTCCGAGCCCAGGGGGGTAGCGCCAGCGGTGCCCGTGCTCTCAGTCTCATCGCGGCGCCTCTTCCTCTGGCACCCGCCGCCGCCTGCTGCCGCCGGTGGCTAGCGTCAGCTCCAGCCCGTCGTCGTCCGCTGACGACGACGGTGGGCGTGACGACGACGACGCACTCGTCGCCGGGGAGGCGCCGGCGCTGCAGGTCCAGCCCGCGCCGCGGCTGCCTGCGCCGCCTGGTCTGCTGGCAGCCGGCAGCTGAGCTCCGCCGACGGCGGCCTGGTGGACAGGCCGCCCATCAGCTGCTCCTGGACGCGGTACAGCCGGTGCAACTCGTGGACCTGTCGCGCATGAACAGCACAAGAAATTGCAAAACTGTTGGGGACACAAAATTCAGAGTAGCTAGATAGATTCCTGAAAAAATTCAGACGCCTTACGGACGGACGGTACCTGGTGCCTGAAGGTCTCTTCGTGCCTGAGCATGGCCATCTTCACGAGCTCCATGTCGCGGTGACCCAGAAGCTTCTCCATCTCTGCACTGCACCGTCGTCCTCTGCTGCCCTTGACTGCCGGTCCTTTGCTCTCGACCAGTTGATACCAGTAACCAGTTGGGTATGTTCTGCGGCCAGAATTGAAGGTGTAAGATGCAGAGATATCAGTAATCAGTAGTAAAATTAATTAATGGAAAGCTTATTTTCAGTTGCTGGAAAGAGGCTGTGTTTATACTTTATATATAGGAAGGATCCACGCACGTACTACGGCTGGTTTATTTCTGAGAACGAGCAATCCGTTCATAATAAGCAACAAGCAAATCAAGAGTTGATGCCAACAAGACCATAACAAAAGAAGGACGGACATCAGTGTGCGCTGTAACCATACAAGTCTTGACTCCTGAATGAAGAAACTAAAATGCTCCCGCACTCATAATAACAATATAATGATCACACACATACAGAGTCAAAAGACGATTGTTGTCCTCTACCTTGTTCTCTCCTTTATTTGTCTCCTTCTTCAGTCAGTGATCATACATACTGCTTGAAGACAGCACCGCAGCATGAGACAAAGAGAGCAAGAGAGGGAACAGAGAAAGCTAGCAAGTGATCGTTTCAGATGACACTAGGCACTTAGGCAGTGGGGAGTGAGTGAGTGAGTGATTCAAGGAAGGAAGGGGTGTTTATAACCTACATTCAAGTACTTGCCATGGCTATACCATCGTTAATTCTCAGCTGCAGAAAAATTGCAATGATGCCTGGAGAGAATATTTGGGCTGGCCCCGGGCCCTTAATCTCGGCATGCCGAACAAGAGCAGTGGCATGATCCTTTGCGATGCATGAGCTGCCCCTCCCCGAGCAGACAGCATTGTCAGGAGCCAAGTTCAGCCGCGGGCTGGGCCCCCACGCTATGTGGGCCCCACATGGCCAGAGGCCCGGGCCAGTACTGGTGCCGTACACTGTTTCCCTGTGCGGACATGCAAACGGCAACGCAGTGCATGCACTGACAGTGGTTGTGTCCCCACACATCGGGCTCCAATGGTCCTCTCGCTCTCACTGAGGAGAGCTGCTAATTACTCTTACCATGTTCTTTGTCGTCCATGAAGATAAGTGACGACCAAGCAGTTTGGGTACATGCATATCATAGTTTCAATCATGAGAATGAGACATGAGCCCCAGGCCGCATCTATATCTATGTTTATAAAGCTAATCTCTATTACAAGTTTATCTTAACATGCAAGACATTCGAATAATCCTCCACTAACTATACACATCATCTTCCACTAACATATGAGCATCTTTCTAGTTCTAATCACACCTAATGAAATATGTTTGGGTGAGGTGGTTGAAGGATGAAACCCGAAAATAAGTGACCATTAAGAACCGTCTCGCGAAGCACTTGCTAGCAATAATTCATTTGACCTCATAGCAGCGTTGACCGTTGAATACGGTGCTATATAGCATAATAAGGGATCTGCAGCTCTATCAAGTTGTCCTGGAGTCTTTGTCCTCGCTCCTTTTCTCCTAGCTACAGAGAACTGACAACATTAACAATGATCACATGCCCTTGACTGCCTTTCTAATGCATGCACATATGGCGGCGATGGCATGTGACATGTGTCTGCCTTCACCGTTGGACTATGCCATGCGGCCAGGCCCCCTACCCTTCAACAGTCCTTGCATCAGCTGCCAAATCATTCAGGCCTGTTCGCTTGAGCTTATCAGCCAAGATCAATATTTTTTAATAATATTTTATTTTTATAATAAATTAACATTAGTTAAAATTAGCATTTACTTTTAGACATGAGTGCTTTTGAGTAGAATTACTCTACAACACACTCAGTATTGTACAAAATAAACTGACAGTATACTCAAAGAGTATTTATGTTGGCAGAGGTGACTGAAGAACATTTAAACAGCATCGTTGATCTTACTGTAGAAAACTTGAAACGCATGGAACTTGGAGCGAGGAGCGAGAAGAAACAAGAGAGGATGATTGAGTTGATTGGATCGGACATCGGAGGGGCCAGGCAGCTGCAGATAAAAATATACTTTTCAGTAGCTGTCGGTCACTGAAATGCAAGGTGGCGTGTGGATCGTCCATAGATATGATCAATCCTCGCTCTGAGCCTTTGACTGGAAGACGACGCCAAAGTGTTTCCAATTTCGTATTAAAAAGAGGAGAATTGCTACGGTACACCCAAATGACTGTGAGCCGTTTGTTTTATTCGATCGGACGGTCGCGATAGATCTTACCTCCTAGGAGATAATATCTTAAATACATTTTTATCTATTTATTTATTATTTAAAATAGGATAAAAAATAATATTTAGGATATAGAAAATCATTTTTAGATTTGTTTGCATGCATTAGTAGATCTATTTGCATGCATGCACTTTTTTTTTTTGAAAGCACCGTTGATTGGGCTTGATTGGGCGTGGGATTGATCTGGTCACGTTTTTTTTAAAGTGTGCACGTTGAATTGAAGATAGGTCCGGTTACTGTTCATCCCATTTTGAACAGCGTTCTTGATTGTTTGTAGACAATAAATGTGTTTTTTCTTTTAATCTACAACGAAATTTTGTAACTAGTCGTTCTCCCTCGTGCTAGCTCAAAATCTAATGATTTTTTTCGTAAATGTTTCTAAAATCCAGCCCTATCGATTTGAAGCATTCTTTTTGTCATTAGACTTTGTTCTATCATTTGAAATTTTGAATTTGAAAAAATGACAAGTTTGAACAACGTTTTGAAGTGGTAAATGACATTGGTCGAAAAAATCATAAACATAAAAGTTGTATAATCGATCAAGATGTACAACTTTTATTTTGGTCATTGGCTCATTCGACAAAGCGATAGTAACATTATTACTAAATTTTACATCTCTCCCTAGTTGTCTCATGATCTCTAAAGGAGAATATAAAATTTGTGAATAATATTTTTATCACTTTCTCGAACAATCAAATGACCAAAACAAAAGTTATAGATCTTGATGAGTTGTGCAACTTTCACGTACATAATTTTTTGAACATAAGTGATTTAGTCTTTTAAAATGTAGTTTGAAGTTAGCATGTTTGGAAATTCAAATTTTGAATTGAGAAAAGTAACTCAAATGAAAAGTTGACTAAAATGAAAGTTGTAGATCTGAAAAAGTTATTCAACTTTGTAGTTGACAATTTTTTCATTTGAAATCACTATGTCATGGTAAATTGTATTAAAAGTTTTTAATTTTAAAAAATTTAAATTTTAAATTGTTATAACATATCCGAGTGGACAAATAATCAAAACAAAAGTTATAGATCCCGATTTATAAAAATTTGTAGTTGATGTTTTTTGTATTTGAATTCATTATTATAACTTTTAAAATTTTGTATTATTCAATTTGAGGTCATTTTTTAAATTTTTCCAAAATTGCCTTCAATCTCCACCGTCTGTAATTTGGTCTTCGTTGGGTCTTTCGTGAGGCGCCGCCATCCCGTCTTCGCGAGGCGCCGCCGTTCCCCGACGTCGCGAACCCTACCCTGGTCGCGCGGCCACCGCGGCCCCCATCGTCGCGTCCTCCCCTCGTCGAACGGCCGCCGCGGCCCCCCATCGTCGTGCGGGCGCGCATCCTCCCCTCGTCGCGCATCCGCTGCGGCCCCCCATCGTCGTGCGGGCAGCGCATCCTCCCCTCGTCGCGCGACGTCGAGCAGGCGCCACGATGGTGCGGCGGCGCGACGTCGGGCGGCGCCGCGAAGGGGCGGCGGCGCGACATTGGGGGCGCGAAGATGGTTGGCGGCGCAACGTCGGGGCGGCGGCGCGACGACGGGGGCGCGAGGTTGGGCTGCGGCGCGTCGGCGTGGGCGCGACGTAGGACGGCGGAGGAGCGAGGTCGTGCGCCAATCTCAGCAGGAGGTACCGGTGGACATGCAAATCAACCGAGATTGTAGGCAATCGATAATTAAGGACATGCAAATCATTTGTAAATATGGACCAAGATTGTAGGAGCTAAAAAAAAGGAAAAAGGAAAATCATTTTCAGATTTTAAGTTTATTAAATAATTTAAAAATCTTATTATCCAACGGTCTAGATTAATTTGAGATATTACCTCCTAGGGAGGTAAGATTGAGGTATGGGTGTACCTTAGCATTGCCCTAAAAAGAGATTTTGCCACCCTCGAAATTTGACCGAAATTTCACAAAAATGGTTTTACGCACTTATACATTAAGTATTTGTTTCAAAACAATCTAAACAAATATTAGCACGATCTATGACTAAACATCTTTTAAATAGAAGAATATACAACCTAAACAATAAAAGTAGGAGGCTCTGGCTCCTCATGATTCTTAAAAAAAAATGCAACCTAAACAATAAAAGTACAAGTCAAGAGTTATATATCACATGTATTAGTGTATTATAAAAAACTATACTTTTTATGAAAATTGTGAAATTTCGTCGAAACTTAGGAAGTAAACAGGGCATTAAAAAAAAGAAAGAAATGATTACTGATTGTTCAATCAGTATGTATGCACAAGTTTTTTTAGGAGTCATGAGGACCTCCTGTAAATTTATTGAAAATAAAAGAGAAAACAAAGTGTCAAAGTTTACAGAAAAAAATACAGAAAACAGTGAGCAAAGCACTCAATCTCACCAAAGGAAGATTTCAGGGCACATAGAAGGAGAGAGAAAATAAGAGAATTGTTGATCCATGTTGACGGAGAGGAGGGGTCCACGCACAGATCGCATCCCACGGTCGTCAACCAAGGCATCCGGCATCCCCAGCTCCCCGCTACTCGGGTTTGGTACATCAGGCGGGTGCGGGCCAGGCGTTGCAGCCCGATGCTCGGGTTGGATCAGGCGTGGCCCAATGAAAAATCCGCCGGGTTTTTGGCTCGGCCGGGCCTATGATCACATACAGCCGGCCAGCAGCCAGCGGCCAGTGCCAGTCAATTGAGGCCCAGAGCACTTGGCCTGCTTCCAGTTCCAGGTTCCAGCTTTCTCCTCGTGCTGTGTCCGTCTCCACTGTAGTTGGCCACATGGCCCGAGGCCCATGGGCACGGCCCAGGCCCGGCGATTTGGCCCGGCCCAAGCATGGCACGGCCCGATGGCTGACGGGCCCGTGCCAGCCCGGCTCGACAAGAGGGCCGTGCCTGGGCTGCTCCTCCAGCCCACCGTGCCGGCCCGCCCCAGCCCGAATGTAGCTATATATATATATATACTCTGTTTCTTGTGTGAACCCTAGAAGCACTCACCTCCTTACGCCGCTGCTTCTACCGCTCCCCTCCTCTTCTCCACGGTTCTCGCGGCGCGGGGGACGTGGGCTTGCGCAGCTGCATGGCGGGGCGACGCTCGCGACTGTGGCGAACGGGCGGCGAGCGCGCCGCGACAGCGAGCAGCAGCGGGGCGGCGCGCGTGCGGCAGCGACGAGCGGTGGCGGCGGCAGGACGGCGTGGGCGCACAGCTGCCCGTGGGCTGTGTTTGTTGACAGGCCGGCCCGAGGCCTTACAGGCCATGCCTGGGCTGCTAGTGGCACCCGTGGACTGGCACGGCACGGCCCGTTTCGCTTAACAGGCCGTGCCGGCCAATGACTGTCGGGCCGGGCGGCCCGAATGGCCATCTATAGTCTCCATCCACTCTCCAGAGACTCCTCTGACTGTGCCTTCAATCGGGGAGCTTGGAGCATTCAAGTTCACTCCCTCTACCTTCAGGTGGAGGAGACCGACCGCAGAAGAGAGGCTGAGGCGATGGGACGGCCGAGGCCCAAGAGAGGAGAACGGCGGATCGACGCCGCCATTGACCACCTCGCCCAGTACGGCTTCGACAAGCCCCGGATTCGCAAGGTCCTCAACGACCTCATGCAGGTAGCTGTTGCTCCCCTTTCTCGGAATTCTTTCTTGGCGTCTTGCCATCGAGTAGCGTTAGGGTACTAGGGTATTCTTCTGTTTATGTTCCTCCTCTTCGGACTTGCTCTGCAGTCTGCACCTCAGATGATGTGCGTGCGTGCGTGCGTTCGTGTCCCCAAGATTGGTACTGTATATACGTTCTGGTTTGCTTTAATTTTTGGGTAACGAACGTAGCAAACATGACACTCCTTTCATGATTGAAGAGCTGATCCATTGATTGTTCAACTTCTGAAAGTGATTGAGCGATTCCTTTTCTTTTCTGACACGCGCAACAAATGCTTGACTGAGGAGTGAGGAATAAGGAATACTAAGGCTGCGTTTAGTTTGCAAAAAAAATTTTCCCTCCCCATCACATCGATTATACTTTCCGTCTGCATGGAGCACTAAATAAAATAGCAGCTGTTGCATGTTTGTACTTTTTGTTTGCCTAGCTCGAGATGAATCTTTTGAGTCTACTTAGGCCATGATTGGACAAAAGTTGTCAAATACAAACAAAAATGCTACAGTATAATTTTTCTCCACTTTTACCAAACTAAACGCAGCCTAACTGGTTAATGATACAGGTGTACGGGAGAGAGGGGTGGCCCTTGCTGGAGCAGGGATCATACCGTGCCGTGCTTGACGTTCTGGAAGAACAGGCGCAGCAGGATCAGGTGACCTCGCTTTCTTCCGCGCCTGTCCGTGCCACTCTGTTGTCTGCTATTCTTGGTTTGCATCACATGGTTGAGTTCTGCTTGCCTTACATTTACATCTTAGTTGGGCAGAGCCTCTCATGCCTTAATGTGGAGTTGTAGCATTGATCCATAGATACGTATCTGTGCCGCATACATTACTTTGGAAAATTGAAATCCAGAAGCACATTCATTACGATCCAATCCAAGTAGCACAGACACCTTAGGATAATATTTTTTAGGCAACAACTTAATGTTCTAAATTTTCATATTAATGGAAATACATACCCTGTCTGCTTATAATTAATATGAAAAACTCACGATGAAACTTGCAATACTATGATAAAAATTTATGCTATCAAGAAGAAATTGTCAGGAAAAGCTGCTCATTTTCAGAAAATTACTTTTCGGATTTATTTTGCCATCCATTCAGATTTCAAATGGATATGCTTTTGTTATGCAGAAACAAGAAGTAGTGGCTGCTGAAGAGGCATCACCACCACAAAATGGTATGGAAGCCTCACAAGTGCATAGCGAGGCACCTAATGAATCTCGGTCAGCCCCAACGAAAGGACCTCCTTGTGCAAAACCTCCCTGCTATGGATGGATTAGTGAAGAATCCGAGACTGAGAGCGAAGTAGAGGATGGAGAAATGCTTTCTGATGTAATAGGGCCTGTAATTTTCACCGAAAAGGATATACCAAATCCTATGGAAACATTGCCTTCAAAGAGGAAGTGACCAGGTAGATGGAATCTGCACACTAGCTGGTAATGATTCTGACTCACCCTAGCTCTTCTTTATTTAATTTGGTATTGCTGACATAATTGTTGTGACTAATCTATATTTCTTTTACTCTAGCAAGTTTTTAACCGGCACTACCATATCCACTTAACATGACGATCCATATCATCTTTATTTCTGTAAGAAGAATAGTTGAGATTTGGAGGTTCATCTAAATGGAAAGGTCCAAACCCTGAATAAAAGAAGTGAAATTGGTTAGATGTATATACCTTCTCTCATCAATGTGTTTAGGTTGGTACAACTCATGTTTGGTACAGTACAACTCATCAGGGTGTCACAGCCGAAGTTCCACAGATAGTTCGTTCAAATCAAATCTGAAGGCCACAAACTGTCACATTGCTTCCATACCTCTGTTAACCCATATTAGTGCCACTTCATATGTAAACTTTCCCACTTCTTAATGAAACACGTGCCAATGCACGGTCGCGCATATTAGTACCACTTCATATCTTATCAAAATGAGAACCTTGTTTTCCTGTTGTAATTGCTTATATCAATTGTACGTTTGTCTTGTGAACCTCAGAGATTAGGGCTGAGATCAAAGTCGCAAGATGGTGGCCTTCAAGGATCAGCTTTCATTTATATCAAGTACTTGTAGTGTATCTAGTAGGAGCATCAGACAGGATCAAATGTAGCTGTTGATCGATTGCAGAATGTAGATTGCTGCTGTTTGTGTCTGAGAAAAAAAAGATTGCTGTTGTTTGTCAGTGTGCCCTTTAGACTTATGTAGATTTGTGTTTGGTCACCCATCCGTAACTTGATTTCATTTTCTTTTAGAATCTAATGGGTCAAATCTTCTCTTTACTCATCAACTTTGGTGGTGCAAATCTTAAATTCCCTAGCTAATTGGTTTGGCATTCCGTGAGGATAAATGATATATAAAAAAAGGGGCACCATATCCGTGTCTGAATAGTAGGGTGAGAAGTGAAATTGTGAAAGCATTCACAAGGTCAGGATTAAAATGGACTCTTTGTACAATCGAGAATCTAGAGATGGTACATTCCACCGAGAAATTGCAGTGATTGCAAACTTACTGTGGCTGCTGTGTAAGTCTAGCAGTGTAAACTTATTTCCCTATTTGTTTGCGCTTCTGATCGGTTTCACTGCAACGGAAGGATACATTTGTGTTACATATTCTGTGAGTATGGCAGCTGGCAGTATGTGGTCGAATAGATTTGAGAATATTAAGGGCATGTTTGGATCATGGCCATAGTTTGCCAAACTTTTGCATGGAAATGTAATTTTTAATAAAACGTTTGTGATTGATAAAGCCTTTTTAAAAAAATATATATACGTGGTAAATTTGGCATAAAACTGACTAGCTAATAGTTGGGCCCCATTATCACGAAGATAAATAGTTCGCGAGATGAAATTGGAGTCGACGACGCAACACATTCCCCCGTGTTCCTTTTCCCTGTCTTCTCGTCTGTAAGTTGTAATAACCACTAGTAATAAGTGATTAGTAGAGAATAAAGAGTTTTACAAGTTGAAACGTGAGCCATCCAGTATGGCCGTGCCCGTGCCCGTGCCCGTGCGATGCTTCGGGTCTCTTTGAAAGGGCTTCTGTATGGGCTCTTCCATCAGCTTAGTAAAAGCTCAACAAAATGCTTAAACAAGAAAACGGTTTCAGCAGTTGAAAACAAGCCAAATACAGTAAACCGATGCCATTTTGAACCTGAAGTTGAAGGCACAAAGGGGTCTTATGGCATGTTTGTTTTTGACTTTTTGCTGACTTCTACGAGCTAGAGGCTATAAGAAACAACCTAGATATTGAGCTTAGTTTTAAAAACTGGAAAGTCACTTAAGAGAAAATGAACTAAAAGACGAAAAACATGTTCGGAACTTTTCTAGCTTTTTGGGGTACTAAGAGCATCTCCGAGAGTGCCCCATATCCCTTGGAAGAGCAACTCTTGAAGATGCTCTAAGCTGAGCTTTATTACAGAAGTCAATAGCAAAAATTTAAAATCTAGAAAGTGTAACGCCCACATTTTTACTGCCAAGGTAAAATACCGACTTAAGGATTATTACCTGATAAAGCATTGTCTTCTCGAGTAATGACCCCAAATCAGAGTGGTGCTACAGAAAACAATTATAGTAGCAATTCCTTCATGTTATACTAGAAATAATTGTATTTCTCCTATGACTTAGGTAGATCGGGTGTTTGGTACCTCGTATCATCATAACTTGTCTCTCTTCATCTGAAGGGGGAGGGTTAATAGCAAGAATGAGTATCTACAACGCACTCAGCAAGCATATAATAAATAAAATGAAATGCATGCCTAACCGTTACTGTCGGTGCTAGTTTTACCGGGGCTAACACCGGCTAGTAAATATGTGTTTTGCGGTTGAGGTTATAGATGGTGTGCAAAGGAGAACACAGAGATTATACTGGTTCAGGCCAAGCAAGCCCTACGTCCAGTAGCGAGGAGAGTCGTGTTGCTCTGTACCGGGGTGCTTGTAGTAGGGGGTTACAAGCTAGGCGAGAGAGGAAAGTGCTCTCAGGTCTCTTGTGAGTGTCTAAGTGTATGCAAATCGTTTGCTGTTGGTGTGTATATGAGTGAGAGCTTAGGACTTCTTCCGGGGTCGTGCTCTAAAGCTGGCCTCTGATCTCCCTTTTATAGTCGCAAGGGAGAGGCAAGGGCAATGCTTACAATGCTATGTATGTTACAGTGAGGAGTTGTTGTTCCTCGTTTGACTATCGTCAGCTACGGTCTTTTCTCCGCGTCTCCGGGGTATGGCCGTAGTGGTTCGCACGATCTTGGTGAGTTCCGAGGCAGCAACAGTCGTCGGATTACGGCATGCCGTAGGGTCACACCTGATGGATGTCCTTCCGCACAATGTGACAAGAGGGTGAGTCGTCTCGAAGCGTTGTCTCCCGAGGCTCGGAACTCCTGGAGGCGTGATGGGATGGAGCAGGATGATATCTCCTCTCGGACGTATTTCCGGCCTTTGGACAGTACTTCCCGAGGGTTAGGTGGGCCCGGATGGAAGGCGTGCTCGTCCTTTCGAGTGGACAGATGCAGTAGGCGCTTTTTCCCGTTCTTGCGTAGCCCGTCGTCAGGCGCTCGGACTGTCGCAGTCGTAGTTGGTAGACCCCGGCGAAAAACGGGGCGGCGCACCGTAGACCATACCGTGGAGAGGACGGCCGTAGTGGACCTATCAAATCCGCTGCCAGGGAAATCCTGACAGGTGATATGGCCGTCAGGGGCGTGCGAAGCACAGTCGCGTCGAGAATCTCGCCTGACGAGATAGTGCTTGTAAAGTGGTCAGAGAGGTCTCTTGTGGTCCAAGATTGCTCTGGTGACATCACCGGTGCCTTGGATGCCTTTGTGAGATTGCGCTCGAGGGGGATGGGGAAGCTCGGGCGAATTGGAGAATGGGCGCCGAGGGCGCCGTTCTCCTGAGCTCTCCTGGGGAGGCTCGGGCGAATCGGAGATTTGGACGCCGAGTGTGCTGCTCTCCCGAGCTCTCTCGGGGAGGCTCGGGCGAATCGAAGATTTGGCGCTGAGGGTGCCGCTCTACCGAGGGTTGGCTGTTATTGGTGCAATGACGTCGTGGGCCTCCGTAGACGCGACCTTCGTGGGCTTCCACTGGCCTTACTTGGGCCAGGCCGTGTTGGGAATGATCGTTTTTGCATTGAAGTTGGGTACCCCAAACTTTGGTACCCGACAGTTACCGTATCCATTCTCAACCATAATTCATTAATCAAAGTTTTTTAAATTTAGAAAAATAAGTTAAAAATCTATTATCACTCATACAGTGAGACAGAGCCTCCTGTAGGCTTCTGTAGCCTCTAATCCAAAAGACATGACGTGAATTCACGGTTTAATCCTGCAGGTTTATATCATTTTACCCATGATTACCCTTACCAATTTTTTCTCGCACTTCCTTTGATGCAACTCATGGTCAGGATACCAAACTTTCCCCACTTCCGTATATTATACACATCCACATCTGTCCACATCACCACATGCGCTAATATATTGGCTTTAGTGTACTTCATCGACACCCAAATGGGGATTTCATCTCCCAAACCTCTCCTCACTTACCATATGGAGTATATAACAACATTCATGAGTACCAGACTCGGCCTGTCCCAAACGAGTTCATGGTTGACACGGTTTCATACGGCAAACCGCACACATAATGAGTGAGAAGAGTTTAGTCCTTGTATATTCATAGTTGTATGTAAAGAGAGCTTGGCACATCCAAATTCATCACATTCCATGAACTCTCTCTACACCGAATAATCAATTATCATCCATTATCCATCATGTTCATCCAGTTTAATTTAGAAAATAGTATTTGATGCAAGCCGTGCTTTCAACGAGCCTGAGCCATGTGGAGTCGTCCATATACACGGATATCAATTACCCATTTCAACAATAGGCTGCGGACGCCACTCTTATCCAGTAGCTGCCACAGTGCCACTCCTTCAAAATTCACGCCAGGCTTTGGGGGAGCTGGGACACAGCACCGGAAAAGGGCGTCCGCAAGAAGCGGGTTGACCGCGCACGAATCCTAAAGCAGCGTGAACGACGACAGATAAGGAAGGCGGGCGCATGCCGTTGCGGGCTTTGTTCATCCGGGATGCATATGCATATGCTTGCATTTCGAACGCGCAATAGGACGCCTTTTACCACTTTTGCTCGGCACTTCGCCTGCTCCCTTCTCGTGCTATAGACTCTTTTCTTCTCCGAGCTCCTCCCCCACTGTCCACTGTCCTTCAATCAATCAGACCGCGAAGCATTCAAGATTCACTCCATCCGCCATCAGGATTCAGGAGGGACTGCAGCGACCGAAGCGATGGGGCGGCCGAGGCCAAAGAGAGGAGAACGGCGGATCAACGCCGCCATTGACCACCTCGTCCAGTACGGCTTCACAAAACCCCAAATCCGCAAGATCATCAACAACCTCTTGCAGGTAGCTGCTGGTCCCCTTCCTCAAAAATTCTTTCTTGCAATCTTGCCACCGAGTACCTACAGAGTGTTCCTCTGTCCATGTTCCTCCTCTCCAGACTTCAGACTTGCTCTGCGACTCGGATAGAAAAGAAAATTCTGCATTTTTTTTCCTCCCAAGATTGCTATATACGCCCTAGATTCTTGCTATTTCGCTGTGTATGGACGCGGTTGAAATTCTTCTGCCGGTGGAGTAGAAAAGGTAGCACCTTTCCCTGCTTCAAGAAACCACGGGGACACGGCTAGATTCTTTTTGGGGTTTCTCGATGCGCTGCTTGATCATCTAGCTCAGTGGAAAACATTGCAGTGCTGTGCATCTGAAATTTAGACAGGCGTGCTACGACTACAAGATGTTCCTAGCAAACAAGCCACCTTGATTTCGTCCTGTGGGAGAGAGAGGTGGGGGCACTCTCGGTGGTGTCATATTTTACTTTTTTTTTTCCCTTTTTTTGGGTGAGGAATGTATGAAATCTGACACTTTTTTCATCATGGTTAAAGAGTTGATCCATTGATTGTTCAAATTTTGAAAGTGATGGCCCTGTTTGGATCTAGGGGTTAGAGCTACTTTGAGCTCAACTAGCCCAAAAGTATCCAAATAGGAGGGCTAGAGTGGGTTATTTGCAACTAAACCACCCAAAAAAAACTAGCCCCTCCAAGAGGCGATTATTTGGGCTAGTTCAGGTGGAGACTATGCTTTTCCCTCACATCTAGCCACATTATGACTCACGCAAATAATCGGAAAAGTATCTTTTCTATCAATATAACCCTTGCATCCAAACAGCACTTGAGCTAGAGCTAGTCGAGGGTTAGTTTGCAGATAGAAACTAACTCTAACCTCTAGCACAGCTAGAGGATCCAAACAGGCCGATGTCTCAGTATTTGATTGAGGAATTCCTTTTCTTTTCTGACAAATTTAACAAATCCTTGACTGAGGAATAAGGAACACTAACTGGTTCATCAATGATACAGCTGTACGGCAAAGATGGGTGGTTGTTCCTGGAGGAGGGTTCATACCGTGTCGTGCTTGACAAACTCCTGGAAGAACAGGCGCAGGAGGATCAGGTGAACTCCCTTTCTCCCTCACATGTCTGTGGCACTTTGCTGTCACTATTACTCAATCTTGATTTGCATCGCGTGGTTGAGTTCTGCTTGCGTGAATTTTATATCTTAGTTGTGCATAGCTTCTTTTTCTAGAATGTAGAGTTTTTTTTTTGACAAATCCAGAATGTAGGGTTGTAGCATTGATCCATAGATACATATATGTGATGCATACATTGCTTTAGAATATTGAAATCCAGAAGCATTTTTCACTGGCTCACGAACCAAGTAATGATAATATTTTTTAAGGAACAACTTAATATTCTAGATTTGCATATTTATGGACATACATCCATGTGAAGCTCTCAGCCATGTCAGTATTTTGCAAACATGCTTATAATAACTATGAAAACTCATAATAAAACATACAATATTATGATCAAAATTTATGCTATTCATAAAAAAATTGTCAACAAAAAAGCCTCTCGTTTTGAGCAAATTACTTCTTGGGATTTATTTTGCCATCCTAGTGAGATTTCAAATGGATAGGCCTTTGATATGCAGAAACAAGAACCAGCGCCTGCAGAAGAGGCATCACCACCACAAAATGGTATGGAAATTCCACTAGTGCATGGTGTGGCACCAAATGAATCTCAGTCAGCCCTTGAACTGCAAACTTCTCCAAACAGTCCACCTCCCCTGGAATGTGTACTGCCACTGCCTTCAGCCAAAGGACCTCCTCGTGCAAGGCCTTCCTGCTATGGATGGATTAGTGAAGAGTCCGAAACTGAGAGTGAACCAGACGGAGAAATGCTTTCTGATGTAGCAGGGCCTGTAATTTCCCCAAAAAAGGATATACCAAATCCTGTGGAAACATTGCCTTCTAAGAGGAAGCGACCGAGTAGATGGGATGTGCAGCCTAGCTGGTAATGATTCAGACTCACCCTCGCTCTTCTTTATTTAATTTGGTATTGCTGAGTGCTGACATATTTGTTGTGATTAGTTTGTATTTCTTTTACTGTAACAAGTATCATCTTCGGATGGTAGAGGCTGGAAAATCGTTCCATTATCTAAAAACAAGTTTTTAACAGCATATCCAACTGACTTGACGATCCATATTATCTTTATTTCTTTATAAGAACAACAATTGAGCTTCGGAGATTCATTTGACTGGAAAGTTCCGAACCATGCATAAAAGAAGTGAAGTTGGTTAGTTGTATATACCTTTTCTGGTTTGGCATCAATATGTTTTGGTTGGTACAACTCATGTTTGACCATACACTCTAGGGGTGTCATAGCTGAAGCTGCGCAAATAGTTCATCCAAATCAAATATGAAGGCAGTTACTGGGCTGCTAGCGCTTGCAGAAGTAATACATATAGATTTAGTTAGGGAAGACTTTATAATTGCTCCTATACCTCTGTTAATCTTAATTCTTACCTCATATTATCTTATCAAAATCAGAACCTTGTTTTCCTGTTCTAATTGCTCATATCAACTGTATGTTTGTCTTGTGAACCTCAGAGATTAGGAGTGTGATCAAATTTGAAAGATGGTGGCATTCAAGGATCAACTTTCACCTATATCAAGTACATTATACATATATAGTGTATCTAACTGGGAACAAGGCATGATGAGACAATTGTAGTGCTGATTGGTTGCAGATTGACAGCGGAACACATATTGCTTCTGTATGTGTTCGAGAAAAAAAAAATGATATTTCTGCTGTTTGACAGTGTGCACTTTAAACTTAGTAGAATTGTGTGTGGCCATCTATCCAAAACTTGGTGGCGTTTTCTTCTATAATCTAATGGATCGATTTTATCTTTACTCATTAACTTTGGCTGTGCAAGTTCATAGCTAATTCCCCTGGCTAATTGGTTTGGCATTCCATGAGATTAAATAAATGATAAAAGATACCAACATACCAGTGTCTGAGTAGTAGGACAAGTGAAATTATGAATGCATTCACAGGAGTTCAAACGTAAATTGTTCTCTTTGCACAATGGAGAATCTATAGATGGTTCGTTCCACCCAGAGATTGCAGAACGGTTGTAGCTGATGTGTAGTCAAACAGTGTAAAACCATTTCCCTGTTTGTGCTTCTGATCGGTTTCAGCTGAGTGGAAGGATTATGTGTTTCATATGCGTTTTGAGTTTCATACGTAGTAGAGGAACTACTGATGACAACATATAGATGATCGCACATTTCTCATTTTTGTGAGTATGGCGGTATGTGCCTGTGGTCGAGTAGATGACAGAATTTTAAGGGCCCGTTTGGGCCACGGCCATAGCTTGCCAAACTCTTCCATGGAAGTGTAATTTTTGTATAGGTCTAAATGATTTCGTATCATGCTTTCCTAGAATATACTCTGCATAGCTCAAATGATTACAACAACTTCCGCACTCATGAATCTGAGTAATCTACACGTGAGTAGGTGGTGTATGTGCGTTCACATCACTTTTATCTGCTGATCTCCTTTAAATTTTAATACGCCATAATAAAAGTTATTAAATAGTCTAAACCCAGCAGAATAATCTCGGAGTAGAGTTTTGAATCTGAGGAACCTTTACAGTTTTGCTTAATTTGGTTAGTTAAGGTTTTATATAATAATAATAATAATAATAATAATAGTAATAATAATAATAGTAATAATAAGTAGTAATAATAGTAGTAATTATAGTAATAGTAATAATAGTAATAATAATAGTAATAGTAGTAATAGTAATAATAATAGTAGTAATAGTAATAATAATAGTAATAGTAATAGTAATAGTAATAGTAGTAATAATAATAGTAATAATAGTAGTAATAGTAATAGTAATAATAATAGTAGTAATAGTAATAGTAATAATAGTAGTAATAGTAGTAATAGTAATAGTAATAGTAATAGTAATAGTAATAATAATAATACGTTAACGATTTGACCCGGTCGTCTGGCCGTCCGGGCTAGGTGGCTTCTCGTCCTCCACTTATTCTCACCACAAATATCTGATACTCACGCTACAGACGGATGGACACCTCCCTCCGCTTATCTCTGCATGCGCCACTTACCCAACGACCTTATCTGCTCATCTCGTATGCTCGCTGCGCCGCTTCCTCCCTGCGTCGCCATTTCCATCCGTCCGCCCCACTCAGCCTTGCCGTTGCCGGTCCCAAGCCACAACGTGCGGCCTCCTCCACACCACATCCCCAATCGGGCCCAGTCTGGCTCGCGGCAACTCCATTGTACTGCATCCTCGCCACGACCGCCTCCATTGAGCTGGCGAGCCGCACCCGCCTCCACGATGGATGTTCCAGCAAGTAGGTGAGGGGGCATGATTTGCCCATGCAGTTGTCGCACAGGGAGCGCTGTGCGCCGCCATCGACCTTCACGCCGACGTGCCTCCATTCACCCAAGCAAACAAGGTGACATGTTAAAAGGCCATGTTGCAAGAGTACATTTGAAGTGTTTCAGATGTTTCATCTGAATGTTGCATGTGTTTCATTTCTATGTTGCAAAACTAAATCGAAAAGTAGCACATGTTACAGTGGCTATATGCATACATTTCAAGTGTGAAAGGACCGAGACGCCTAAGAGGGGGGGGGGTGAATTAGGCGACTAAAAACTTTACTTCTAATCTATGGCCTCTTTTTCTAAACCTTAGCAAAACCTATTTATGAAATAAACTATCCAATGTGCAACTAAGATTTTGCTAAGTGTGTTGCTATCTCTACCGAAAAAAGGTATGCAACCTAGATTCCAACCCTATCAACTAAGCTAGGAAAAGTAAAGCACACAACCAAGTAAGCAAGTAAATGCGGAAGGTAAAGATGAGGTTGAGATACAAACTCCTGTCGACAACTCCGGTATTTTTACCGAGGTATCGAGAAGCGCTCAAGCTTCCCCCTAGTCCTCGTTGGAGCCCCTCGCAAGGAATCCCTCGCAAGGGCCAAGCTCCCAGTCGGGTCACTCCGTGGATAGCCCTGGTCCTTCCCCACACGCAAGTGGGTCTCCGGTGTGCCTCGCAAGGCAAGCTTTCCTCGGATGCTTCCCGCCGTCTTCACTATCAAGCTTCCGGCCGAACCGCCGCGGGCCTTGTTCCCTTCGGTACACAGTGGCGGCCACACCACAAGCGCGGTTGGTGTGATCTCGCAAGACTATAAGCCCCGCCGAGTCCAAGCACGGTGCACGCAAGCACCTTGGATCAAGAGGTATGCTAACCTCACTAAACACTAGGTATAACCTAGAGCAAGCGCATAAGCGGTGGTCTAATCAACCTAAGCACTTCGCAAAGCAGTTATGCTAATCACCAAGTGTATCACTAAGCACTATGCAAGTGGAGAGCTTTAGAATGGTGTAGCAACAACCTTGGAATGATCCCTCACTTCTCCACACCCTCCATAGCCGGTAGGAGGTGTATTTATAAGCCCCAAAGCAAAGGTAGCCGTTGCAACATTCAATGGGCTTCTCTGTGAACCGTCGGACCGGACGATGCAGGGGCGTCGGATCATTCCTCTAGCGTCCGACGCTTCTCCCAATTCGACCAGTTGCAGCACGCGATGCAGTCGCTGATAGGTGGGCCACCAAGACCGTTGGACGATAAACATTAGGTCCGACGCTCTCCGTCGGACGACGTCCGACGCTTTTTTTCTTCTTCTTCTCTGATGCTCTCTAGAACCGTCGGACTGAGACGCCGATTGGTCCGACGCTCAACTGTTCACACTGTCCGACGCCTTCTCTTGCTCTCAAGCACCGTCGGACGAACGTCCTTTAGTCTGACGGGCTTCAACCTCAGTGTCCGACGCCTTCCGCGCCAGAGGAACTGTCTGGGGCCGTCGGACTCAAACATTGGTCCGACGCCCTTGATCCTTAGCGTCCGACGCTCTTGATTTGTCCGGTTGACTCCTGTTTCTTCGTGATCTTATTGTCCGACTTGGTTCCATCTCATGTCTTCGGACTTGTGCATGATCTTTGAGGTCCGGTGCATGTTTTCCATAGTGACACCTCCAGAAATCGCTGAATCCTGCCTCGCAAGCTCGGCAGGAGGGAGAGGGAAACCAAACCCTCTCTTCACTTGTCTTCGGCACGCCTTCTAATGTCTTGCTTGAGATGTTGATCACTTGGATCACACCGTTGCTTAAGTCCAAAACACTTTTGCATCATATTGAACTTCAAAACAAACACTTGTAAAACAATTAGTCCAATATTGGTCATATTGATCATCAAACACCAAAATCCATTATAAATGGGTCCTAGGGTCCATTTTCCTTACAAAGTGCATGTTTCAAATGTTTCGTCACAAGTGTTTTTTTTGGTTTTGCAAGTGTTTCGTACTCATGTTTCGAGTGTTTCATTTGTTTCGTACGCATGTTGGAAGTGTTTAATCTGGATGTTTCAAAATTAGATTTGTTGTTGCAGCTAGTGTTTTATATGCATGTTTCATCTGCCTTCAAACGTATATTGTAAATCACGTATCCAGATCCAGATGTTTCAAAACTAGATGGTGTGTTGCATTTGTGTTGTCGCTTTTATGCTGCCCCAGCTTCTTCTCAGGCGTCAGTGTCTCCTCCCTTTTTGGCGCCGGCTCATCATCCGCTGCCCCCTTCCTTTTTTTTCTCGACCCGGTGTTGCCATCTGCTTGTCGCGTGCATGTGGCGCGTGAGTATTGGAGGGGGCATGAGTGGGCACTCCCGTGTGCAGTTGGGTGGGGCGGTGTGGCCGATGTCCGGTGACGTGACACGACCTTGTGTGGGCGGGGCGCGGGATGACGTGGCTTTTGCAGTGAAATGCACATACGAAGGGGAGATGGGCCATAGTTGGGGGTGTCCGGACACGGGTGTCTGTCCGGACGTCCGGGCGGAGGTTGTACCCATAATAATAATAATAAGAAGAAGAAGAAGAAGAAGAAGAAGTAAGCAGAAAATGTGACCAGCGATAGAAAGGGTGGAAGATAGCATGTGCCATTAAACCTATCAAGTTTGGCAACCTTATCCTTTCCACCCTTGTACTGAACTACAGCTCAAGTAATGTCTACCACAGTGATGAGCATGTAACACTGTCAAATATAATGCCATAACTCTTGTGTATTAGTGACAGAAGGCCAAGCTACCTTTCATCCATTGGTGGCTATATATATCTGTCTATATCAAAAGACCCCATCTGAATGCATCCATACAATAGGTCAGAATTGCTACAACACAGAGGCATCCAAACTTACCATTTTTGTTGGCAACAGAAATATCCACACTTGCATACCATAGAAATATCCTTTGGTAGCTATGCTAGTAGTATTTTTCCTATATATGCTTCTTCTCGGCTATGAAGAAAATTAGTAGTATGTATGCATAGTGAGGCATCAGGAAGCCCACATAGTCCCGTGTTGTGGCTCAAAGCACCTTTTTCATTTGTCTTACGGCTTCACTGTAGAGAGGGTCGAGCCTGAGGAGAGGTGCACCGGGTGCAGCCGCGCGCCCAGGCTCCGGTGTTCATCCCCAAGCATATATATCAGCCGAGAGCCAAAGGAAAACTGGGAGCCCAACAATGGAAGGGAAGCGGTCTCCAGACCGTTCAGTGATTGTGATTCTTCTCGCGCCTGCGACTGAGAGTAGACAGCAAACCGTCTGTCTCTCATCCTAGGACCAGGACCTAGACGATCACGGCGCGTTTACGTCTTCGTCTGAAAGAGTGAGCAATGGAGCCGATGGCTTCTCTGTGTATTGATCTCAGGTACATATACAAGGTGCAAGCAGAGCTGCGAGCGCGCGGTGCGCATGCGAGCCGAGCGCTGGGCGGTTAGCCACGACGTGGGCGACGTCGTGGCTTGACCAGGCAACGCGGGAAAACTCAGCTAGCCTATGCAGTTCAAACTGATTACACAAATACAAAGGCACACTTTATCACCCCCCGGCAGTCTCAGGGGTCGTCGAATGAACACAGAGACTGTCCCGAAAAGCCTCGAAGGTCTTCGTCGTGAGCCCTTTTGTCATGATGTCCTGCATACTGCTCCGTGGTCGGCACATGAAGAACGCGCAGCTCACCGACTTGCACTCGTTCCCGCACGAAGTGGATGTCAAGCTCAATGTGCTTCGTCCGCTTGTGATGGACAGGATTTGCTGACATGTAGATAGCGGAGACATTGTCACAATACGCCATAGTAGCCTTCTGGATGGGACAGCATAGCTCGCCAAGCAATTGCCGAAGCCAAATGCACTCAGCTGCAGCATTGGCAACGGCGTGGTACTCCGCCTCCGCACTTGATCGCGACACGGTCGGCTGGCGTTTGGAGGACCAAGACACCAGGGAGTCACCAAGAAAGATGCAGAATCCTGATGTCGATCGCCGGGTGTCTGGGCAGCCCGCCCAGTCCGCGTCGGAGTACGCCGTGACGTCGAGGCTTGGAGAAGCTCAAAGCTGGAGACCGTACGACGTAGTCCCCCGCACGTAGCGGAGAATTCGCTTGAGCTGTGCCTCGTGTTGTTGCCGGGGATCATGCATGTGAAGACAGGCTTGCTGAACCGCAAATGCGAGGTCCGGGCGTGTCACGGTCAGATACTGCAATGCGCAGGCGATGCTGCGATAGGAGCTGGCGTCGTGCACGGGTGGTCCATCAGCAGTAAGCTTCCCTTTGCCATCAATCGGCTGTCGATGCAGGTTTGCAATTAGACATGCCAGGCGCGCTGAAGAATGTCTTCAGCGTACCTGCTTTGGGAGAGGTTGAAGCCGGTAGCAGTGCGTTGAACGTCGATGCCGAGGATGAACCGGAGAGCAGCCCATGTCTTTGACAGCAAACTCGGAGCGAAGGTCGTTGACGATCCGCTAGGAGCAGCGAAGAGGAAGACGCCGTAATGACCATGTCGTCAACATAGAGTAGAAGATAGGCGATGTCGTTCCCTTGGCGAAGAACGAAGAGTGAAGAGTCGGACCGGGTAGCCTTGAACCCAAGGCGAACAACGTATGTCGCAAACCTTGTGAACCAGGCACGCGGTGCTTGTCGGAGTCCGTAGAGAGATCGGTCGAGGCGGCAAACGGCCTGGGGACGAGATGGATCCAGCGAACCCAACTGGCTGTTGACACAGCACATACTCATCAAGATGGCCATGGAGAAAGGCGTTGGACACATCCAGTTGTCGGGTTGGCCATTGTTTGGATGCAGCAATGGTGAGCACGGCACGCACGATGGCCAGTTTGACGACCGGGGTAAATGTTTCTTGAAAATCAACGCCAGCACGTTGAGTGAATCCGCGCACGACCCACCGTGCTTTGTAGCGGTCAAGAGAACCATTAGGATGAAGTTTGTGCTTGAAAACCCACTTCCCTGAGATAACATGGGCGCCCGGTGGCTTGTCAACTAGACGCCACATTCGATTTGCCTGTAAGCCGGAGAATTCTGCCTCCATGGCAGCCTTCCAATTGGGATCCCGTAGGGCAGCACGAGCCGAAGAAGGAATGGGCGAGATGATAGGTGTGTCTGCGGCCATGGCATAGCGCGGGTTTGGCTTGAAAATGCCAGCACGGGCACGGGTGACCATGGGATGAGTGGGCTGCGGTGGTTGCACAGTTGGGTCTGGAGAGGAAGAGTCGTGTGCATTGAGGGGAATGGGTGAGGCACCAACTGGTTGTGTGTTGGTACTAGGAGTGGTCAATGTTGGCTCAGCTGACGGCACTAACGGGCTCGATGGTGGGTAAGACGATGGATCGACTGAGGGTGCGTGAGCGACATGGTGACCAAGAGCACGACGTCGCGGGAGCGTTGGTCTGGAGAGAGGGAGGGTGTCGTCGTCCCCGACGATTGTTGGTGAGTGTGTGCAGGTTGGTACAGGTGGCGAAGGAGAACGGAATGGCAATGTAAATTCATCGAAGACAACATGACTTGATGTGATGACGTGACGGCTGGCGCTGTCAAGACATCGGTAGCCGCGATGATCAGGCGGGTAGCCGAGAAAAATGCAGGCGCTAGAACGCGCACTGAGTTTGTGTGCCGAGGTTGCAGTCTAGTTTGGGTAATAGAGACAGCCAAACACACGCAAATGATTATAGGACGGTGGTGCACCGAGAAGACGCTCGAATGTCGTGAGTGGAGCCGTGGCATGGCATGAACAACAATTGAGAAGATGAGTTGCAGTGGAGAGTGCCTCGGCCCAGAAGTGAGAAGGCATTCCGGCGTGGATGAGAAGACTGCGCAACCAGTCGTTCAAGGTGCGAATGATCCGCTCGGCTTTACCATTTTGAGAAGAGGTGTAAGGACAGGAAAGACGCAGGGAGATGCCGTGGGCGGCAAAATGCTGATGGACTACAGTATTGTCAAATAGAGCGGCGGCTGAAACTGCGTGAGCACATAGGCATGAAACGAGATGATGCATTGAGCAACTTCAGATTTGGTACGTAAAGGAAATGTCCAAATGAAGTGAGTACAGGCATCAATTAAGACCAAGTAATACTTGAAACCGGATACACTAGACATAGGTGAGGTCCAAACATCTCCATGAACTAGTTGAAAAGGGACATAGCTGATAGACTCGGAAGAAGAAAAGGGCAAACGTACATGCTTGCCTAACTGACAAGAGTTGCAGGTATGAGCTAAAGACTTTGTACAAACGAAGTCGAGCTGACGAAGAGTCGAAAGGAGTCACGGCCTGGATGACCAAGTCGCTAGTGCCACAGATTAGTGGAGGTGGAGAGCAGCGCCTGTGCGGACGGTGACCGGAGTGGGTAGAGAGCACCATCACTGTTACATCGGAGCATCTCCTTCCGAGTAGGCAGATCCTTGATAGAAAAACCAAGGGGATCAAATTCGACAGATACGTTATTGTCATGAGTAAATGAGCGAGCGGAGATCAAATTCTTAACCAAATATGGAGAAATGAGAATATTGGAGAGGTTGAATGGGGTGCCAGGGATGGAAGAATTGGCAATGTGTGTAACCGGCATGGAACTTCCATTGCCGACAGTGATAGGAGCAGAATGGAGAAGACGGCGGGCAGATGGAAAAATACCAGAACCAGAAGCCATGTGTGACGTAGCTCCCGTGTCGAAGTACCACTCGGACGCCTAAGGGCCGGTTCCGGGAATGCTCCCGGTGGCCAGAGCGGCCAGGAGCGCCTGCTGGTTCCAGACGCCAGCCGTGGAAGGAGCCGGTGCAGGGATCGGTGCCGAAGGTGAAGAGGCCGGCCCGGCAACATACGCCTGCTGTGGTCGTGCACCGGGTCGGGGGCCGAGAACGCCCGCGCCGGGAACACGGAAGGGCATTTACCACGCTTGGCCCATGCCTATCCAGGGATTGAATCCTGGAGTCCAAGGCGTGGAGGGAGGACGCGGGCCGATAGATCCGCTTGGATTCTGGGGAACGCCACCACTGGAGCCGTTGGAGGAATTGTTGCCGCGGCCGCGACGGCGCCCTTTGTTGCCGCGGTTGTCGGAGCGGTTGTTGTTGGAGGGCGCTGGAGGCTGCAGAGGGCGAGGAGCAGTGGTGTTGCCGGAGCTACCCGGTGGAGGTGGATGCCCAGAGCCGCCCGCGGCGAGAAGAGCATGCTGCGCCGCAGACTTGACATGCTCGGCGTCATACTGCTCTTCCAACAGGAGGTAGGAACGAGCGGAAAGGAAGGTGTGTGGAGGAATCTTAGCTGAGATGACCGGCACAGTGTGGTGATACTTGGGGGAGAGCCCACGGAGCATGTTGAGGACCTGCGATGTCTCTCGCATCGGCTGCCCGACATCATGCAGGGCGTCGGCGAGGCGCTTGAGACGTCCAGTGTACGTCTTGATATCCATGTCTCCCTGAACCAAACTCCGGAACTCCGCCTCGAGATAGACGGCACGATGAAGCTCGTTGTCGCGGAACTGGGCATGGATCGCATTCCAGATGGTGTATGCTGTGGCTTTGGGAACACGCACAATGGCACGGACATCCTTGGAGATGGTGTTATAGAGCCAACTCAAGATGCATTGATCAACCATGACCCAATCTGGATCACGGCGGTTGGTGGAGGTGGGAGAAGATGTGAGATGGGAAGTGAGCCCGAACTTGCCGACGAAAGCATCCATGAAGCAACACCACTCACTATAATTGGATTCAGCGAGATCGAGCTCAACAGGGACATGATTCTTGATGTTGACGGTTTGAAGGACAGTGGAGGAAGGTGGCTGGATGGTGGTTTCAGTGAAGGAAAGTTGATCGGCAAATGAAGATGACGAGGAAGAATTGCCATCAGAAGCAGCGTCGGAGACGTCACCGTCGAACAATGGATTAAAATCCATGGCACACAGCGATGCAGCGGAAAGAATAGGCGCCGGCGAGGTCGAACTCAGTGACGGCGGCAGCGGCAGCGGTTGCTGATGAGATAAACAGGGGACAAGAACTAGCGACTGATACCATGAAAGAGTGAGCAATGGAGCCGATGGCTTCTCTGTGTATTGATCTCAGGTACATATACAAGGTGCAGCAGAGCTGCGGACGCGCGGTGCGCGTGCGAGCCGAGCGCTGGGCGGTTAGCCACGACGTGGGCGACGTCGTGGCTTGACCAGGCAGCGCGGGAAAACTTAGCTAGCCTATGCAGTTCAAACTGATTACACAAATACAAATGTACACTTTATCATCGTCAAGATCACCCAGTGTGGCAATGGCGCACTGCACGAAGAGAGAGACACAGACGAGCGATGCGTGGGTGCGTACGACATGCCTGCACTTGCAATCGCTCACCCAGATGCAGGGTCAAATTCAGTATCCAATCCTTTGCATAAAAGAAATAGATAGAAAAACACGGCACAAGTTGGAGAGAGTCTATGTGATATATATTCATGAGCATTGACAGCTTAGCATGCTCATTAAGATGAAATAATAAGGGGGGAATAGCCCATCATGGCTAAGCACCAGACTACCACGTACACTTTCGGGTATTAAAATCTACAGCCTGCAAACCCTGAAAAGAAGATTACAAGCATCACTCTATACAAGTCTCATACAGAAGCAGTGGTGGAGAACCAAAACTTTGATCAAGGAGGCCGGACAAGATGACACATCATGAACATGAAAAATATATACAAGAAGTGTATATCCTACACCTACACATATATATAAATAAAATAGTACTCATAAGAAAAAAAACATATTATTATCATAAAAAATAGTGAAATAATAAGTTTTTTATGTAAATGTGTTTTTTTGTAGGTGTTTAAAAAATTGCTGTGCTTGGCGGGCCCCTAGTTTTGCCACCGTATAGAAGACAGTAACTTTTGTGTATCTGCGACTCAAACATTGATAGAATCTTTTCAGCTATGTCATGCATATATATAGCTATCAGTTTAAAGAGTGAAGAAAGTATATATGGTTTTTTTTAGATAAAGAGAAAGCATATATGGTTATGTAGAACACATGTAAAGCGAAATAGACAACTCACATCTGCCCAAGTTTTGTGAATTTCTCCGGCTCATTAGGCAGTGCTATTAAAATTATTTGAGCCCAATGCCCTGTTGTTTAATCCTATATAAAATGACAGTGACAAGATAAAACACAGACATGGCACTTCTCTGCAAGTACCGATGTCACACCTCAAGCTGATTCTATAATACCTAAGACACTAGTATTATATCTGAACTCAAGGGGTCAGATATTAGAGAAAAAAAAAAACAGACACTATATAATATTAAAGAACCAGTCATGACATGTCTCATTGGATATCTTGGTGTATCGAAAACTCTAAATGTATCATCCGACTACATGTCATAAATTGGAAACTTCTTCCATTGTGTTCATAGATTATTGATTAATAAATACAGAGGAAATTGATAAGTCTAATTATGCTAAATCAACCAAATTCAAATAGTTAACAGATGGCGAGGGGGGAGGGGGCATTGAAGTTCACCTTCCTATATTAATTCGTAGAGGTCAGAATTATTCCTTATGTACCTAGTGTACTAGTGGATGTGTTTGCACATAGGTTTTATCTGCTGATCTTATTAATCCAGCTAATAGTAAATAGTAACCCAACAGAGTACAGTTTTGAATCTGAGTAAGTTTTATAATACATAATAATAACGTGTACTGCAGAAAATGTGACCAGCGATAGAAAAGGTGGAAAGTAATATATAGCATGTGTGCCATTAAAATTTATCAAGTTCGACAACCTTATTTGTACTGCACTGCAGCTCAAGTAATGTCTACCTCATTGATGAGCATGTGCGTTGGTACATTGTCAAATATAATGCCATAACTCTTGTTTATTCTTGACAGAAGGCCAAGCTACCTTTCATCCATGGTGCTATATATATCTCTGTATCAAAAGACCCCATCTGAATGCAACCATCCACTAGGTCAAAAATGCTACATCACAGAGGCATCCAAACTTACCATTGTTGTTGGTACCACAGAAACGTCCTTTCGTAACTAGTAGTAATTTTTCCTATGCTTCTTGGCTATGAAAAGAATTAGTATGTGCCTGTGAGGCGTCAGGAAGCCCAGATACTCCCATTTAGGGGCTAAAAGCACTATTCGGTAGGCACGCACCTGTGCAGAGATGCAGCAAGTGCAGCAGCCCAGGCTCCGGACTTCAACGATTGAAGGCAAGCGGTCTCCAGCCTGCCTGTCCGTAACCAGCGAGTCAGTCTTCTGTCTCGCGTGCGTGCATGCGACATGCCTACTACACTTGCAATCAGACTCCAATCACCGAGCTAGTGGCAGTAATCCTGGGTCCAACCCAATCCTTTGTCTCCTGGTCTTTGTGAATATAGAAGGCCCCAATGCACATCCCGAGAGGTTAAGGTTAGGGATTTTCTTGTTGTATCCTTTCTTACCCAACTATCAAGTGTGTATCTGCGAAGAGTAGAATATAGCTAACAGTTAATAAGTAGTAGAAACTGGCCATGGTGCTTGACGCTCATAGGCATATGATTTTATACTAATTAATTCATGTGTTGTAAAATTTGTAATCTTGTCAAGACATTTGCCTGACACCAAGAAAAGGAAAATTAAAAGACCAGTTAATTCAATCGTTGGTTGTGTATGTTTATGAAGACCGGAATTATTCCTTTCTCTGGAAAAAGTTAATCCAATCACAAAAGGGTAGCATACATTTTTTAAAAAAAATTATGTAGCATCAAGTAGTGTTTTTACTATGATTTTATATCGAGAAATGCCCAACGAAATGTATTTTGCAATGTCCATAAAGTCTGAGGGTACGAAAACACATGACACATCTCGACAAGGTAGAGGACTGAAGTGCCACAATTTGTGAGTGAGAAATGGCATGATACACCTAAATAAGTTTCACAACTGGCCATGCATTTTACTCTTTTTTTATAACGGTAACATGAGGGTGTATATTCACAATTCGTTGTCAGTGGTCAATGTTGGTGAAAAGCAGAGGAGGTGGTGAAGCAATCTGACCATGAGCTTACATCCCGTCTTCTTAGTCCTTTCCACCCTTGCACTGCAGCTCAACTGCTCAAGTAATGTCGTCGACGTCTACCCTAGTGATGAGCATCAAAGCATGTGCGTTGGTACACTGTCAAATATAACTCTTATTTATTCTTGACAGAAGGCCAACCTACCTTTCACCCATTCGTGCTATATATATCTCTCTATATATCAAAAGACCCCATCTGAATGCATATCCAACCACTAGGTCTTGCTGCAACACAAACATCCACACTTACCATTCTTATTAGTATTTTTTTTTTCATATGATTCTTCTCGGCTATGAGGAAAATTAGTATGCGCCTGTGAGGCATCAGGAAGCCCATAAACGCCCATGCTGGCGTTGAAAGGACGACTTCTCTTCATTGGGCATGAGAGACGAGAGCAGCAGGTGCAGCTGCACAGGCTCTAGTGTTCATCCCCAAGCATGTCAGTCGAGAGAAATTGAGAACATGAGAGCCCAACACTGGAAGGCAAGCGGTCTCCACACTCTGCAGCACACCCTTCCGTCAATGAGTTGTCCGTCCGTCTGCGCCCTATACCATCGCGTGCAGTGGTGCTGTGGAGCTTAGATCTAAACGCAGTAGGAGCCAACCATCAAAGAACAATGATTTTTTTATCAAGCCAAATAAATGTTCCCCAAGACACACAAACGCGTTGTATGGATAGTTACCTGTCGTTCTTTTCATTTACAACTGTAGGCGAGGTGACGAATGATGTACCATTATATTGAACAAAAGTACAGTCCAAGACTCCAAGTAAAATGTTCCAATGCATATATAGACATCAAGGTTTCTTTTCATTTCTTTATTATTTAATAAAAACACAAGAAGATTTTTTTTGATTATCAACAAACGGAGGGTGTATACTTGAGAATTCAGTGGTGAATGCTGCAGAGGATGTGGTGAAACAATCTGGTCATAGAGCTGGAGCGGTAAAAGTGGGCGCTCAGTACACTACATTCGCTCGTAGCCGTTCACCTGTCAGCACATCCCTTGCATCTCCTTTCTCCTCCCTCTTCTTCACGCCATTTCACAAGCTCCATTCCGTTTCCTCTTCGTTCCTCGCGGCACCAACACCAAGGAGTCAAAGAAAGGTTTCCTGGTCTCTCTATTAAATCTCTCTATCTTATTTACCCTGAATGATGAACTACCGTGTTAATTGTTGCCAGCACTAGTAGACTACGTGGATGCATGTTTGGTGTTCTCTTGGTGCCACAGCGACCATGGTGAAGATCTGCTGCATCGGCGCGGGGTACGTGGGCGGTCCGACGATGGCGGTGATCGCGCTCAAGTGCCCGGAGATCGAGGTGGTGGTGGTGGACATCTCGGCGCCGCGCATCGACGGGTGGAACAGCGATCACCTGCCCATCTACGAGCCCGGGCTGGACGACGTGGTGCGGCAGTGCCGCGGCCGCAACCTCTTCTTCAGCACGGAGGTGCACCGCCACGTGGGCGACGCCGACATCGTCTTCGTCTCCGTCAACACCCCGACCAAGACGTGCGGCCTGGGCGCCGGCAAGGCGGCGGACCTGACCTACTGGGAGAGCGCGGCGCGCATGATCGCCGACGTCTCCCGCTCCGACAAGATCGTGGTGGAGAAGTCGACGGTGCCCGTGAAGACCGCCGAGGCGATCGAGAAGATCCTGGCGCACAACAGCAGCGGCCGCGGCGCCGGCGCCGCCGGCGGCGTGCCGTACCGGTACCAGATCCTCTCCAACCCGGAGTTCCTGGCGGAGGGCACGGCGGTGCGGGACCTGCTGTCGCCGGACCGCGTGCTGATCGGCGGGCGCGAGACCCCCGAGGGCCGCGCCGCCGTGGCCACGCTGCGGGACGTGTACGCGCGGTGGGTGCCCGGGGACCGCATCATCGCCACCAACCTGTGGTCGGCGGAGCTGTCGAAGCTCGCCGCGAACGCGTTCCTGGCGCAGCGCATCTCGTCCGTGAACGCCGTGTCGGCGCTGTGCGAGGCGACGGGCGCCGACGTCGCCGAGGTGGCGCACTCGGTGGGCCGCGACGCGCGCATCGGCGACCGGTTCCTCGCCGCCAGCGTCGGCTTCGGCGGCTCCTGCTTCCAGAAGGACATCCTGAACCTGGTCTACATCTGCGAGTGCTACGGCTTGCCGGAGGTGGCGGCGTACTGGGCGGAGGTGATCCGGATCAACGACTACCAGAAGGCGCGGTTCGTGAACCGCGTGGTGTCCTCCATGTTCAACACCGTCGCCGGGAAGAAGGTGGCCGTGCTCGGGTTCGCGTTCAAGAAGGACACCGGGGACACCAGGGAGACGCCCGCCATCGACGTCTGCAACGGCCTGCTCGGGGACAAGGCCGTCGTCTGCGTCTACGACCCGCAGGTGACGGCGGAGCAGGTGCGCCGGGACCTCGCCATGAACAAGTTCGACTGGGACCACCCGCGCCACCTGCAGCCGCAGCCGCAGCCGCAGGCGCCGCGCAGCGCCGCCGACATGGCCGAGCAGGTCGCAGTCGCGGCCGACGCCTACGAGGCGGCGCGCGACGCGCACGCCGTCTGCATCCTCACCGAGTGGGACGAGTTCAGGACGCTTGACTACAGGCGCATGTTCGACGCCATGCACAAGCCGGCGTTCATCTTCGACGGTCGCAACGTCGTCGACCCCGCCAAGCTCAGGGAGATCGGATTCGTCGTCTACGCCATCGGCAAGCCGCTCGACGACTGGCTCAAGGACATGCCGGCCGTCGCCTGATCCATCCGGCCAGCCCCCTTTTTCTACTAGTTAATTAGTTATCCTTCCTCCCTTCCTTCCCCATGCCATGCATCCATCTTAAATTTTTTTTCAAGTTAGCTTTACCAGTGAAAATTTTTATTCTTAGCCCCTCAAATTATAGCCTCTCCCACTCTTAAAATAAAGAAGAGACCTCTCCTCCTCTAATCCCCCGTTTTTTTTCTAGTTCTACTAGAGAGGAGAATTTTAAAATCCAAAGCGCTCTCTCTCTCTCTCTCTCTCTCTCTCTCTCTCTCTCTCTCTCTCTCTCTCTCTTAATAACACTAGTTTTTGGATGGTGTTTTCCTCCTACCGCCAGAGACGCTCTAAGACACATACAAGTACGCTTCTTAAAAGATGCTTTAAGAAAAATCACGCTTTTGAGTGCTATATAGGTGATGGTTGACATCAATGCAAGGCACCTACGATAATTTTTGTGAATTTTAAAATCTACATCTACCGACCTAATATTTCGGTGCACATCATCCATGAAAGAGTGTCTGTGTACGTGCATGAGTGTCATTCAAATAAAATTCCATAATGGTGTTAGACTTTATTTTCTCATCATGGCCACCAAGGCACCAATTCTTTTACTGGTGGCAACCACTGCAATTTAGATAAAAATGGAGTTGTGGGGTTGAGATCCTTAGTAGAAACCGGTAATATTTTAGCAGATAAATTAACGTCTCGAATAGTAAGTGAATCATCGTATATCGCATAAGCTGGGATTGTTACAGGTTATTTTTGGTCGTATGATATCCACTTAAAAAAAAAGCTTTTCTCAAACCACCAATAGGTGGAAATTCCTCAATTGTCGTTCTCATTATTATCATTATCATTATATCGTCATTACAAAGTTAGTGTAATTTATAAAAAAAAGAAGATTAACTTTCATGTGGTCTTTTTTTGACAAATCAAATCGAAGTTTCCTTTGGGCGAAAAAAAGTGGAATGGTGTTAGCTTGAACTTTAGGATGCAAAAACCAAAATCGTGTCAGAAAATTCTGGCGATATGCGCCGGCTACCAAACGATCTCCCTAGCGCCTTCACGGCCGTCCGATCGAACGCCAACGGCTTCGCCCAGTCGTGCTGCGCACCAGTAGAAAGTAGAAACGCCCCCACGGTGGCACGGTTCCTCTTCCTCCCACTCCTCTCCCCTTCCAAAAGCCGTAACACGCCCAGAAAACCACCACCGCCCGCCGCCGCGAGCTGCAACTGCGACGGTAAGAGCCTAAGAGGCCGCCGGGCCACCGCAGGAATCGGAGCGTCGAATCATTCGCTCCAAAGGGAGACGATTGGAGGTTTGGTTTCTAGTCTCCGCGCCAATTCAAAGTTTTTTGAGGAATAGCCAATTCGGAGTTCTTGATTTTTCTGATTATTAGTTGCAAATTTGCGAGCTTGCGTCAAGAGTGCGGTTGAACAAACCCTACCCATTTCCTCCGATGGCGACTAAATTTGCTTGGTTCGACTGTCGACTGATTTGGTTCTTCCGATAAAACATTTATGCTCTAGTTCTTGCGTTCTTGGGGTTTCCGTCAGGTAGCTGCTAGCTATTGCCTCTCTCTTACCAATCCAATCGAATATCCTCTTCTTTCTTTCTTTCTTTTATATGTATATAAAAGGAGTCTCATTTTCTTTTTTGCAATGGAGAACAAAGCTCAAGTTTTTGGTAAAATTTCAAGCCATTTCACAAGTTCATTCATTCCATGCCGCCGCTGAGGGTTTCCCAAAAACAGTTGCGCAACAAAAATAATCGCTTTAATGCGGGGATTGGTTTCAAGAATCAAGATTTACCCATGTCCGTGTAGCGTTTCTGTTCCTGGGTCTCGTTTCCTCTTTTCTTCCATATCGTGTTCATCATTTCGTTTGACTGTTTCTCGGTACAGTTCAGGGATGCCGCCGAGAGGAAGGAAACACTGGTGCAAGCTGTGCAGGAAAAGCTTCCCATCATACAATTCGCTCGGAGGCCACATGAATCTTCACAGCGGAAAACGCAAGCAAAAGAAGCTGTCCGGGGCCACGCCTAGCCTTTCCAACACCAGAGGTGGTGCCGGCGGGTATGGCCTTCGGCAGAGGCGACACAGTACCTGGTTGCTTTGTGACTCTAGCGACGACGAGCACCCGACACCGGCCCCCATGGCATTATGCCAATTGTGCTTCAAGGTTTTCGCTTCCCGCTGTGCGCTGACGATGCACATGAGAGCACACACTCGGCGTGAGAGGAAGATGATGGCAGAGGAGGTGCCAAGAGAGAGCGATGGATACTGCGATCACAATGTCCCTGTGTCTACCCCAGTGAGCTTGACATATGGGAAGGATGAGGTGAATGCTGCACGTGTTCTGATGATGATCTCAGGGCATTCTGGCGTGGACTCGGATTATGAGCAATGCGGTGAGGATTATGAGATGGATGGCAACGTGGCCTACCGTATGCAGAAGAGTGAGATTGAGCTGGATTGCTCTGGTCACCGCCAAACCGGGGATGCTGAGTGGATGCCAGAGAGCCACATCTCTGATGTGAAGCTGAAGTTCATCAGTCTTTCGCATGTCTTGAAGGCGACATCAACCAACGACTGCAAGCTCTGCGGCAAGGTCTTCACATCCAGCAAAGGATTGGCGAGCCACAAGAAGGTCCACAAAGTTCATGATCATGAAAAGGTTGCAGCATCACCCAACGCTGCAATGCCTGAAACAGGGAAGCAGCTACTTGAAGTGGATAGCCAGTTGCTCTGTCTCAACCTTCCAGGTCTCAATGATAGGACCTACAGGCGTAGGAGTCCAAAGTCTGAACTCACTCCATGGTGGACCAAAAGAGGCTTTCGATGTGATCGAATGCTGGATGTTGTCTGAGGATTGTCACAGCTTCTGTATTAGTCTGGTGACGAAAACTACAGCTTAGCATGATGTGAAGCGTATTGATACCATGAGTGCCCTTGATAGATTTACTTATCTGTAGTCTTCTGGTATTATAATTATAATTTATAAATGGTTAGTGTTCTTACATGTAGCACTGCAGTTCTGTTCCTCAATATGAAGTGTTCAGTGCCAGATAATTGAGGGCCCTGGGGCATAGCAGGCTTGTTTCAGGCTTTTGCAAACTCGCAAGCCGTTTTGTTTTCTTTATAACTCTGTAGTAACCGAGATGGTTCAGAATTTGTTCAGCTTATTGCTCATTCATTTATTTGGAATTGCTTCCAATATCTAGTATCTTCTACAGTAGTGCATTTGTCCTGTAGTTGGGTGTTTCACAGGAAATGCATGAATGGCTGTTTGAATTCCTCAGTCTTTAAACTAGTTATTATTACGTATGCAATGTCATAGACGTGCCTTGATTATGCGGTGTCTGCAGTTGTCTTGCCAGACTGAGCGTATGCAATGGAGACTGAGCCACACTGCAGCCAACGATGATGCTCAAATGTTGAAGTGTTCAAAAACTACCACATCCTGGGTTCGCAATAGCAACAAGGATGGAACATGCGCCATGCCATGTCCATCATGCAGCATTTTGTTCTATATATATACAGATGTCTCTTTGTTGGTTTTCCCTAGCCCCGTTTGAATCTTTGGAATTGGAGGAATTGAAATCTAGTTAACAACTTAGACTATTTCACTTAGAATGTGATATTCCACCACTTTCTAAAGTTAACATGTTAGCCTACATCAAATTCATAGGGTACGAGATGAAATTTGATTCTATAGATCACCATGGTATATTTTCACTTTGCAATTTATAGCACGCTCTTTAACTTGCTCTCACACGGTAAAAATACAATATACAAGTATCTCTCTCGTATAGCCAACAATAATATATAATAATCTATACATAACCATATTAAGTTCATTAATATGTGTAAATTATGATTCTTAAAATAAATTTAATTTCAAGGATCCAAACGGAGCCTAAGGGTAAGCAGGCCCATGCAGATTTTTGCAAACTTGCAGTGTCTTTGTTCTGTCCCTCTGTAGTAAATGAGACGCTCATGAATTTGTTTGTTTGTATTTTGTTCAGCCCATTGGCTCATTACGCATTCTTATCTTTCATTTGCTATGGTCGCCATCTAGTAGGAGTACGTATCTTGCAGCAATGCAAATGTTTTTTTTAATTATTTTTCGTGGTGTTACCCATACGACATCGTATGCATTGCATGAGTGATTGTTTCTCATGGTGGCTTCACTGCTTTTTCTCTCTGCCCCTTTCATCAGCGTTTGTACCCATGATGCTTTATCATAATCTATGTTTCTATAATATCCACACTCAGCCGCACTGCAAGTCTACAGCCAACGTTAATTGCCAAGAAGAAAAAAAACCATCTCATCTCCCTCAACTCAACTAATACGTAAGTCCAATTTATCTTCCTACACGGAATCACGTCAGACACGAAGTTAAATTGAAATTTTGCGATAGTTCAGGGGGAGTCCATTAGATTTTATTAAAAAAAATATCAAAATTATATATTTTTTTAAAAAAACTACCTAAATATTTTTCTGGAACAAAAATGCACTTAAAAATACTAAAATTATGATTTAACCTAAGAAAATTCATAGAAGGTGTGTTTGAACTCAGAAAAATGTAAAACTAGTTATAGATATTTATTTATTTTTTCTAAAATCATGATCTTAGCAGTTGCATCCGACGACACAGCCCACATTGCCGAAACGCTAGGATAATAAACAGAATACTCAGAAGCTAACCCACAAAAGTACAAAACACGGCAACCGCTGCATTCAAGAACGCGATGGCAAACCCCAGAATAACATGGTGACACTATCCAACTGCCAATATATGAAAACGCCTCTATCAGCATGTATAGCACTGATGAAGAAATTCAGAGGCACATGGAGCTGAGGATTATTGCTAAACAAATCTGGGACCCTGCATAGCTATGGCACGGGCATTCAAGAACTCTGCACACTTGGCACCCTAATGGCATCGAAATAGATGCAATCCTCCTTGCATATGTCAACAGAATCCATTATGAATGTATTGTGTGAATCATTAGGCTATTGTATATTATGCTAGAAGCAAATATTCTGACCAAAGTTATTTTCTTCATGTCTTCTGGAAACCGGTAAGGGTTGTAATGGGGGGTCACAATGGGGAAAAAACATGCTTACACAAATGTGAAGTGAGAAGTGGTAAAGAAGACATTATCACATCACCCCCCCCCCCCCCCCCCCCCCCCCCACCCCCAAAAAAAAAAAAATACTACGATAGTAACTCTCGCTTCGAAGTATTCAAGCACAACAGCCATGGAGACATGGTGTTAAACAAATAGTATCCCCATATCACCATGTGTACATAGTATACAGACATTACTGAGCTCGAAGAGAGCCAAAAAATATGAACCAAACTTCTAAAGTTCATAGAGCTCATGTCCCTTCACCCTGCTTATCGTCACAAGGTTATTGAATCAAATTATTATAGAAATGTCTGCATACAAAAAGACCTATATTTTAGTGAATCTAGATCTGTCAAACCCCCTATCAACTTTTCTGTTGTAATCACAAGCTATAGAAATAAAGGTCAAAAAGCAAAAAACCAGTGAGACTTGGAAATTCCAGACTACAATATTAGTATCATATTGGCATCTATTGTACTTCTCTATAACCAAGACATGTCAACAATGAACATAAGAAAAATGAAATCGAAACTATTAGCTCCATAAAAAATGCAAACAAATAATTCTTGAGCTATACAGGTGAAGTAAATCTGAGTATGAGTTAGTGCTATCTCTGAAAAAAATTCAAGATCCATTCAAAACATTACCATTTGGGGAGTAAATGTAGCAAGATTTATAAGGGTTTAGGCTTTTGTCGAGGCACCCAGGTTTGAACATAACTCTGCAAGGCACGTATACGAATGTATAGAGAACAAATGCTGCATCCTCATTCCTTGAAGAATAGGAGAAACAGCAGGCTGCTAGTCCGCGTCAACCTCCCTCCTTCAAGCACATCTGTTGTGTGAACATGAAGCTGCAAGCACTGCACTGATACCAGTATTTTTTGTTGCCTCCACTGCCAGACCCAGTGCCAATCGCTGCTCTGTTCCTATTTTGCTTCAAATACAGAAAGGGATGCAGGAAGCTATGTAAGGCCATGAAGAAATCGTTTGTAGCAGAATACATATAGGAATCAGAAAGTGAGGCACCCCATATTGAACTGGACTACCAAAGCAGTTCTCAGGGTCATTTTGCGGAAAAATCTAGCACAGTAGTTATTTTCAGTGAGATAAGAGTTCATTTAAATGATGCTGAAAGGGCACCTCGGTCCTAAATTTTAAGAAAATTCCTTTTGTTTTCCCTCATCCGTGCTGCAGAAATAGTTTCAGAAAAGTTACAGAAGACTGAAAACAAATCCATCTTCATTACCTACATGCAGCCTGGCAAACTTTTCCATTCACAATCCAAAAA
The DNA here is from genome assembly GCA_038502445.1 of Eremochloa ophiuroides. Taxonomy (NCBI): domain Eukaryota; kingdom Viridiplantae; phylum Streptophyta; class Magnoliopsida; order Poales; family Poaceae; genus Eremochloa; species Eremochloa ophiuroides. Next base: position 24,455,951 of record JAHLJS010000002.1, read on the forward strand.
AAAAAAAAATACAGAATGGTCCTTCTAGAAAAGGCATATTTATGGACTTATGGTTAGATAGTTCAAGAAAATTTCCATAATCTATAATATATAAAATGCACACAAAATGTTCCTATCATTTTATTACAAAATGTCAGATGTCACTCCCCTAAGAAAGCTTAGATGTTTGTTACAACATAAACAGATGGGCATGTACCTAAGTTGTGGCACACAGAACAAGAATAGCAGTGGAAAATATGACAGGAATTCCAAATATCTTCATATAAGCTGTGCACCGACCAGACAAATTAATATTCCAGAAAATGAAGAGCTAATCAACTGGTAAAGATGTCAATCATGAACTACAATAGTACAGCAATAAGCAATGTTCTGTTAATGTTAAAACATCAAAAGATTTGTGGAGCATTGCACAACAAATTCCTCAAGCAGTGTTCTTGTGAGCACATAAAACACAACGCCGAGGGCGATGGACACTGGTAGGGCAGGCAATGCCTTGCGGAAGAATGCCAGCAGGAGCAGAGTGATGCCAAGCCCTGCAATGATGGCAAGGTAGCAGGCGTACACTGTCATGTAGTCATACATCGCTGCCCTACCAACCAAAACGCTGTAGAATATGAAGTCCCCCAAGCCGAGCTTGATCGCCCCCGATGAGCTCAAACCAATGCCATCTTCATCTTCCACCGCCTCTTCCCCAGATCTCTGTGGGCGTGGCTGGATCAAAGGTACACTCATTTCAGCAACAGCCACTCTATGTTCTGGTAATGCTGAAACCTCATCGGCTTGTGCGACAGGAGAATCAGAGGAGCCGAAGGCGGCCACCAATGTCACCCTGGGCCTTGAGTTACTAACATGATCGGCAGCTCCATGAACTTGGGATGCCGAATTGTTTCCAGAGTTAGGCTGCAGATTCCTCTCCAATATCTCCCCAATCACCTCAACCGTGGAGCTGGCATCCAAATCCGCACCAGGTTGCGTTCCTTCCCTCCACAAGCGCCAATTTCGGCCATGGCGGGGATCCATGGGCCTGGCCTCATAGACCAAGGCTGGTATCTCCTCGTTCCTCTGTATGGCCAGCTCAAGCAGCACCCTCAAAGGTCCACCAGGGAGCAGCACGGCCGCGAGGTCGTAGATGGCCATGGCGACGAGCAGCGCCCAGGTGGTCCACTCGGGCAGCAGCGTGAACCAGAAGGCGGTGAGCACGGCGACGGCGACGAGCGCGGCCTGGTGGAGCGCGATGGGGACGGAGGACGGGGCGAGCGCGGCGAGCGCGAGCGCCCCCGCGGCGTTGGGCAGGAGGAGCGCGAAGGAGACGGCGTCGAGCGGGAAGCGGAGGCGGGAGAGGAGGAGGAGCGCGACCTGGCCGCCGAGGACGAGGAGGACGGCGAGCGCGGAGAAGCCTAGGTAGGCGCGGAGGCAGGGCGTGCAGCGAAGGTAGAAGAGGAGCGCGAGCAGGAAGGTGGCGGCCGTGACGGCGACGACGAAGGTGAGGGCGGTGATGAGCGCGGTGGGTATGTCGTCGTCCCCTCCGGCGACGCCGCCGGTGGCGGCTGCGATGGAGACGGAGAGGGGCGAGGGGGAGGAGGGCGAGGTGAGGAGGGAGACCAGGAGGACGACGAGGAGCATGCAGGCGGAGACGGGGTAGACGATGCGGGTGATGTCCTCGCCGAGCGAGTCCAGCACGGTGGTGCCGGCGGGGGCATCGCCGGGCACGGCCGCCGCCGCCGCGGCGTCTGCCATTTGGTGGTGGATGTGGAATGGGGATCGCTTCTGTTGGGCGAGTATTGACTTTTGCGTCCGCTCAGTTAACAGATCAGTTCAGTCCTCTCGTGTACCTCACTCCTTTTTCTGTCTGGTGCCTCTCTTCTCATACTAATTCTCAAGATTTTTTTATTTTTTTTTGGTGGCAAAGTCTAAATGCCTAATGCCCTAATTTCCACTTCGTGGAATTATTTGCATCTAGAATTTTCGGGTATCACTTTCTCCAACTCTGTCCACAAAAATGATTTGCATGTTTATAAGAAACTGTGAAACAAGCTTACTATGCCCCAGGGTACAAAAAAAAAAAAGTGACCATGGTCCACACTCATTCGCTGGCATCGAACACAGTTCAGTATTGAGGAATAGAACTGCACTTCTGCATTGCTACATGTAAGAACACTGACCATTTCTAATACCAAAGTACTACTGCTAAGTAAATCTATCGAGGGCATTCATGGCATCAATATCCTTCACAATAGTAGCTAAGTTATAGAGTGTCGCGAAACTGATACAGAAACTGTGATAATTTCAGACAACACCCAACATTGGACCACACCGAAAGTCACTTTTGGTTCAGACTTTGGAACTCCTGCTGTTGCAGTTCCTGTCATTTGAGGCCTGAAAGGTTGAGACAGAGCAACTGGCTACCCACTTCAAGCAGCTGCTTTCCTGTTTGAGACGCTGCGGATTTGGGTGATGCTGCAACCTTTTCATGAACATGGACTTTGTGAAACTTACTTGTGGCTTGCCAATCCTTCGCTGGATGTGAAGACCTTACCGTAGAGCTTGCAATCGTGGGTAGCTGAATTGCTGTCACCTTCAACACTTGCGAAAGACTGATGAATTTCAGCTTCACAACAGAGCTACGGCTTTCCGGCATCATCAACTCAGCATCCCCAGTTTGGAGATGACCAGAGTAATCCCGCTCCATCTCACTCTTCTGCACACAATGTGCCAAGTTGCCATCTAGTATCTCATAATATTTGTGACAATGCTCGAGTGCCTGAGTCCATGGCCGAATGTCCTGAAATCATCATCATTAGAACACGAACATGTGCAACGTTCACCTCCAGGCCTCCTCTATCCCATATGTCAACATCACTAGGGACATTGTGGTCACATTATCCATCGTGGCACCTCCTCTGCCACCATCTTCCTCTCATGTCAATCGTGCAGTCTCATGTGCAACAAATAAGTGAACGGTGCGCCATAAAAGAATCATGAAGCAAGTGAGCAATTAATCTGTACAGCATATCAAAAGCATTAGTATAATTTGAATGTGGTTTCCCGAGCGGCTTACTTGTCGATTTCATGTGGAGTGGTTACGTCTGTTCTTATGAACTTAATAGTAAAATGCAGGCAAATAAGATACAAACACGGAAATTGCTCAAGCTCAATCAACAGGAAAAAATTGTTTCTATACGTATATAAAAGAAATACCTGGTAACACCCAACTCTGCAGGCCTAGAGCTATAGCAGTTGGATTCTAGGGAGATATGGTCATTAATATTCCTCACTGCTCACTCTAGCCAACCATTGCAGATAAAAGATCCATTGAGATTCCATGCATGATTGTTAGCTTAGCTATACTAACTAAAAGAATGGGTCCACAAGCACATTGTAAATACAGCAATTGGCATAGCAACACTTCTTACTGTGAATGCCTGCTTATGCATATCATACCTAACATCATGCATCAGCACTCATAATCCCATTTACCTGCCCCCAGGATCTACTGAAATATATGTGAGGTTCCTCTTCCTCCCAGGGTAAATTTGTATTTCTGCAAACACTGAAGTACCAAACAGGTGATAAAGTGAAGACATAGTATTATTACCAAAAAATACATAATAATAAAATTAACACCACCTAACCAGAATTAGCTGTTTAAGGAAAATCACATATTCAACATACCTAGAGATGGATCCATGGATCCCTCATGGAGGAACACAACAATGTAAGGTACCACAAGCACTACTCAGAAAAGACACCAATAGTTTTGTACCAAGCATGTTGGTCAAATGCTCAAATTCCTTTACATTGCCGAGTTTCAGTGGGATTACAATTGCTTGCAGCATTACACATGGGTTCAGGATCTACAGGTAGCTCAACCCCTCTAAAAGGCACTTCCTTTCTGCAGTTTCTAATCATGTTTAACCTTCGAATTGCATCCTCCATCCGTCTTTCAAGATTTTCAAGCTGCTTATACACCGGGATAAGACCCCTTTCTTCTATATCCTCCAGTAGTTCCTCTCCATTCTGCATTCTCCCTGTCGAATACATAGCTCCAGTGAGTGTGATATAGGTAGTAACATTCGGCCAAAGAGCCTTAGATTTCATCTCTCCATAAAGATCTAGTGCATCAGAGATACGCTTTTCTTTGCATAAACCAGTAATTAGAACATTATAACTGACAACATCAACCTTCAGCCTACACAACTCCATCAACCTTTTCAAGTGCAAAGCATCAGCAATCTTGGATTCTTTGCAAAGACTGTGCATTAGAGTAGTGAAAGTAGCAACAGTTGGCACCATTCCTGAACGCATCATACTACTGAAAACTATAACTGCCTCCTCAAGTTTTCCACATCTACAAAGTCCTCTAATAATTGAGCTCTCCTGCAACTTCAGCAGGCACAATGCCAAGAGCTTTCATTTCTTCTTTTAGCCTGAACGCTCTATCAATCTCACCAACCCGACATTTTGCGTTGACCAATGCAATATAGTGTGTATGGTTTGGTTGAAGCCCTACTTGTAACATCTCACGTAAAACTTCATGACTCTGGTCGAGGTAATTTTTTCTGATCAATCCATTTATCATGGCACTATAAGTTTTACTGCTAGGTAACATATGTAACCACTTCATAGAATTGAAAAGTTTTAGTGCATCGTGCATCTTGGATTTCTCACTGTAAGCTGTAATCAGTATATCGAAAACTAATCTATCAGGGAAAATGCCTTCTAAGACCATCTTCTCCAAGAACTTAACTGCAATGTCAATCAACCCACACTCAGAAAGCCCAAGAATGAGCAAGCGAATATGTAACATTGTCTGGCCTGATTCCTTTCCTCACCATATACTTGTACAGATATAAGGACTTTGAAAATTGTCCCCTCTTGACATACCCATGCATAAGTATGTTATAGCTAGCAGAGTTTGGATAAACCTCATTCTGACGCATATCAGACATCATCCTTTTTATAGTATTAACATTTCCACCCTTGAGGTACCCATTCATCAATGAATTATAGGCAATACAATCTGCATACAGGCCTTCCTTGCATATGATCTCCTGGAAAACATAAGAAGCAGCCTTCACTTGGCCTTCATTAATCAACCCATTCAGCAAGCAGGTATATGCAACAGTATCAGGGACTACTCCTTTGTCCAACATCATCTGCAACATGATTAACGCAGGCAAAATCTTACCTTTCCTGCAAAAACCACTGAGAAGAATAGTGTAGGTATGGATATCAGGTAAACAGTTGTTTTTGACCATTTTCTCACATAGATCCAAAGCTTCATCTAGGGTTCCATATTTGCAAATCCCAAGAAGTAGTGCATTGAAAGTTTTCTCATCAATAGCAGAAGGTATATCAAGAAGACAGAACATAAACTGCTTTGCTTGTACCAAGTGGCCTCCTTGACATAATCCTCTAAGCAAATTCTGATATGTGCAAACATTTGGAGAATGGCCATATCTAACCATATCATCATAAACTGAAAATGCCTCAACTATGTTACCTCTATGGCAGTAACTATCTATTATCCAGTTAAAGGAGAGAGAATCAAATGGTATCTTCATCCTAGACATGTATTGTCTGAAGTGTTCAGCCTCTGTAATCATTCCCTCTCTATAGAAAGCACGTAATAATGCATTATGGATAACTGGATTGGCAACTAGCCCCCTTCGATAAATGTCCACAAAATGCTTTAGTGCTTCCTTGACATACCCTGCCTTACAATAGTAACAGATAAGAGTTGTATATAGCACATCATTAGGTAAAATTCCACTTTTCTGCATCCTTGACAAAATTTCTTTTGTTTCATGCACCTTAGCTGTCCTGCACATGCCATTGATCAATGCTGAATAAGTGACAACATCTGGATCAATTCCATCCTCAAGCATACTCTTTAAAATTTGTTTAGCCATGGAAATTTCACCTACTTGACAGAAACCATCAATGAGAATAGTACACATCGTCTTATTGATGGTTATACCTCTTGATTTCAGATCTTCCATAAGATCTAGAGCAGGTCCCAGCATGGCAACTTTGCAGTAACCATTCAACAAAGCACTATAAGTTAGTGCACTTGGCATGACACCAGTAATCTGCATTTCCGACACAACACTTAGGGCCTTATCAATTCTCCTGTTTCGGCAGTACCCATCAATCATTGTAGTGTAAGTAGCTACACTTGGAACCACAGTTTGTCTCAGCATATGATTAAAGACATAGCGAGCATGATTTATCTTACCTTCACCAAAGAAACCATTGATCAAAGTATTGTAGGTGCATTCATCAGGTGTTAAGTTATCTTTCCTCATTCTTTTGAGCAAAAGGAAAGCACGCTGCACTCCTCTTTATTCTACATAATTTATCTATCATGATGTTATAAGTATATACATCTGCCTCTATACTGTCATTCTCCATATCTTCTAGAACACACAGTGCAGCCTTAAATCTCCCCTTCTTAACATACCAATATAGTATTGTATTATAAGTGACAGAATTAGATAGGCGACTAGCTCTTCATCTTCTGAAGCATATCTTCAGCCTTTCTAAATTCACCATTGGTGCACAGGGAATTCAGAAGAATATTGCAAGCAGGTAACATCCAGAGGAAACTTACGGGACAAACTCTCTCTCAAGAACAACCAAACATGCTTTGACTCCCCTTCCTCCACAAGAGCCTTAAGCATGGTATTGCAAGCAACAGGCGAAACCTTAAATCCACAGTCATCCATAAAGAAAACTGCCACAGCTGCATCTAGCATTTTTCTTTCCTTGACATATGCTTTGATAAGGAGTTCAAAAACAACATGATTGGTGCAATCAAAACGTGAAATGGTCCGCAAAAGAGAGGTAAAAATAGCAGTGCAGGAGAATCCCGTCACAGCAAGATGCCTGAACACTGACATTGCTTGCGAGTGCATTTGAGCCTGGATGAGAATTGGAACAGCCATACAGTAAATATAGGTAATTCGGTCTAAACCTGATCGCTGCACAATAGAACTCAGTATCTTCAAGGCCAGCGTTCCATCAGACTTGCCAAGGCTCCCAAATTTGTAGGCCATGTGATTCAGGGTCTCCCACCGCATCATAGTCTGAATGCTAATGATGCTACTATCAATTCCATGCGCTGAAAGAAAGAACCAAATCAATGAAACAGCAAACTGACACCACCCAGAAAGAATAATAGCACACAGGAAATCTGATGGGGCTTGGAGTTTGACTTCTAATTTCTTAAGGAAATGCTACTTCAGTCTCTAGGATTAGCATCTGGTAACGGAGTAGCACACACTATCATATGTAATGTATGTACATTTCTCCAGTGAAATGTGGAGATAACCTTCAATTGAACTGATATACAGACAGAGAACAGCCCTAATCAGAGTTTGACATGTTCATTATCACAGTAATTGTTAATCAAGTGCATTAAGAAATCGGTTTGCATTGCAACTGATGCTAAAAATAGATGAAGAAGAATCAAGATAGAAAACATGTTTGGAAGTGGAATGCACAACCAGCATCGTTCTGAAACCTTCAGATTTGCACGAAGTAATGAGCGCTTCTAGTAAATGAAGAAAGCATGAAGACAGGGTAATTCTTATAGGCGTCGGAGTTTGCATTTTGCACTTGAAAGATAAATTAATAAAGTACTCCCAATATCTTACCCCTAATCCTTACTACGCAAGTTTGTTGACTGACTGTGACTGTTCCTATTTTGCTGACACTGGTTGGACTCAGACAGCTTGTGTTTTCGGGGAGAATTTTACCTGAGATGGTGTTGGAGCTGGCAGCAATACGAGGGCGGGCGGGCGGCCTAGCGCGGGAAGGGAGCCGCGAGGAGCAAGCCGCCGCTTTGCACTCGACGATCCTGCGGCGATACGAGGAGCTCGCCAGCGACGAGAACGGCCGTGCCATGGTAGCTGAGTAGTTAGCGAACCCCCTGGCGTTGGAGTGATGAGAAGAGGGGACGCCGGCGCAAAGGCCGGTCGCACTCTCACGCCGGGGTGCCTGGCCCCGTCGAGCGGCGGCGCTGTGGGAAAAGCCGTTGTAGGAGAGGAAAGGGAGTCGAGTACTCGACTGGCTTGTGTCTGCAAAGCAACGGGCCACATCCCACATCCACCTTCCAATTTTTGCTAAAGTTTCATGGAAATTTCCCTCCGTTTCAAATTTTAAGTCATTTTCAAATTTTAAAGAGTCAAAGTATTTTAAGTTTGACTAAAATTATAAAGAAAAATACAAATATTTATGACATCAAATAAGTATAGTATAAAAATATATTTGATAAAGAATCTAATGATACTTAGTTTATATTATAAATATTATTATCTTATTATATATATATAAACTTAGTTAAAATTAATATGTTTTGACTCTTTAAGATTTTTAGAATGACTTGTAATTTAAGATAGAGTAAAAAAAAGATGAAGTAAGTAGTGTAATATGCAAATGCACAAAGCAGCTAGTAAATGTTGTTTAAAAATTGTGATACACTCGTAGATGAGTAACACTCCATCACTCCATTTAGATGGCAAAAACAGTTTCAGATTCTTAAGTGAATCATCAGAATCGCTGCCAAACACCTAAATAGGTGATAAAAACATTTCTTGGCTTTATACTAGGGATGAGAATCATTTTGTTGGCGCAAAAAGTGGTTCCCTAGGCCCAACACACCAGCGAAGCCGGAAACGACCCTTGAAGGCAGTAGAGCTCTCGCAGATCTAGCTAGCTTCGAACCCGATCTGAGAGTATCGGTAACACCCAAGCGTGACAGTCAATTTGACCTGCAATTGACAAGGAAACAGATATAATCAGTAACCCAAGGCGAAACTAACTGGTGAGTCCAGATAGTTCCAACTGTACGGCTTAAAGAGCCAGTATAATCGAAGATCAACTAGAAAGCCGATTCCGTCATGTTATGAACCGATAGTAATAATAATGAAGTAAAACGGCTATCAGGATACTCATATGAAGATAATAACGTGCTAGCCGATCTAATCCAGTTAATGTGTATAAAAAAAATAAATCATGTGTACAGATCTGATCTGTACATCAAACAAACAGATATCGGCTAAAACTGGTCTAAAAGGCCGGCAGCTTTAGTAAACTCTCTTCGCTAAGTTCACCAAGTTTGCGTTCACCTGGTCTAACGGCCAGCGGGCTTCAACAAACCGAGCAAACAAAGCTAGATCGTTTGATATCCAAATAAGTCTATATACACGATCTATTCGTGAAAGCATAACTGAATCGGCTCTTTACCCGATGCAGGGTCCATGAAGCACGAACGAATGCTAACGTAATCATAAACAGACCTCGGATTAAAACAAGTCTAATCTAGCGAAACTTATTTAGATTAAACCTGTTCCACCGGATGACGCTCAGTTTAACTTAAACAAGGACAAAAAATAAGACTTACGATAATCCTCAGAACCACTTATATTTCAACTAGAACCGAACGCACAACATGTAACGAACAAGATTGATAGAGAATTAGCCGATGTAAGCATGGAACCGATCATCATGGTAAAATAAGCATAAGAAAGCATAAACGACGATCAGATTCAAATAAATCTAAAGCCAAATCTATCAATCTTGATCGGGCAGAGAGATGTTATATTGATAAATAAACAACAAACAACAAATAACATCTTGATAACTTAATGAATCTAACTAAATTGCCATATTTAGCTAGAGCCGATAACTAATCCATGCGTGCAAACTGTCTCAATCTATAGCCTGTCTACCGGATGACATTAGCTAATAGATTAATCAAGCAAACAAACACGAATCGATAACTAATCCGCGCGTGAAAACCGTCCTAATCTGCATCTCGTCCACCGGATGACGGTTAACACAGATTGATCGGGTAAACCAGCGTGAATCATCCTTGACTCACTGTGCTTCCCACGTCCACCGGATGACGCCAAAAAAACAGAGCTTAGCAAGGACCCTGATCCGCCATGCTTCTACGTCCACCGGATGACGCTAAAAAGACATAATTTAACAGGGGGTTGACGATACTTACAAGCAAGCCTGCGTCCACCGGATGACACCCAGCCTGGATGAAGTAACCCGCCGGACTCGACTGACTCTAGGGTTTGTTGGCCGGAGCCAAAAGTTGTGTTGTATTGATGTTGTTGATGATTTTTACAATGGCTGAGAGCTTATATTTATACCCTGAGCGTAGATAGAGTCCTAGTCGAATTACAACTCATCAATAGATAAGGAAACTCACAAACTATCCTATATCTAAGGTAACTTGGAGTCCCACCTTCCCTTTCCATAACGGACTCCGATCGTGATCGCATCTTGGCGGCACAGACTCTGGATGACGTCATCAATACCGACGCTGCACGCCTCCTGTCGTCTTGGTCCGATAACCGATTCACCGTGCAATCGGCTATTTTCCTTCCTTCCGCTGGATGGAATCTGCTTCCGAGATCGGCTATCTTCCTCTGGTATCGGCTATCTTCCTCTGGTATCGGCTATCGGCTCCCAGCCCAAAATTTGGTGTTAACACATGCCCCCCAATTTTGGAATAAACTGGTTTATTCCGAAATTAGCGCTTGAGCCTTTAAATAGTCAAACCGCAGCTTCCTTCTCGGCGCTTCAAACTTTCGCACCAAAACGAAACCCTAAACCGTCGCAATTTCCGCCACGGGCTTCAATCCGTCGCCGTCAGCTTCGATTCGCCGCCGTCAAGTCATCCCCGAGCTAATGGCGACTCCTTCCGAGGTCCCTGAGGTATCAATTTCATCGATCCACCTCCTGATTTGTGAATCCCTCTTCAACCTCACTGAGTACGAGTTTCAAATCCAGGTACTGAGGAATGATATTCTGATTCCACTGAAGGACATCCCTGACACCTACTACCTGGGTCCGATGGGCGATCCGGTCCCCAAAGATTTTATTGTTCAAGAAACCAACCAGTTTCTATTCTGAAGCTCCATGATGGGCGCCTCTTCTTGGGCCAAATCCTTCAGAAACTGGCCAAGCGTACCTGCTGGATGGAGGAACTGGTTCCGCCGCGTCGTGGCGAAGAAACGCGCGGACTGGGAGATGCGCCATCTGAGCCAATGTCTTGACCTATCATTATCAGAGATGGCAAGGAATGAGCCGCTCCTGATAGCCGCCAGTCATTTTTGGTCCAACTCCTTGAATGCTTTTGTATTCGGAGATGGTCCAAAAACCATTACCCTGGGCGATATCCATATGCTCACCGGGCTTCAGATCACTGGATCATATGACTTCTGGGATCTCTGCTCCAGTGGCAAGAAGGACCCGTACTTCCCGAAGCTGGACACATACAAAGGGTGGAGTGGCTATGTTCAATACCACCAGAAAATCTCCTCTTCCGTCAGCGAGAAAGAACACGTCGTATTTTTGACCATGTGGCTTGAGAGATTCATGTTCTGTGGCACCACTGCCGGACCAGTATACCCTTATTGGGTCTTAACAAAGAAACTGGCTCAAGGGCACTCCATCCCCCTGGGCAAACTCCTGTTGGGTGCAGCATACAGGCTTATGAACCGGGTGTTCAGTTCCTTGATTATAGGTGAAGAAGTACAATGCATAACAGGCCCTTGGTGGCTAGTACAGTTATGGCTCAACCTGTATCTGCATAAGCTGGTAAGAACACAACTCCAAGGCCTCAACTTTCCATCCACCGAGTACTCAGAGGAGGAGGACCCAAAAACCAGAGGCTGTCAAAGTTTTGGTGAAGCTGCTTCTGCCATAACCATCCCAACTTCAAAGGGCAACATGCTGGAAACATTATACAGGGGCTTGGGACCAAATGTTACTACCTGGTTCCCCTATGAGGATGAAGATGAATTTCCAGCGCTCTCCAGCTTCAAGTTCAACAACAGGTGCTCTGATGATGAGGCTATCAGCATCCTGAATGCAATCATAAAACCCTGTGCCTTGCCAATAGATTTCAAATACCTTCAGAGCGCGAGCGGCAAGCCAACTAGCTATCCCTCTTATGAATTTTATCACCCAAATATAGCAGCAAGACAGCTAGGCTTCGGCCAATTGCCCCCTCGGCTCCCTTTTTTGAATACCTTGAAACCCAGGGAGAACATTACAGAGCACCTTCAGGCTGGCAAAATTTTTCAACTCGGAGCAAACCTGCCCACATTCTCGCCGAAGCCGTGAAATCAAATCTGCATCACCCATCAGAGTTTTGATGACTGGTGGCAGTGATGGCACGCTCACTTGTTCTGCCAGACTGTCCACGACAAATGCAGAGCCCTGGACTCGAACTTCCAATCTTTCCGAGCAATAAGTGTTCTCAGCCAATTCCAGTAAAAACGGTTTTAGTCAAACATGTTACTTAACAGATGTTTCTCGCAGGACCCATCATCCAATCCACCAGAGCGAGTGGAATATTATCCCCCCTGCCCGACAGCGAGGCTAGGTTCTCGAGCACCGATGCTGTGACAACTGATGTTAGGCCCTGCTGTACTGACGCCCCCTTCTGCTTCAAAACGGCCAGCTGCATCTCAGCTTCAAAAGCAAACACCCAAGAAACGCCGCTCGATAAGAAAAGTTCAGGTATTCAGAAGTAGCATCTTCCTTTTCTGCAGTATGCTCCGATCCCTAAATTGGCTTTTTACCAGGTGAAACCCCACCCAATTCAAGATACCTTGGGAGAGAAACAGGCCGAACAACCACCAGAATCCACCGGCCATGAGGAGTCAGCTGCTCAAGAAGAAGGGATCCAGGAAGAAGGAGCCAAAACACAGGTACTACTCGTTGGGCTTTTCTTTCCTCGACGCAAACGCCCTGATTGACCAAATCCTCTTTTAAAAAATACAGCCGAATAGCCCTTCTGATGAAGTCTGGGCGAACCTTGAAGAAGAGGAATCGCCCCCTGAGAGGAATCCAGGTAACTCCTATTCGGCTGTTAGCAATTATCCTTGCTTTCATACTGCTCTTACTTCTGATTTGCAGAAACCCATCTGCCCGGGGCAATGACAGCTGAGGATCCGCATGCCGCAAGAGACAAAACTGCCTTAGTCGAACAAGCAACATCGGCATCAAACCTACAACCCTCAGACCTTATTCAGATATCCTGTCTCTGCCAGAAAACAATTAATCTATATTGTACCTTTTCTGATGAGAGAATGTATGTATTGCAGGTACCGAAGCCTTCGTCTCCTGGCTATTCATTTGACATAGAAGAATTCTGTGATAGAGACGAATTTGCCTCCTCCTCCGAGAAGCTTTCAGAGCCAGATTTCAACAATCGGCTGAGTACACTTCTACCTCACCTAGAGGGTGATCTGGTTGCTCTGGCCTCCAATCCCGGTCTGGTTGATCAAATAATCGAACTTGTCCAGCAGCAACCCAATCTGACAGCCTTGAAATTTCTGCAGAGACTTAGTGATCTTAAAGTTACAGCATCAGGGATTATCACTGCTCATGGGAACCTGGCAGAGCTTGAACAGCTGAGGACCAACAAATCAGCCAACAGACAAGAGGCCACCGGATTAGCCGATCGAGCCAGGCTGCTCAAATCTTCAATCAGCATAGCCGAAATAGAACTGGATACATTGAAAACGAGACGAGGCCAGCTGAGAAAAGAACTGGAAGCAGTTGAGTCGGCTATCAGTGAGCGCGAAATTACTATTTCCACCAGCACGATCGAGCTCTCTCAGAAAAAGAAGGAAATCAGCAGCTTGGTCGTTGCAGGCAGGAAGACATGCCAACGCCTGGACTTGTTGCAGTCCACTGAAAACCGAGATCAACAATTGCTGCAGGCTGGCCATGCGCTCCGTGCTGAATTAGTAGAACTGATTCGATCTTTATTAACTTTGTAACATGATGGGTGTACTGCTTGGCATGTTCTTTTCTATTTACAACTTTGTCTTCGTGCTGTTTCACCCTGAATTTGAAAATTTAGCCTGATCTGCCTTTGATTCCATACCTTAATATTGGCTCTGTCCTGTTTCGAATTAACTTTGTTCAGCCTGATACGTTTCTGCATGCGAATCGGCTCTCAGGCTTGCATTATACCTTAGAATCGATTACTCAGCCTGATCCGTTCTACATACGAATCGGCTTTCGGGCCTACTTCTTAGCATCGGCTTTGTTCTGCTTTCCCTTAGAATTAACCCCTCAGCCAGATTCACTACGAATCGGCTTGTGGGTACTCACAATAGGATCGGCTAAACAGCCTGACCCAAAAAGCCGATCGGTGTGCGACCATTGATGGCGGCGCTTCGTCTCCCTGATCTGGCAACTGTTCCGGATTCAAGAAACGCAGATTAACCGCAACCTAAAATCCGGCGCGTCGTCTCGCTCCCCAAAAAACTACCTCGGTGCCCGTGCTATCTTATAAATAGTCGGCAGACTTGAGGCACTGTCACACGCCATCGTATCCGTCTCGCCGACCAACTCTTCCGGCCGCCTCCTTGTATCTACTTCGCTTCCGCTCTCTCAATCTTCATTCACGACCATGGCCAGCAATGGAAACCGTGGGAAGCGCCCGGCGTCTGAACTCGCCGACGGCGATGAGATGGAACGGAGCATCCGCCGCATCTGGGCCAGCGTCGCCCGAATCGAGCAGACGTTAGGGTAAGTTCAACCGTCAGCCTACCATCTCCTTGTTGTTTCCGTCTGATTCAATCTGTTTCCGCAGCCACCGGCCACCTTTTGTCAGCGGCATCGTTGGCTCCTCAGCTGGCCTGAACACCCCTGTCCCCGGCGCTGATCTTCCTCGGGCGGCCCTGGCGGATGGTGACGTTGTTCCTGCAACTGGGACGGCCGCCCCGGAAACCCCCGCCGCTGGTGACGCCGTCGGGCCCTCTGCTCCTGTAAGGGCTCCTATCAGGTGTATGATGCAAGTCAGCGGACGGGGAGTCCATAGCAGATATCTTATTCACCCTTTTCGCCAATCTTTAAATCTGGCTAAATCTGGCTGCCTGATCTGATGGTTCCTTTCAGCCAACGTCCCCCGCTCCATCTGCCTTCCGGTGCACCGATCGGCGCCAGTTCCTCGATGCGTCGCACGACGCCACAACCGAACCTCCATCACGCTCCGGCTCGCAGCACCACCTTCGGAGCAGGATCGAACTCGGAATCATCTTCGAGTTCCCGCGACTCCTACACCGCCGCCGACGGCCGCTACTTCCACCATGAGATGGTGCGGTACCGCAATCTCTACTTCGAGGCTACCAAAGAAGCCGGTCGGCTGGATAAGGAGAATGAGGACCAGGCCGTCGCGCTCGTTGCCGCCAGCATCGATTTGGTAGAGGCGCGGGCCAACCTCGCAGAGTCGTAGGCCGCCGTGGCAGGTAATCTCTCGCTTTGTCCAATGGCGTGCACGGCGCGTTTTCCAACACTGACCTTCCTTGTTTATGCAGCCCTGACGGCGCAGCTGCATGAACTGCGCGTGGCTGCGGCGAGTGCCACCAACGTCCTCCGCGCGCGGGGCCAAACGCAGGTGGAGCAGCTTGCAGACGTGCACCACCGTGTCCGCCAGGTGGCGATGAGCGGCGTCCGTCATGGTGCCGCGGGAGCTCTGGCCGCCGCCCAGATCAACTCCGGTATCGTGCTGGAGAACGTCGAACCGGGGATCCGGGCAGGCCAAGACATGGAGGAGTTCGGCATGCTGATGGTCGCTTTCGTTCCTCATGCCGACGGTCTCTCCGTGTCCATCGACGCCGAGGACGTGATCCGGGATGGCGTCAATAATCCAAACTAGATTGTATTAGGCATTTTGATGTATATGATACTTCTGAACTCGTTATGCCCGAAACAATCCAATCTGCAAGGCTGTATATTTTGTTTTTATTTTTTGCTCTAAAGGCGATGCTTGTCGCATTGGCTGTTACACCCCATCGAGGGTATTTTATTTTTGTGCTAAGGGCGACTCGTTACTACGATGTCGGCCATTTTTGTCCTGAAGGCGACCCGCTTGCACGGCATCGGCTGTTAGAGCCAGATTCACATGAATCGGCTATCACCCCCCAATTGGGATGGTAGGGTAGTATTTCTTCAGATGCTTCCCGTTGATGGCTCTGGCGAGTCTCTGTCCTTCTAAATCTTCAAGGATGTAAGCATTATCCGGGGCGCATTCAACCACACGATACGGGCCTTCCCAGTTTGGTGACCACTTACCGAATCGGCTATCTTTTGTACCAATAGGCAGAATGACTTTCCATACTAGCTCTGATTCAGTGAAGCTCTTGCTCCTCACCTTAGTGTTGTAATACTTGGCCACCCGTACTTTGTTCCTTTCAATGTATTCCAAAGCCCTAAACCGATGACAGTGCAAATCTTCTAAACTGTCCATCATAATGTCCTTGTATTCACCGGCTGTAAGCTTGTTTTGCAACGTGACGCGCCGTGTCTCAGACTGAATCTCCCATGGTAAGACAGCAGCGTGTCCATAAACTAGCTCATAAGGTGAAGCTTTGATCGATCCATGCTGTACCATGCGATATGCCCATAGCGCCTCGCTCAGATGCAAATACTATTTTCTGGGGTTCTGCTCAATCTTTTTCTTGATAACCTTGATCAAAATTTTATTGGAGGCTTCTGCTTGTCCGTTGGCTTGGGCATAATACGGCGATGAATTATAAATCTTGATGCCCATGTCGTCGGCAAAGGTCATAAACTCCTCTGAAGTGAACATTGTCCCCTGATCGGTTGTGATCGTCTGAGGTATGCCAAACCTGTAAATAATGTGCTCCTTTACAAATTCGATCACGTCAGCTGAAGTGGCGTTCCTCAAAGGAATGGCTTCTACCCACTTGGTGAAGTAATCAGTCGCCACCAGGATCCATTTGTGACCCTTGCTCGATGGTGGGTAGATTTGGCCGATTAGATCAATACCACATCCTCTAAACGGCCATGGCTTGATTATAGGATTCATAGCAGAGGCTGGAGACTTTTGTATATTTCTGAACTTCTGGCATTCTTGACACCCTTTATAATATTTGAAACAATCTTCCAGCATCGTAGGCCAATAGTAACCAGTCCTCCTGATGATCCACTTCATCTTGTGAGCCAATTAATGTGCACCGCAGACTCCATCGTGTACTTCGCTCATCAGCTTCACTGATTCCTCTGTCCCCAGGCATTTGAGCAGCACTCCTTCAACAGTCTTGTAATACAACTGACCATCCAGCAACACGTACTTGGTGGCTTTGTACCTTAGCTTTTTGTTGACTCGTTGTGAAGGATTTGCCAGGTAACCTGCTATCTCGCCCCTCCAGTCATCAGCTGATTGCTCGCTGTTACAAATCTCCTGCATCGGCCGATAACCCGACGCGTTCTGCGCCAGCCAATTAGCTTCCTGGTTCTGGGCCCTGGGGATGTGACAGAGAGATACCGTCATGAACTTCTTGATGAGAGCCTGGCACTGATCATAATAGCCTCTGAGTATCTCATCTTTACACTCATACAAGCCGAGCAATTGGTTGATGACTAGTTGTGAATCGCCAAATACTTCAACTGCATCGGTTTTTGCTTCATGCAGAAGCTGAAAACCTTTTCACGCGGCTTCATATTCAGCCTGATTGTTTGTGACAATCGGCCCGATCTGGAAAGCATACTCAAAGCGCACACCCCGCGGCGAGATGAGCACTACTCCGGCGCCACCACCTTGCTTGCACGAGGAGCCGTCAAAGAACATAGTCCATGGCGCTATATCCGCTACATTAGCCGATTCTCCGTGATGCTGTGTGATGAAATCGGCTATCGCCTGGCCTTTGACTGCCTTAGCCGATTCGAACCTCAAGTCAAACTCTGAGAGCGTCAGGATCCATTTGCCGATCCGACCATTTAAAATAGGCATTGAAAGCATGTGCTTGATGACATCCTCCTTGGACACCACCACACACTCCGAGGCAAGCAGATAGTGCCTCAACTTGGTGCATGAATAGAATAAGCACAAGCACAACTTTTCGGTCGGTGTATATCTTGTCTCAGGGTCAAGGAGCCGCCTGCTCAGGTAGAAAACTGCTCTCTCTTTCCCTTCAAACTCTTGAAAAAGAGCCGATCTAATAGTATGGCTTTCGGCCGTCACGTACAACTTAAAAGGCTTCCCTGTCCGTGGCGGTACTAAGACAGGTGGAGTTTTCATGTATTCTCTGATTTTGTCAAAAGCCTTTGCTGCACGTCACCCCATTTGAACTCTTGATCGTTCTTGAGCTTCAACAATGGCGAGAACGGCAGCACCTTCTCTGATAAGTTGGCGATGAACCTTTTGATAAAGTTAATCTTACCGAACAAAGATTGCAATTCCTTCTTGTTGGTTGGAGGTATAAGTTCATCGATCGCCTTCTTGCTCTTGCTGTCGATCTCTATCCCCTTGCGGTGGACCATGAATCCCAGAAATTCGCCAGCCGACACGCCGAACGCACACTTTTTAGGATTCATCTTCAAACCATGTCTCCTTGTGCACTCCAGAGTGGCCCTCAGATCAGCCAGGTGATCTTTATAGCTCTTGGATTTCACCACCACGTCATCTATATAGATTTCAACGATTTTGCCGATCAACTTGTGAAATATGTAATTCATAGCTCTCTGATAAGTTGCACCGGCATTCTTCAAACCAAACGTCATGACCACCCATTCAAACAAACCAAGCGCACCAGGGCACCTGAAGGCAGTCTTCGGGATGTCTTCATCAGCCATAAAAATTTAATTATAACCAGCATTGCCGTCCATGAAACTAATAACCTGGTGCCCAGCGGCCGAGTCTATCAGCATATCGGCTATTGGCATAGGGTAGCCATCCATCGGTGTAGCCCTATTTAAATCCCTGAAGTCAATGCAGACTCGCAATTTACCATTCTTCTTGTACATAGCGACGATGTTCGATATCCATTCGGCATATCGGCAAGCTCGAATGAACTTGGCTTCTAACAGCCTCGTGATTTCGGCCTTAATGTCGGGCAGAGCGTCCTCTCTAAATCGACGTGGAGGCTGCTTGTGTGGCCGAAACCCTGGCTTGATAGGTAGCCTGTGCTCAACAATAGATTTGTCCAATCCAGGCATCTCATAATATTCCCAGGCGAAGCAATCTTTGTACTCCTTCAGCAGTTGAATCAGCTCCTGCCTGAACTCCGGGTCTAGGTTGGCGGTAATAAACATCGGCCTTGGCCTGTCGCTGGGTCCAACATCTACCTCTTCGAGCTTGTCGGCCGACGTGAATCCTTGCCCCAACTTACCTTCTGTGCCGTCGATCGGGTTCTCCATTTAATAAAAAGACTCAGAGCCGATTGCCCTGATCGACTGTTGACTCTCATCGCTGACCTTGATGGAGCCTCCTTCCCAAACCTTGCTGGAGAAACAATCATGATCCCCAGCTTCCCAGTATGTGGCATCCGCCGTCGCCACGCTGACCAAGTCGTCGGCCGGGACCACTTCGATCTCATCGCCATACCACTGAATAAGACACTGATGCATGGTAGATGGCACGCAGCAGTTGGCATGGATCCAGTCGCGTCTGAGCAACAAGCTGTAGGCGCCCTTACTGTCGATCACGAAAAAGGTGGTGAGCAGTGTCTTCTTGCCCACTGTCAGCTCGACGTTGATTGCCCCCCGAGTGTTGGAGGAATTACCCCCGAAATCCTTGAGCATCAGATTGGTTTCTATCAGATCATCGGGACCCTTGCCTAGCTTGCGGAATGTGGTGTAGAGCATGAGATTGACAGTGGCGCCGCCGTTCACCAGCATCTTCGTCATGGGTATGCCGTCAACATAACCTTTGAGGTAGAGGGCTTTCAGATGTCGATTCTTGGCCGGCTTATCAAAAGTAGCTTGCTGTGCGAGCACTAACTTGGCCACTCCTTCTTCTGATCTTGAGTCGTCTGAGTCGGAATCGGTATCGTACTTCCTGGCTCTGAACTCTGCAGGTAGCACAAACACCATCTGTGCATCGGCTACAGCTTTCCCATTACTTTGTGAAGGCTTTTCGCGCCACACCTGCTTGGCGCGCCCCTCAGCCTGGAGCTCCCTGTTCCTGAGCCGCTGCACCCGGCGCCTTTGGCTTCTAGTTAGATCTCCCGGGCACCACTGGTTCTCTTGCCAAACCGGCTGTCGGTGTTCAACCACCGTCTCATCAAGCCGATCGCGCAGGTCTCTTTTTTCACGCCGATCCCGCGGCCTACGGGGGCTCCCTAGCCTCTGGTGCACGGACCGGCGGTTGACCTGGGACTACCTGTACTCTCGGTATTGATCGCTGCACTCTGGACAGTTGCGCAGCGTTGATAGTCTCAAGCCTTCGTTTCAGCAGTGTCGGAAGAACGGGCAATGCCAGTGATCCTCCTCACCTTCCCGGTGGCGAGCCATTTCTTCATGATAGCGCGCCTCTTCTTCCTCGCGGAGCCACCTGCGGTACTCCTCCTCTTCGCGCTGCAGCTGCCTCTGATGGTCCTTCTCTTTCTGTCGCCACCACTTATTCAGGAGATGCTGGTGCGTGGGCCTCCTGCTCTTGGTGCTGCTGGACTCTCCCTTCTCCAGCTGCCTCTGGTTCTGCTCCCTCCTTTCTTTGATCAGCGCCAGCTCCTCAGCTATGATCTGCGCATCGGTATCAACCGAGGAGTTCTTCCTGGCCCGTTCAGAAGTCAATACCTTTATTTTGGTCGGGGAGTTTGCGATCTGGACCATGTTCTGCCCCTTCGGGAATGGGAATTTGTTGATCTTCATCTTCCCCTTGGGAGGGGCCTCAAATTTCAACAGGCCGCGCCTAATGGCATTCTGGATTGCTGCTTTGAAATTACGGCAGTTGTTTGTGGAGTGTGAGGTGAGGCCGTGGTACTGGCAGAACGGTTTCCCCTGCAAATCTTCAGGAGATGGCTTGACGTAATCAGCCAGGAAGGTGATGTGGCCCGTGCTGACTAACAGGTCGAAGAGCTTGTCCAGCTTGCGCGTGTCAAAGTCGTATTGATCCTCCGTGCTCCAACCTTTCGGCACGGCCATGGGCTTTGTACCCCATTTGAGCTCAACAGCAGCCACTTCTTCATTCTCCCCATCCTCTGAGTCAGAATTACAGACGTAAGCCGACTGCTTGTATTTCGATTCCTTCTTGAAGCTCTGGGCCTGCTGTTCTAATGCGGCCACCCTCTGCATCACCTCGCTGATGCTGTTGAAGTTGGTGCCCACCAGCTTTTCTTGGACGTGTGGGAGCAGCCCACTGACCACTATCTTGGCGAGCTGTTTGTCATTCAGGTTCAAAGAGTAGCACATGTTCCTGGTTTCCCCGAATCGCCTGATGAAAGCCGATCCAAGTTCATTCGGCTTTTGGCGCATGTTGGTGAGATCTGTGATGTCTTTCTCTCCGGTGCCAGAGAAGAAGTAATTATGGAACTTGGTCTCCAGATCTTGCCAACCTTGAATCGAGCCAGGCTCCATAGACGCGAACCAGCTAAACGCCGGCCCTGTCAGTGATAGTGGAAAGAGCCGGACCTTGTGAGCTACCTCGTATGAAGCTTCACCAAGCTGGGTCAGGTAGCGGCTGATGTGTTCCATGGTGGTGATGTCATCCTGCCCACTGAACTTGGAGAAGTCGGGTAAACGATACCTGGGCGGCAACGTCACTCGGTCGTACCACTCGGGGTACGGACGTCTGTACTTGATTCCAGTCTCGGTCTTTGGCTGCAAACCGAACGTATCACGGAGCATGGCACTCATCTGTTCCAGCAGCTGATTGTTGGGCGTCTGGGCGTACCTCGAATGCGGCGCTGCCTGAAGGTCTTGATATGTAATCCCCTCGTGGTATCTAGGAGTTGGGTTGGCCGTGTCTGCCGCCGGCGTATTTCTAGCCGCCGGGTTCACCGCTGATGAGTTCATCGAGTTCACCGTCTGCCCAGTAGCCTGCATGAAAGCGGCGAGCTCCTCTGGAGTATGATCTTTGCATAATCTGGGAGAAACTGCTATTTTTTGAGCCGAACCGGCCGCCATGGCACCTTGTACTGGCGTTTTCGGCTGGCTCGGCTGTTGCGGTGAGGAATTGGAGGTCCCTACCGCTGCTTTTGGATCTGCGTCTTCCGCGGGTATGTTGAAGTAAACTGGACCCAGAGACTCTCAATCCTGCCACTTGAGAACGGTCTTCATGATGTTATAGAACGTTTGCAGGAAGGATTTGTGGTGGTGGCCGACTGCTGAATCGGCGGCCTCCCAGGTCGCTTCTTCCAGCATCTGTTTGAGGTCGGCCTTGCACTCCTCTTCAGATTTATCAGAATGGCCGTCCATGATCCACCTTGGGAATGCATTCTTCTTCACTATGGAGCCATCACGCTGCTTGCTGAATGAAAGCAGGCAGGCATCAACGAACTCTTCAACGATCTTGTTCAGCACTGCCGCGTCCTCCTCGTTGAGGTCTTCGATCCTGACCCTGAGGACACCGTCATCCTTGGAGGAGCCGTCTGCCGCGGTCTTCCCTTTTGCCATGGTCTTTAGTGAATGGTCCCACCAGACGTGCCAAAAAGTGTGTTGGCACAAAAAGTGGTTCCCCAGGCCCAACACACCAGCGAAGCCAGAAACGACCCTTGAAGGCAGTAGAGCTCTCGCAGATCTAACTAGCTTCGAATCCGGTCTGAGAGTGTCGGTAACACCCAAACGTGCCAGTCAATTTGACCTACAATTGACAAACAAACAGATATAATCAGTAACCCAAGGCGGAACTAACTGGTGAGTCCAGATAGTTCCAACTGTACGGCTCAAAGAGCCAGTATAATCGGAGATCGACTAGAAAGCCGATTCCATCATGTTATGAACCGATAGTAATAATAATGAAGTAAAACGGCTATCAGGATACTCATATGAAGATAATAACGTGCTAGCCGATCTAATCCAGTTAATGTGTATAAAAGAAAATAGATCATGTGTACAGATCTGATCTGTACATCAAACAAGCAGAGATCGGCTAAAACTGGTCTAGAAGGCCGGCGGCTTTAGTAAATCCTCTTCGCTAAGTTCACCAAGTTTGCGTTCACCTGGTCTAACGGCCAGCGGGCTTCAACAAACCCAGCAAACAAAGTTAGATCGTTTGATATCCAAATAAGTCTATATACACGATCTATTCGTGAAAGCATAACTGAATCGGCTCTTTAGCCGATGCAGGGTCCATGAAGCACGAACGAATGCTAGCGTAGTCATAAACAGACCTCGGATTAAAGCAAGTCTAATCTAGCGAAACTTGTTTAGGTTAAACCTGTTCCACCGGATGACGCTCAGTTTAACTTAAACAAGGACACAAAAATAAGACTTACGATAATCCTCAGAACCACTTATATCTCAACTAGAACCGAACGCACAACATGTAACGAACAAGATTGATAGAGAATTAGCCGATGTAAGCATGGAACCGATCATCATGGTAAAATAAGCATAAGAAAGCATAAACGATGATCAGATTCAAATAAATCTAAAGCCAAATCTATCAATCTTGATCGGACAGAGAGATGTTATATTGATAAATAAACAACAAACAACAAATAACATCTTGATAACTTAATGAATCTAACTAAATTGCCATATTTAGCTAGAGCCAATAACTAATCCATGCGTGCAAACTGTCTCAATCTATAGCCTGTCTACCGGATGACATTAGCTAATAGATTAATCAAGCAAACAAACACGAATCGATAACTAATCCGCGCATGAAAACCGTCCTAATCTGCATCTCGTCCACCGGATGACGGTTAACACAGATTGATCGGGTAAACCAGCGTGAATCATCCTTGACTCACTGTGCTTCCCACGTCCACCGGATGACGCCAAAGAAACAGAGCTTAGCAAGGACCCTGGTCCGCCATGCTTCCACGTCCACTGTAACACCCTAGTGTTAGTTACTATTTTCACACTTGCATTTGCATGGCATCAAGTCTAGATCATGTCATTCCATGCATCATCATCATTTCATTTGAATTGATTCCCTTTTATTGCTATATGTTTGTTTATATACCCATAACATGCTAAATGTGTTGACATGCAAATGTGATGCTTGTTTACTGTTCTAAATGCTTTAGACATGTTTGGGATAACATTTGGAACAATGTTCATGTTGGTGAAATCCCCAAAATACCCCTCTAGCTCATAGTTAACTAGAGAGCCCTCTAAAAGCTATTCTGTTTGACCAAACAAGAAGGGCATTTTAGAAATTTTGCATGTCAGTGCACCCTTAATGAAAGTTGTGTATAATTTTATAAGCAACAAACTTTATTTTTAGGTCAACTCATGAAAATGGGTGGAAGGTGGTCAAAAAGTTGAATTAGTGCAGATTTGGAGTTGTTTTGAAGTTTCAAAATTTTCCTAAGTCTAAACTGGTTTTCAGTTTCGGTGTACCCATGTTCATCGACCTTTATCTCTCAATCCAGGCCGATCTAGAGTAAAGTGTCTTAATACCAAATGATCTACTCATGTAGCTCTTCAATCCTTAGTAAGGAAGTTTTCTCTAATACGCACTGGATCGCGAGTTATGGATCGATCAAAATCGAGTTTCAGTCGGTTCATTGAAACTGAATCAGAAGCCGATTCAGTTCGGCCGTCAGTCGCCGCCGACGTGGCCGCCGTCAGGCATCGGCCGCCAGGTGGCGCCGTACGCCGCCGTTGGCCGCCGCGCCGGTCGGCTTTACAAAAGCGACACTCCACCCTCGCTCTTGCCCAGTCCCCGCTCGCTCTCGCTCGCTCTCGCCTCTCTGCCCGCCGTTTTCCCCCTCCGCCGTCGCCATCACCGCCGCGCCTTCGCCGCGGTGAAATCCGCCGCCACCGAGCCGTCTCCGACCGCTCCATCTCCACCACAGCTCCACCACTCTCTGCTCTTCACCCTCGACCCCTTTCCAAGTCAAAAAGACATAAGGTATAGCTCCAGTGAGCTTCTCGCCGCCGTGACCTCGTCGGAGCACCGCCGAGCTCTCGGGTTGCCGCGACGAGGGCAATGCCGTAGCCGTTCTTTCTAGTTCTTGCTCGTCGTGGTGTCCTCGTGAGTCGTAGATCTAGCCTAGGTCGTTGGTTGGGTCGGTCTCGCCGTAGGTTCGTCGGAACCCGAGCTCGCCGTGAAACCGCTCGCCGCCGTGCCGCCATGCGTGTGCGGTCAGTGAGTTCCCGTGCACAATAGTCCGATTAGTCGCGCGTATAGGTCCGCTAGGGTTCCAGTGTCTCGGAACGAAGCTTAGCCGCGCGAGTAACGGCCGGAATCGGCCGGCGCAAGTTCGCCGGACCGCCGTCGTCCGCCATTGCCGCCGTTGAGCTTGCTCCGGTGGGGATTAGACCTCGGAAGTTGGTGCGCTGGGTTCGTCTCGTCGTCAGGAGTCCGTTAGTGCTCGTGGTATCGCCGGAGACCTCGCCGTCGGCGAGCTCTCGCCGGTTAGCGCCGGCGGCCCTGTCTCTCTCTCTGACGGGTGGGGTCAGATTGACCTCGGGGCCCGCGAGTCAGCCGCTCTGGTGCATCTCTGGTTCATTGAGCCGGGTGCGCGTAGCAGTTAAAGCCGGTTTTGGATTTTATGATTTATGAAATTGATTTTCAGAAAATGTGTAAAATCTTCCAAAATTCATATCTGGAGTTAGGAGTGTCCAATTGGGGTGAACCAAATTTTGTTGTGTTTGTATTTCTGAGCTCTATCAAGGAAAAATATAAAATGTATTGTTGGAATACTTTTTATGTGCATTTATATTTAAATTGTTAATTGCTTGTAAACTTGATAAATGCATAAGTAATTGTAGGAATGTGCTAAAAATGTGATTCCACTTGCATTAATCTTGTTTAGGGAAGTAGAATCTAAGAAAAATATTGTTGCTGGTGTTGCACTGTTATTTATATGATGTCTTGTATAATGTGCCTTTTATGCTTAAATCTTGCAAAAATCACCATGCTTAATGTGTTAAGGATATGGTCATGAATATTTTTTCTGAACCATGTTATGTTGTGAAGAAGCTAAGAAAAATGGGAAATCTATTGTTTGATACTTTTCACTGTGTTAAGTATTTTCCATTGCTTAAAAGGCTGGTTGTTTGTTATTTTTGTGTAGACTGTTATACTTGTCCAAATTACTTGAAATTTTTTCAGTAGGCTAATATGGATGTGTAATAGCTACTGTAATTTTTATGGATTTTTCTAGGTACAGCAAACAGCAGGTCCAGTTATAAGCTAGGGTTCGTTTAATTGTTTTTAAGCAAGTATCTTTTGGTTGGGAAGTGTTTTCATGCATTTCTGTGCTATTCCAGCCTTATCACTTGTTAAAAACAGTGGAGTTGATCCTAATTTAAGCTTAAGGCAGCAATGTTAATGTTTTGTTTATATGATGTTACTCGCGCTTGTTAATTATAAGTTGGGTGTGGTAGGTTAGTTGATGTATGTTAATTATTAAGTGCAGGTTGTAGACCTCTCACCCGGGACGAGAAATTGTTCTATACTTTGCTTAAGAAGGGTGAGTATGAGTTGGTTGTCTAGAGAAGAAATACGCACGTACTCAGTAAATGAGTGTGGAGTGTTAAACTGATTGCATATCATGGGTTAATTTGTGCATCTCTGTCTTGCATTTCATGTGCATTCTCAGTTCTCATATATGCATATCATGCATACAGGATCGCCGGGAGGAGTGACGCTATTGCAGTTCGATCCACCGGAGGAGGAAGTTCCACCGGAGATTGAGGTGCCAGAGGTTCCCAAAGGCCAGGAGGAGGAGGCTGAACTTCCTGAGTGCCCTGATCACCAACCTACTAACTTTGTGAAAGGCAAGCCCCGGAGCATCCCTAAGTCTCCACCTACTCTTTTTACAAATGCACTAGTCCTTATTAAATCGTATGATTGTGCACTTAAGTATAGGAGTTGATATGATACCGTTGCTGCATTTATACCTTGTCCACTTATACTTGATCCTGAAGTTATTACTAGACAAGGGATGGGTTCGATCTTATGCTTAGCCATGCTTAGACCGGTAGAAGTCGAGGGATTTCCTGTCTTTCGCGAGCATAGGTGGTTACTAATGATGATGGGGTTGGATTCCACATGATGGTCTATATGTGCCACCATGCCACAGTGTCTAATGAGAAAATCAAGGCTAGGTAGCGGGGAGCCGCATGACATGGTTGAGGTCATGCCGTCTTCGGTGCTGCTTGCGGCCGACTAGGACTGAGGCCACCAGACATCAGTTGAGATTGAAAGACGTCGTCACATAGCTGGCCAGATAAGTCGTTCTGACCGCGAAGCCGAGTATTTCTTTCTGAGCCGGGAATTGGGCGTGATAAGGCAGACATATTCTGGAGGTAGGAAGGATGTGCGGAGACACCATCTTACCAAGGGCAGGTCAGGGACCTGATGCATCCTGGAAGTGGGTTTGTCTCTGAGAATATGGACCCCTCCAAGCCCACGATACATATTATGCCTCAGAAAGATTTAACGGTGGCCCAAGAAGCCAGTGGCTCGGCTGACAGGGTTTGTGATTGGCATATTTGCCAGCTGGTACAATCGATTCGAATCGCCATCTCTCCTGGTTAGTGAGAAACTGAACTGATCTTCTGGTGAGGTAGAGGTTAACAACTTGAACGTGACTATTGGTAAGATGAGGTTGATATCTGTGGATATCGGAAATCATATGGTTTTATTGATTGCTATAATATCAAGTGATTGTTTAGTATAGCTGCAAACCTTAGCTTAATAGCTTAACTGAAATCGAAGCTGAATCACATCTAAAACTTATAAGTTGAGGAACTATTGTAGTAATGCTTTTTATGCAAAAATGTTGCTATCCTCTGAGCTCCACCAAATAAGCCTTACATATCCTTGAGAGTCTTTTTATTTACTCCCTGTCGGGTAAGTCTAGCTGAGTACAATTGAGTACTCAGGGTTTTATTCCCATTGTTGCAGATGGTGTAGTCTACTACGCGTATTGCAGGAATTGCTTCACCCCTGCGGGCGAAGAAGACTAAACCCGAGGGCAGGGTCATTATCTATCCTTAGTCGTTGTAAGATTGCTGTGACATGGGCACTTGATGGTACTCGTATTTGAACTCTGTGGTGTAAAACTATGTTGACTTCCGCTACAACTATATTTGTGTAAAAGACTATGTTGTACTCTGATGTTTAAATTCGGGTGCGAACTTATGTATCATGTGATCGGGTATTGCTAAATGAATGATCCTTGGGGTATGAAATGTTTGAAATCCTTCGAGATTTCCGGACTACCGGGTTTATATTGGCTCAAGTGCGACTTGATTGCTATTAAAACTGCGATCGTTGTACTTGTGCTCGTATAAATTGGTCGGTTCTGTGACATCCACCGGATGACGCTAAAATGACATGTTTAACAGGGGGTTGACGATACTTACAAGCAAGTCTGCGTCCACCGGATGACACCCAGCCTGAATGAAGTAACTCGCCGGACTCGACTGACTCTAGGGTTTGTTGGCCGGAGCCGAAAGTTGTGTTGTATTGATGTTGTTGATGATTTTTACAATGGCTGAGGGCTTATATTTATACCATGAGCGTAGATAGAGTTCTAGTCGAATTACAGCTCATCAATAGACAAGGAAATTAACAAACTATCCTATATTTAAGGTAACTTGGAGTCCCACCTTCCCTTTTCATAACGGACTCCGATCGTGATCGCATCTTGGCGGCACGGACTCTGGATGACGTCATCAATACCGACGCTGCACGCCTCCTGTCGCCTTGGCTCGATAACCGATTCACCGTGCAATCGGCTATTTTCCTTCCTTCCGCTGAACGGAATATGCTTCCGAGATCGGCTATCTTCCTCTGGTATCGGCTATCTTCCTCTGGTATCGGCTATCGGCTCCCAGCCCAAAATTTGGTGTTAACACACTTAAACATGTGTTTCGCAGTTATTCTAGTTCATTTTAAGAAGAATCTACGTTACTAGCCAGACGTTTTACTGATTCTTACCATGTGATTCCTATTTATCGAAGAAACATTTCTCGAAAGAATCTGAATCTAAAACATTTCTGGGAGAATCTGGATCCCTATTAAACCCGACCCTTCCTCAAGTATCCCTGCCTCAAGCGAATATATCCATTAATCAAATTTCTAAGGTTCTAGATCTATACCATCTACTCATGCATCACGTGTTTAGTTGAATTTGTGTCTAAAACTTGCCTCAAGCGAATAGATCCTTTAATCAAATTTCTAAGGTTCTAGATCTATACCATCTACATCACATGTTTAGATGGGGATGTAAAAAGATCTATTGAATTTGTGTCTAATTAGATAAACGATGAAATTATCATTCTGACATGCTTGTTAGCTATAAGACAGAATATGATTAACAATAATGATGTGAAATAGCCTGTAATGGTTTATTGTCAACAAAAGAATTCTTAGCCAATGGTGTATAATAGATATTTTTTTTGTTTAGCATAGCACAATGCACATGAATGAGACTTTTACGTCTCTATAAAAAAGGTGGTAAAACAACTTATATCTTTTTTAAAGACATGTGTATTTTTTTTAATGGCCACCTAAAAGTCCCAACATGAAACAATTGTGGTTCATCAACCCACTCCATACCGTATCTTCCATATACCTTAATCCTGTGTATCAGGTCATCTCTTACATTTTACTATACATCAATAATTGTACTCTCTTCGTGCAGGAGAATATGCAATTCTCATGGTTTGAGAAATCCAATTAGCTAAATTTATATAAATATAAATAAGTATTAACATTCAATATACTATATAAACTAAATACTATTAAATTAATTGTAAAATATATTATTATCCGTTCTTCCCATCTCCCGTGCTCCCCAAAACCCCAGGCCGCCATCCATCTATTGATTTCTTCCCGGAGCCTCGCCGCCGACACAGACGACGAGAAGGTTCGATTCGGGGGGAAAGAGGAGGAGAATGGGTGAGTTCGACGACTACTGGGCGCGGGCGTACAGAGGCGACTCCGGGGTCCCGCACTCCGACCCGCAGCGCTTCGTGTCCACCTGGACGGGCGCCTTCGCCCTCGGCGCCACGGCCTGCGTCCGTCACCACGCCGCCGCGCTCGCCTCTCACCTCAAGTCCCTACCCGCCAGGTGAGCCTCGGCGTCCACGCACGCTTGCGCTCAGAGCTCGTTCCAACTCTCCCGTTCTGGATAGATAACGATTGGGCCTAGTCCTGCATGTATGTGCGATTGATGTGATGTTTTGAGCTAGTTCTGGATCCGTTGCGTGTGTTCTTAACCCAGCAGTGCAATTGCAATCGAGACCTGTGTGTAAGTTTAAAGGTCGCGTGAATTTAGTAGTATATTGACCAGGCAACTAGATGCCTCTTATGTTTGGACCGGAAAATTTCTTTATTGGACATACTCTGTGTCTATGATCTGCTTTGACTCTGCAATGGATCAAGAGATATTTTGAGGGGCTTGTCCATGGTACAATATGGACCTTTCCGTTTCTGATAACTTCACATTGCTAAAAAATATTAAACCCAGACTTCATATGCAACAACCAATAACTCGTATCCTCATCATGTATAACTACCACCAATCCCCTACTTTGTGATTATGCCTGAGAGAAATGTCGTCCACCGGACCAGGTAAACTAAGGTCACTGGACCAGGTAAACTAAGGTTGGGCCATATCCCTCATCAAATTTTGCAATTTGGTGGGTCCAACATTTTTTGCCTATATGTTGAGGAAAGGCAACAAAAAGAGATAATGTGAGGAGAGGTAGAGGAAGACCGAAATTGACATGGGGGGAAGGCAATAAAAAGAGGTTTGAAAGTTCGGGATATACCTAGAGATCTATGTTTGAATAGGAGTGCTTGGAAAGCAGTTATCGAAGTGCCTGAACCGTGATACTTGGGGCTCTTGGCGGGGTTCAACAAGTTTGGTATATACCTAGAGATCTATGTTTGAATAGGAGTGCTTGGAAAGCAGCTATCTAAGGCTTTATTCCAAGTTAACGGTGTTCAGTGAGAGCTTTGACAGTATGTTGTCTAGTATACATCATGTTTGTCCACAGGTTGTGCAGACCATTTATATATAGTATTCCATAACACACTGCCGAAGCATAGTGCTTGTCCCACAAACTGAACAAGCAGATCTCTTCCACATTATGTACTCACCATTTATTGTCACTGCAACAGACAGTGAGGTAGGTGGCAAAGGTGAATAATCATTCTAAGTGAACTATGACGATATTTTTCTGTGTGTTTGTTGGTGCTCTGTGTGCTTACCAGCCAACAAGGTGCATCTTTGTCTTGCATCATGTAAACTAAAACTAAAAGAAGTACCGATAGGTTTGCCTTTTAAAAATGCCTCCTCAATGTATGCTGCTCCAGTTATTGGAATTGAGGCACACATGTGGAAATGTGGAATGTGTGAGGTAAACTACCATTCAAAGCGAATAGCTCTAAGTGAGCCCTACCAGTGTTTTGTCCAGTATACGCCAATACAGTAAGTAGTATTCATTAGTACATGCCTTCATTATACTGTGCAGGCTGCATACTACTATCTCTGGTCCACAACTTTAAGCATTTCTAGTGTTTAAAACTTATCCACAAATGTAAGCATTTGTTAACTAATCTAACACTCCCCTCCCTGATCACTTAATTAATGTTTGCCATTTGGGGCATTGGTTACCTGAAGAGGAAGGTGCTGATCACTTGATAGAGGCCTGGGGTATCGTGGTCATTTCCTCTCCTTAATCTGTCCTAAAAATTCTAGAAAAGCTTACACTTATGGATGGAGGAAGTATGGGCAGGCTTTTCTTTATGATGACTGCCAACCATGCATGATATTTATTGATATCTAACAAAACTTGTTCATTACGTGTTGTGTTGAGGCACACACTGAAATAGTTGAAGGAGATGATCTGTCAACAATTACAGTGGCATATTTGACAACTAAATATTAAATGCTTTGTAGGCTCTTAAAAAAAAATATCCTAAAGCTTAGGAAGAAATGAAGAAACCAAGGCCGTTTTAGTTTCCTCTTTTATTAATCCAACTGAAGCAAAAAAGGCTTTCAATTGGAATGGAAGGGAATATATATTTTGTCTTGTGCCAGTCACTCAGTTGCACCTTGATTTGAACATCACAAGGCAAGTCATGCAAAACCACCCATAACTGCTGTTTGTATAGGTCAGTCACAAACTTGACCATGATTTTCTTGCAGTGCTGATTGAAACTACTGAAGTTTGGTAGCTTTCTATTTTGTCCGTGTTTGAACCATATACGGTATCATTGGTCTCGATAATGTTCAATCATATATGTAAATGTTAGCTGCAGTGCACAGACGTTTATTGCTTAGGAGTTAGGAAGCTTGCATACTGATACTCCAATATGCCAAACACCTGTATCCCTCCTAACTTAACTATTACTGTTAATATGAAAATCAGAATATTAGTAGATTAACTAATAGAACTACCGCATTATTTTTTTAACGTTTAAATGGAGAAACTAGAAAAAAAATGGTTCTCATGATTTCACTATAAATTAACTTTTGCCAGTAGCTTAGCTATAAATTTTGCATGGTTTCTGCCATGGAGCTTCCATGTGTGTAGATTGTTTGGGTAATCTCTTTGGGTTTCGATCTAACACTCACAAGTTTTACGCACCCATCAAATTTGCACGTATGCTTTGAGTCTTAGGTTTTTGAGATTCAAATGTTATTTTCATCAATCTGAATTTGCTAAGATTTTGTGGTCCATATCTTTCATTATCAATTTCTATCGTTTGCCATTCTTTATTTCAACTGTTCTAGTGTTATCCTTGACATTTGAGATGCATGAATTGTCTCCTGTGTTATGTCTGTATGTATGGAATCCCATTTATTAACATTCAGTTCTTTTCTTTGCCGAATGTAAGTTGATTTACATATGAAACAATTTATCTCAGCTGGCAAGACATGACATTGATGCTTGATCAAAAGCGCTGGAAGAAAATCCTCGAGAAGAAGCGTCAACAAGCTTAAGGTAGTGCCAATTTCTCCTGTCAATATTGCGTTAGTCGATGCACCTGCTCACACTTATGTTTAAGTCAACGGGGTACACTTTTTATCAGATGAGAACAGTTTGTACTAATCATATCATGTTTAACATGTTTCTGTTTCCCCTTGTGTGTCATTGTACTTTCCAACTCCTTGAGACAGTTAACTGAGCTTGTGTCAAGTCATCAATTGTGGCGCAGAAAGTTTAAGAGCTCTCTCTTTGTGTGGTTTCCATGTGTAGTGTCAAAACCCTATGAAAACGAATGGATTGTGTTAAAAGCTACCCCCTATTTTTGTGTTTGCTCCAGCTCAAATCCTCTGATGACGTTCAGAATGATTTGTCCATTCTTAGAATCTCTTTTCAACATGTGGTGTGTTATCTAGCATCTGCAGCATTGTTGCGCTTGTGCACTCCAAAATAAATTCTACCATCGACCTTACAGGTTGCAGTTGCCTGGTTACCGATTTGAAAGCTCCTTGTGTTGCCATTTGTCAAGATGGGTAATTGGGTATCCATCTGCCCATAAGGAATCCGAAAAGGCTCACCTCTTGGGCTCATTGGCTGCATGTATCTACATACTGTACCTGTTTAGCACAGGGTGATGATGACGCAGTTTAATGATAATTGTATATGGTTGATGATGCACTATCCAGTTTCGTTGTTCGCTCATATAGGATCTTTTCTTGGATAATATATGTGAGCTGCAGAGCCTTGGGATGCTGTTCAAAATTCAAAATGATACAAGAATGTTATCCACAAGGGAAGAACTTGCTCATTGATCAAGACATGTCAAAATACCGGGCATTTCATAGACATGTAGCTAGAAAAGCAACTAAAGTTCTAGTGAATAATATGTGAGAATGAGTGGTTTGTGTATGTTTTTTTTTCTGCCAAGGGATTCAAGAATCTTCGATTTCATAGTCCCCATTGGTTCAGTTATCACCTTACATCATAGCGTCTGGAGACTCCCAAAATAATAAAAAGTAAATTGAATGGCAAAAAATATGTTTAGGGCCCCTTTGGAACAAAGGATTCATGGAGGAATTTTGTAGCTCCAACACCTTCTCTTATTGCATTTCTTTCCTCTGATGAAGCGTCGGTGAGCTTGTTGTTAATTATGTAGCAGAAGAGACTGACTTGTTTCTTGCCCTACTTTGCAGCACTGCTTTCTGCTCCAGATATGACCCAAGCAAGCCATGGCAGAAGACAACATGACTAAAAAACACGAGGTCCACCATCCGCGACCATGCTTTTGGGCTTTCCATAGTTTAGCATTGGATAATGAAGCTGATGGAAGATGCTGCTAACCCAGAGGCAGGGGCATGTGTGGTCTCAAACAAAATTATAAAGTAGATGCACATAACTTTAGCGCTGAAACAAACGCCATGTGCATTGTGACTTGCAATTTGCAAACGGTGAACACAGATGGTGAAACAAATGGCAAGAAGCACTGTGTTTGCAAATGCAACTCTTCATCAGTTTTGCAAGGTTTTTCATTAGCCATGTAATTGGGCCCATCGTGGTGAAGAAATGCCTGTAGGAGACTGTACTTCAAAAGATGCTAGCTTCTGACGTATCCTATTTTCTAAAATTCTGACGGTATGAACAGAGAAGGAGCATTACCATAAAAATGGGGGACATATTCCTTGCTCCCTTTATTTGTAAGATGGGCTTGGATTATTATTTTTAGAACATCAAAGTTGACATGACTAAAATTAAAATGGCAAATGTTCCTGAATAGGACGGCAATTGCTGGAATAAGTTTTAGCAGTTGAGCAGAAGAATATTATGAAGCATAACCTGCAATCTAGAGGTGCAAGCTTATCTCACCAAAACTGATCAGTGCTTACATATTGGAAGCTAGGGCATGTTTGGTTTCTAGAATGTTTTCACTGTTTGTTGAACAAAATGAGTTGATCCATCGCTACCTCATTTCTCACAAGCTAAAAATTACTAGTACGAGGAATAAAGTCATTCCACTAAATTTAAGAAATAGACTTATAATGCATCACCCTATTTACAATGGGTTGATTCCTCAAACCAAACACTGTATTGTGTCCTTGCTTCATCTATCATCTCAACTCACCATTCATTACATAAATATTTTTTTTCATCTTATATTTTACACAAAACATCATTACATTTATTATGAAACATATTTTTATAATTCACCTTTTTGTCTCGTTAATGTTAATACTCTGTTTTATAAAGATGGTCAAACTTAGATTATTATATTTCAGGGCGGATGTAATACTTGCTACGTTGAACGTGTTCAATCTAGGCGGAGAAGGCTTCATATTTGGTTTTTGCGCTTGCGCTGAGGGTAATCATCACCTATTCAGATTCCTGTAGCTGTTTTGGAAACCAGAACCATTCCGACCACTCCTCCAGCTCATCGCATCACATCATAAATACCACTCTTTCCATATAATTACCACTCTCATTCCATTTAGGAGTTCATTTCATCTTATATTTTACCATACAACAACAATTAGTGTCCTTGAATTCACTGTGATCATCCAGCTGGTTCTATTATACAGTGGATTGTCTGGCAAGTATCTTTGTTTGTTGTATACATTTTTCTCTCTGAATCAATGAGATTTATATATTCCGTTCAGGCTCCATTTTTTCCTGTTTTTTTTTTTTTGCTACACTGTTACCACCTCCGTTGCTTTATTAGTAACAATTAAATTACAGAGAGTGATAGACGAGAAACTGTGAGTGCTTCTGGGGGTGGTGAAACCAATAACACAAATCTGAAAATTAAAGGCAACCTATCCTCAGTAGCCATCATTCCTCAGCATGCTCGCGATCTCACGCAAGAGTGCTTCGGGGCTCTTCTCCTTCTTCTGATACGGCGTCGTCCATTCCTGGTACTTGTGCAGACTACCGGTGAAATCAGTGAACAGCCCGTCGACGCCCATCTCGTCGAGCCAGTACTCATATTCAGCATAAGGATCTTGGTGGAAATCGAAGTGCAGGTATTGGTTCTCGTTTCTGAAAGTGTATGGATGCACCTGCAATGTGTCATGATTTACTGTTCCGTCAACTACTAACAGAGTAAGAGCGCTCGATAGCATGAAGGAAGCAAGATACTTGTTGCAATTTGGAATGGAAAATCTGCAGCTGTCGAATAAGATCGGTCAGTCACCTGAAGATTCAGAGCATGTGCACGTGCGACGAGATCGGTGGGCTGTTCTAAGTAGTTATCTTTTGGGTTTGGAGGAACAATTGTGTCCTTCCACGGCCCAATCCCGACGACGTAGTTTCTTATGAATGAAAGATAAGCATTTGAAGTTATCTCGTAGTACGACTGCACAAAAAGGAAATTGTTCTAGATGAAGGCTGATGAATCGGAGTGACGGAATAGTCAAATTTGTCCTTGAACTATCGCCGAAAACTCAGTTTAGTCCCTGAACTATAAAAACGGCCGTTTTAGTTCTTAAACTTTCACAGCCGGTTCAATTTCGTCCCTAAACTATGAAAACGACCGTTCTCGTCCTCAAACTTTCGCAGCCGGGTCAATTTCGTCCTTAAACTAAGAAAACGACCGTTCTCGTCCTCAAACTTTCGCAGCCGGCTTAATTTCGTCTCTGGTCCGATGTGGAGCGCCACGCTGGCTTGTCTCGTCGTCACCCAGTCAGCTGGAATCAGTTTTCGAAAGCCTGTAACTGATTTATTCTTATTCCAACTTATCGCAACTAGTTGTAACTCTTCAATACAAAATGGGATGAAGATGATTTTTTCATTAAAATTGTAGATCTTGATAAGATCTACAACTTTCTAGTTTTAATGTTTTTTATTTGAGGACATTAAGATACTCAAAAAGTTCATGTTATGGTGCTAAAATTTTATATTAACTTTTATATTAATTACAAGCAGGAGCAGGTAATTATTATAGTGCTAAAATTTTATATTAACTTTTTAAGCATCTTAACATCCTTAAATAAAAAAAATTAAAACTAAAAATTTGTAGATTTTATTGAGATCTACAATTAAAAATCATCTTCATTAATGTTGTATTGAAGAGTTACAACTAGTTGCAACCAGTTGAAATAAGAATAAATCAGTTGTAGACTTTCAAAAACTGATTCTACTTGACTAGACGATGACAAGACGAGCCAGCGTGGCGCTCCACATCGGACCAGAGATGAAATTGAGCCGGCTGCGAAAGTTTGAAGACGAGAACAGTCGTTTTCATAGTTTAAGGACGAAATTGAGCCGGCTGCGAAAGTTTGAGGACGAGAACGGTCGTTTTCATAGTTTAGGGATGAAATTGAGCCGACTGTGAAAGTTTGAGGACTAAAACGGCTGTTTTCATAGTTCAGGGACTAAACTGAGCTTTCGGTGATAGTTCAAGGACGAATTTGACTATTTCGCCAATCGGAGTCACATAACATGAGAGAAGGAAACATGCATGAAAACGTCAGTTCTGACAGGTGATACTACCATACCTGATTGGTGTCTTGTGTTGGAATTGTTGTGTCATCGATCAGGAACACTTTGGGGGAGTTTGTCATGTTGGAGACGTAAATCAGTGAGGTTGGAGCGAAGGATTGTATGAACAGCGGTTGCTTGAGCCAGTCTTCAGACATGTATTCACCTTTGTAGTCATACTTCAGTAGCATCTCCACAAACTTATCCTCGAATTTCTTTCCACCCGACCACTTGACCTGAATGACAGATTTTTCTTGAGAGATGTTTCCACACCAATGTTCCTTATTATATTTCATATAAGCAAAAACTGTTTGGAGTCTGTCATGCCAGAGTTATTACTTACATGCTGGTTGATGAAGATGGGATTCTTGATCTCAGGGTATATTCCGACTATCCTGTCGGCGTAAAGCGCAATCAAGATATACTCCTCAAACGTGATAATCTGGTACTTCCCTGTGATCCAATACAAGAACATTGTAAAAGATCAGCGTTACGATACCGTCTGGATGGTTGCAATCAACTCAAAATACACATCTCAGACACAATGAAACTAAGAGGGACAGACAAGTACCATTGAATCGCTGGTCCCTGAAACTGAACCGTTGTTTCACCCTCAGTGATTTGAGCTCTTTAAGAGTGAAATCCACTGCAAATAAACATAATTCAATTCCTCAAGTCAGCAGCAGATTGACAGGAACACGAGAATCGCTACACAGAATGTTTATCAACACATAGGAGTACCACTGAACCATCCAGTCATATTTTCTCCTTGGACTTCATAGGTCCTCTTCCTGTCAGCAAACTCCGTGTGGTTGGCAACATCGGTCGTGGCGTCCAGTGTCACATCATGGAAGCAGATGAGATGCCCATCCTTTGATGCAAGTATATCGGTCTCGATGAAGTCCGCGCCTTCTTCGATAGCCCTCTGCAAAAACCGATTGCGTATCTCTGAAGCACAAGGTTTACATGCATTAAGGCCCTGTTTAGATCCACTGTAAATTATAATTGTAACTAGTCACATCAATATTTCGACATATACATGAAACATTAAATGTAGATAAAATGTTTGTATGTTTGTACTTTTTGCATGTACATCATGAGACGAATCTTTTAAGCCTACTTGGGCCATGATTTGACAAAAGTTGTCAAATACAAATGAACGTGCTACGGTGCAGAATTATAACTGCAACTGGAATCTAAACGGGGCCTAAGATATTGAGCTTCGATCTTCAGAGAATCTCTGAATTATTGCCCTGGCAGTATTAAATATTTTCCATTGTTTGCAGCCAGTGTGAAGGCGTATGTATGTACGAGGAGCTAGACTACAGAATATCAATGCAGTTGAGTTTCACTTTCACGCGCTAATATAATATCATAGCCCAACACTTGTCATGCCGTTTATACTGAGTTGTATTCGCCTTGGAGGGGCATGCCCCCCCCCCCCCCCACCCCCCATATTTCTACATAAAACTCGTTTTTTTTTCTCTCGCCACTTAATATTGAAAGGCAGAGCTCCTACCACTTTGTTAAAAAAACACTTGTCATGCCGTTTAACCTTTTGTTTGTGCAAATTTAGAGGCAATACCACTTTATTCAGAGGAAAAAATGGGCTGTTGAGAAAAGCAAGAATTTAGTTACCAGGTAGGCGGCTGCTGTCTCTTCGGGCAATTCACCGTTTGATCCTCGGTGGGCAATGTTGTAAGGTCTAAATGTCTGTATATGGCTTCTTGTGGTTCACATCCAGCTGGCTGTGGATGGCTTTGGAATTGGATACCCCAATACGGAGGAGCACAAGGACAATGAGAGAGACGTCGTGCCCTGTCAAAGATGCCATCCACTCAGTGCTGACAAAGTGACAAGACAAGATCCTTTGACATGAACGGTACACGTCGAGGACACAAGATCTGGACTGAATTTTTCGAATTTGTCAGTTGAGCAGAGAAAGAATAGGGAATCCTCCAATCTCTGGCATAGACATAGTCACTGGAAAAAAGCAGTGAAATGGTTAAAATAAAGAAACTCTTGTAGAGACCATCTTGCCGACGAGAGAAAGATGAATCACAGTTAGGCAGGCTACCTCTGTTGCTATCCGAAAGCATAGGTTGTAAAAAAAATACGAGCATTATTACTGGAGACTGAGTGTTCGATGAACATACATACACAAACATTCAGATGAAACCCCATGGAATGGAATTACAGGAGAAAGCGAGAGAAAAGAGAGAAGTATAAGAAGCGAGGTGGTGATTTGTAGCCGACCGACGAGGAGCAGCGGAAATTAAATGGGGGCAGAGCAACAAGAGAGCGAAAAGCACAAGATCTTGAACTTACAGAAGGAAGCCATGCCCTTTTTTCTCGTGCTTCCTGTTCTGCTCCGCTCTTCTCTGTGCTGGTGGGAGCAGAGAATAATGCACAGCAGACCAGAGCCCTCAGAGGAGTATAAAAGGAGACTTGCCTTTGCGTTTCCCCCTCCCTCCTCTGTTGTCGTTCCTTGAGCAGCTCAGCTTCTAGCTTCTTTTATATGTAAACTGCAAGAAATTAAACAGGAGAGGAGGACTGCCCGCCTTGCCTTGGAAGAAGAATATTCCCCAGAGATCGATTGACCGACTTGTTTCTAGTGATCTGCGACGCAGTTTCTGATCTGAAGCTCTTTTCTGCACCGGGTGTGACTTGTGAGTTGAGCTGAGCAAAGAAGCACTTAACATGACGAATAAAGCGCCCCTAGAAGCGGCGCCAAATTACGCCCCAGGACAAGTCTGAAGCCTATGTTCATACTGGTCACTTAAATAGCATAATATGCAACCCTCGCCAGTCGGCACTGCAGATTCGTATATATTTAGGTCCTGTTTGGACATTGGCCAGCGTTAACTAGCTTGCTAATAGCGTATAACTAATATTAACTGGATAACAATTGGCTAGCTACCTATTAGTTGGAATGGTG
This sequence comes from Eremochloa ophiuroides, assembly GCA_038502445.1. NCBI lineage: Eukaryota > Viridiplantae > Streptophyta > Magnoliopsida > Poales > Poaceae > Eremochloa > Eremochloa ophiuroides. Next base: position 24,496,212 of record JAHLJS010000002.1, read on the forward strand.
TTTTTGATACACAACTAATTGATGACACAATTATTTCTCTACAAATTAGCTGCTATTATTTGATTTGCTCCAAATAGTGAGATAGTTTGTTATCTAAAGGTCCAAATTATAATTAGCTAGTCTACTTCCTATTAGGACTCCCTCCGTACTTATAAAGAAAGTTAGTTTAGGATAATGACACCGTCTCCAAAGTATGACTCTAACTTCATATTTCTAAAAATATTTATTAAAAAGTGATATATGCATACTTTTGTAAATGTATATTTAAAGACATATCTATTTATATATTTTTATATTTGCAAACTCAACAATTTGAAAGATATTCATGATTTATATTGTCAATGTTTGACAAAAAAAACTTGTCCAAAACGACTTCCTCCATGAGTATGAAAAGTAAAAACGAAATAATTATTGACAGAGCCTTATTAATTATGATACTTATTACTGTCACTACACTACACATGGCATGGAATCGTGTAGATATGTATAGAATATGGAGGATTCTTGGAGGCTCAAACTGATGGAACATGGCAACCCAACGCATGTGCAAGCAAAGGGAATGAGAGAGAGGCGTTGTTTATCGCCGGTCAGCACCACCACCATGGCCGTCCAAAACACTCCACTCGGTGGCCGGACGGTCCCGGCCCAGCGTCCTCTTGGCAACAGCGACAGCGACCGACCGACCGTGGCTCACTGGCTCGTCAGCGTCACCTCTCTCCGCATTGCAATTTGCAAGTCGTGATGCAGCAGCGGTCCAGCTTTTCAGCGGTCAACCAAAGACACCCGTCCCGGCTATGGCCGTGTCATGCAAGTCCGAGCAGATGGCCATGGTTGGTGAAAAAGAAGGCGAAAAGTCACTGTACTAGATGAAGAATCTTCTCTAATAAGTATTTAATCATAGCTCAAGTAGACTTAAAAGATTCGTCTCATGAAAAACCGGTAAACTGTGGAAACATGCAAATATTTCGTCTATATATTAACGTTCCATGCATGCATCCAAAGATTCGATGTGACGGGAAATCTAAATTTTTTTTGAACTAAACAGAGCCCTAGAGCAATAATGCTCACTCGGAGAAGAAGACAGTGATGCCCTGTTTGTTTGTTTGTCTGCAGCCAAACACTGATTTTGTCTGATACTGATTTGTTGTGAGAGAAAAACATTATTTTATATCTGAAATAAAACAAAAACTGGACAAGTGAACAAGACCTAACACATCCAATCCAACGCCCCGCCCTGCCCCTAGCTGATAGAGATTGGAGACTCTGCACTTCAAAAATTCTGGCTAGGCTATCTTCCGACAGATAAATTTCACCTCGATCTCTCGGCCTCCTCTTAAACAATTGTATCCTGTTATTTAAACCATTGTATAAGTATGAACTGAATGAACACTGAAGAAGATACGGCATATTCCTGCTGCCTATGCTACGCGTGTATGATGGGCTTATCATGTGTTGACCGCCTATTTTTTTTCCTTTGAACGCCAAAGTTGACACGTGATAATAAATGGCAGCAGCTGCAATACAATACAGTACTTACCTAACTTATCTGTACACTGGAACAACATCCATTTGTTTGTTTTGTCTACTAGTGCACACAACGCCACGCCACACACACATAATTGAGGAGGATTAAGCTCTCTTTTTCCTCAAAATAAGGATTAAGCTCTCTTCCTACCTTCAATCAGAAATCTGTTATCGTCATTCTTCACCCCCTTTGTCCTCAACCAAGAGCACTCTTTTCTTAGTGTCGGGGGAAAAAAAAAACAGATGCAAGTGTACATCACAAGGCTGCCACAATTTCAGCAAGCATATTCATTCCCACCCTGCTGCTCTGCTCTCCTTTGAGAAAATATTGGCCATGGACATAAATAAACACGGCCCATCAAGTGAAAATAACATGCAAGCACACAGTCGGCGTCATGTGGTTAGTTGGCCTGCGTGCCGCATTAGTTTTAGGAGCGATTTTTTGTTTTATTCTAGTGTTAGTAGTAGTTTTTCTAGTAGACAGTGCATTACCTGTATTGGTTTTTGCCTCTTTTGTTTTTGTCCTCAGTCTAATAAAATCTTAGCAAATATCTTATCCGCCTTTCTAAAAAAAACAGTCGGCGTCGTGAAGGAGCTCTCGGTGCCGTGTAGTCTATGTCTCGCGAGTCTACGAACAAAAAGGTAAGGTAGGCAACATAACCAATGGCCCGTTGATAATTTCAAAAAAGTGAAAAATCATTGTACTGTGAAATGAGGGGTGAAGGTGTTCGATTGCATGTTTCTGCAAAAACGAACTCAGATGAGAACATGTTTGTTTATTTGTACGAGAGTATGGCTACTTTGCACAAGAATGTGATAGCCTAAAAGTCCCTAGTTTGGTTTTGGTTAGCTGATGAAACTCTCGGTACTAATCTTTATATTAAGTATTGTGATTGAGTAAGATTAGTACCATGTCCAAGTGATGGAGCTAATGAAGTCTATGGAATATGTAGATGGAGATGGACATGTATCATGGTGATCAATGGTTTCACTCTTGTAGGAAAAGAAGAAAGAGAAAAACAAAAAATAGGCTCAACGTAAAGGTATATGATAGGTCCTATTTTTTGCTTGGACTCAAGACACTTTAGAGAGTGTGAGTCACTTAGGATCGACACCCATACTACAAAAGAGGAGAAATTAATATATGAGTCAATGCAGTTATCAAGTGTCCGCGCCTGGAAAAGCCGTCGTCGTCCAACAATCGAAGAAGCTTCATCCACGAGGCCACTGCAGCAGCCGTTACCAGAGAGCCTAGCCAGGGGCCTACGCGTGTGGCCTCCGCCGCCATAGCCCAACGTGTCAGTCCAGCCTCGCGTCGCTCGGGAAGGGAGGTGTCCTGGGAGATAGAGGGAGGGAGGAGGTGGCTGAGGAGGAAGGGAGATGGTGGCGCGGGAGGAAGGGGGGAGATGGAGATGGAGGGAGAGGAGAGTCACGAGGGAGCACCGCACGTGAGAGAGAGTTGCGAGGGAGAGGGTGTGAGCGGCCGTGCATGAGGGAGTGGGGATGGGCTAGGGTTTGGTTCTTGTTTATATATTGTGACGGTGAAGTCGGGCTAAGATGGGCCGAGATCGATTGGAGTAGGGCTTGGTGTCTTTAATGAGGCGGGCCTTGTAAAGGATTTGCCTTCGAAAATGAGGGGATTTTTTAGGCGGGCCTGCTATAAAGTCTGCCTCGGTTAATAGATTTTACAAGACGGTTATTTTTTAACCGCTTTGTAAATCGATTTTTTGAGGCGATTTTTTATAACCATATCGGTTAATAGAAGTAACCATTTTGGTTAATGTCTATCATTAACCGAGACAATTATCCTTTCTACCATGCCTTAAAAAAAATGCCTCGCAAAAAAAAATTATGTAGCAGACTAGCTGTGGATGGTCTCACCGTCGGACTTGAGTGCCCTAGCTTCCGCGGGAGCTGGAAGATCCTTGCTGCCCATGCCGGGGGCATGCGGATCCGCTACCCTCAGCCCTCTGACTTGGTGTTTTCACAACAGCGGCTTGCTCCGACCATTGCCATCCCGAGCGCCTCTACATACTCCATAAAATCTCACGTCTATAAAAATATGTAACACATTCTCGGTTTTCTAAATTCAATTTGATTCCGGTCGGGCTCCTCAGCGCTTTAGTCGGCCGGCCCAGGAAATCAAACAGCTACACTTTCAGCCCACGGGCTCGGCCAGACCCATGGGCCAGCAATCAAACACGCGTACCCTTTTCCGACTGGATATCCTTGGGGAAACCTGCTCGGCCTCGGGTACTCGCGTCCACCGAGAACTTGTTCGCGTACCCTTTTTTTTATTTCGCTCGAACCCGCCCCCCGCCGCCGCCGCCCGCCCGCCCGCCTAGATCGCCGCCCACCCGCCCAGGTCCGTCGCCGCCCACGGACAGCGCTGGTGGTAGCCGGCGCCGCGTGCCCTCCGCCTGCCGCCCCCTTCCTTGGCGCTGCCATAGCCGGCAGGCAAACCCTAGCCCAACTCTCCCTTTCGTCCGATCCCCGAGGAGGCGAACGGAGGGAGGGGGCTAGGGCATGGCGACCGACGGGCAGCTCAGGGAGTGGGTCTCCGACAAGCTCATGAGCCTCTTGGGCTACTCCAAGAGCGTCGTCGTCCAGTACGTCATCAGGCTTGCCAAGGAGTGCTCCTCGACCGGCGACCTCGCGGGCAAGCTCGTCGAGTTCGGGTTCGCCTCGTCCGCCGGAGACCCGTGCCTTCGCGTCCGATGTCTACGCCAAGGTCCCCCGCAGGGCCAGCGGCGTCAGCAGTTACCAGAAGCAGGAGAGGGAGGCGGCGAAGCTCGTCCAGAAACAGAGCACCTACAAGCTGCTGGCCGACGAGGATGACAACACTGACAACCAGGCACCGGCAAGTCAGAAGACCGTCAGCAAATCCATCATCTAAGAGCCTGAAGCATTACAGGAAGAAAGCAGATCAAGACGCTGGTGATGATGAGATAGTGGCAAAAGATTCTGGAAGGAATGTCCGTCGGCGAACAGAGGAGGAGGAGGACGCAGAAGGTGTCGGCGGCAGCAGTTCTGATGAAGAGAATGAAAGGATTAGAGATCAGCAGGAAAGGGCCCAGCTAGAAAGGAACATGAGAGAGAGGGATGCAGCCAACACAAGGAAGTTGATGGAGCGGCAATTATCTAAGGAAGAACAAGAGGACCTTACTAGAAGATCTCAAGCAATGGAGAAGAATGACACATCTGATCTGAGAAAATTCTCAAGGCAAGCATACCTGCAAAAGCGGCGGGACAAGAAGATTGACGAAGTTCGTGATGAAATTCTGGACCACCAGTACCTTTTTCAGGATGTGAAACTAACAGAGGCAGAAGAAAAGGAGTTCAATTACAAGAAGAAGATATATGACAGTCTCAAGGAATATGTTGAGACTCCTGATGATGCTGGTGGGTATAAAATGCCTGATGCTTATGACATGGGTGAAAATGCCAGTCAAGAGAAGAGATTCTCTGTGGCCATGCAGCGGTACAAAGATCCTGATGCCAAGGATAAAATGAACCCTTTTGCTGAACAGGAAGCATGGGAAGAACACCAAATAGGAAAATCGAAGCTGCAATTTGGATCCAAAGATAAGAAGCCGTCTTCAGATGAGTATCAGTATGTATTTGAAGATACGATTGATTTTGTTAAATCATCAGTCATAGAAGGAACCCAGCCTGAAGACGATTCAGATGAAGAGGACATTGAAGCAAAAGATATTTTGAAAAGGGAGCTCCAAGATGAGCGTAAGACACTTCCAATCTTCAAATTTAGGGATGAACTGCTTAAGGCTGTAGAAGAGTATCAGGTTATCGTCATAGTGGGTGAGACTGGGTCCGGTAAAACAACACAAATACCTCAGTACCTTCATGAGGCTGGGTATACTGCGAAAGGGAAGGTTGCATGTACTCAACCTCGTCGGGTGGCTGCCATGAGTGTTGCAGCAAGAGTATCTCAAGAAATGGGTGTTAAACTTGGACATGAGGTTGGTTACTCTATAAGGTTTGAGGATTGCACTTCAGATAAAACAATTATTAAGTACATGACTGATGGAATGCTTCTAAGGGAGTTCCTTGGTGAACCAGATTTGGCTAGCTATAGTGTAGTCATGATTGATGAGGCTCATGAGCGTACCCTCTCCACTGATATCTTAGTTTGGTCTGGTGAAGGATATTTCTCGCTTTTCGACCAGACCTGAAGTTGCTCATTTCTAGTGCCACCCTTGATGCAGAAAAATTTAGTGACTACTTCGATTCAGCTCCTATTTTCAAGATACCTGGGAGGCGATACCCGGTTGAAATTCATTATACAAAAGCTCCAGAGGCTGATTACATAGATGCAGCAATTGTCACTGTTTTACAGATACATGTGACACAACCCCCTGGAGATATCCTGGTGTTTCTCACAGGTCAAGAGGAAATTGAAACAGTTGATGAAATCCTTAAACACAGAACAAGGGGCTTAGGCACCAAAATTTCAGAATTGATTATATGTCCTATTTATGCAAATCTGCCTACGGAGCTTCAAGCTAAGATATTTGAGCCAACCCCCGAGGGTGCACGTAAGGTGGTTCTGGCCACTAATATAGCAGAGACTTCATTAACCATTGATGGTATCAAATATGTTATTGATCCAGGCTTTTGTAAGATCAAATCATACAATCCCCGCACAGGAATGGAATCTCTACTTATCAATCCTATCTCAAAAGCTTCAGCAAACCAGAGGGCAGGAAGATCTGGACGCACTGGACCCGGAAAATGCTTCCGTCTATACACAAGTTATAACTACATGCACGACCTGGAAGATAATACTGTTCCGGAGATCCAACGAACCAATCTTGCGAATGTTGTGCTTACACTCAAGAGTCTTGGTATTCATGACTTGGTTAACTTTGACTTCATGGATCCACCTCCATCAGAAGCCCTATTAAGGGCTCTGGAACAGCTTTTTGCTCTCAGTGCACTCAACAGTCGTGGAGAGTTGACCAAGACTGGAAGGAGAATGGCAGAATTTCCACTGGATCCTATGTTGTCGAAGACGATAGTAGCTTCAGAGAAATATAAGTGTTCTGACGAGATCATCTCCATTGCCTCCATGTTGTCAATTGGCAATTCTATATTTTATCGTCCAAAGGACAAACAAGTTCACGCAGATAATGCAAGGTTGAACTTCCACACTGGCAATGTTGGAGACCATATAGCACTACTAAATGTGTATAGTTCTTGGAAAGAAACAGACTATTCAACTCAATGGTGTTACGAAAACTATATACAGGTCCGCAGCATGAAGAGGGCAAGAGATATTCGGGATCAACTAGAGGGGCTTATGGAAAGAGTTGAGATTGAGATTTGCTCAAATGCCAGTGATTTAGATGCTATCAAAAAAGCTATAACATCAGGTTTCTTCCATCATTCTGCACGGTTGCAGAGGGATGGAACATATAAGACTGTTAAGAACCCTCAGACCGTACATATCCATCCTAGTTCAGGATTAGCGGAGATACGTCCGCGGTGGGTAGTATACCACGAATTAGTTCTCACAACAAAAGAGTTTATGCGCCAGGTGACAGAACTGAAGCCTGAATGGCTGGTAGAGATAGCACCACATTATTACCAACTAAAGGATGTGGAAGACTCTGGAGCAAAGAAGCTACCGAAGGGCCAAGGACGAGCTGCATTGTAGTGGACCCATGAGCTGTTTCAATGGATATTTTGTGTTGGACTCAGCCTAGGAGCATCAGGCTTTTATATGACTCCTTATGGTAAGAACAGAAAACATGATGTCACTATTCTCTATCCTGCTTAGGTTTCAGAGTAGCTGATTGTTCATGTAAATTATGATATGAAGACATGCATGTTAACCGCTATAATTGTCACATTAGGGGGAGCGATGTTATAATGAATTGGCTGAATACACTGTAATTTTTTTCCTCCTTCGTGGCAGCTTCGACTGTCTTCTTGTCTTGTTAGGCAGGGAATATGTGGCCCGTTTGATCGTTGGGAGCTTTAGCTCAAACCATAAATTTTTTTGTTCAGTCTCTGTATGCTACTATAAATCAGAGGCGTGGTCTCTGTTTATGTGCAGGCTGTTTGGAAGTTAAAAATTTCTCCTAGGATCCAAATCTTTGTTTGGTTACTGTAGAAAAATATAAGATTTTGACTAGTGAGAACCTAGCAAAATGGAGAGAAGTTTCTGACAAGACTTATGTCTTTTGCAATGAATTAGAATCTGTGACCCATCTTATCTTTTCTTTAACTGTTGTTTGGCACATACCTGGTTAATGATAGCCGAAATCCTTTGATCTGAGGGGTATTTGAAATTTTGAGTTTGTTGCAACCATGTGGATTGCTAACAAGAAACATATGTGCAACAATGTCATTACTGCAGCTGTAATGTGGTGTATTTGGAATCTGCGTAACAACCTGTTTTCAGGGGCTCATTTGGACAGGGGAAAAGATGGTGATACTTTGGATTGCCAGGACTAGAATGTGGAGACTGATGTTCGATCAAGAGCTGGGATCTTTGGTGGATTTGATCTTTGGATTCTCAAGACCGGAGATGTTGGATTCTCTATGCTCGGATCAGGATTCTACAGATGTGATTCTGTGTGATATGGCGCAGAAGATAATTCGTGTAGTGAAGTAGCGGATCGGTCGGGCTGATAGGCCTTCGTGCTGAACGTTTTTCAAAGGCTTTATGGTAATAAATAGGGATGAAAACGGATGGAAAAACCATATTTCTACTTCTGTTTCTATATTTTCTGTGGAAACGGAATCGGATCGGAAAATATGGGTTCGGAAATGAAAACGGAATATATAGATGTACGGAACAAATACGGATGAAGAGCCGGAAAATTAATTTGCAATAATATTTTCAAGTATTTATAAACAGTCACAAAATAGTATACACGTATGAAGTTATCGGTCAAATATTCACTAGCATTACATGTGTTAACATGTTAACATACATAATTGGTGATTAGTAGGCTTATAAACATATAAACTTTTAGACATATTTTATACATATTGAAAACGGAATGAAAAGCGGAATAAATATGGATTAATTCCGCATAAATACAGAATTATGTGGAAACGGACGGAAAAGCCCCTCTTCTACTTCCGTAAATACAGAAACAGGATGTATAAATACGAAGCGGTTCGGTAAAACGTAGAAAAACAGACGGGTCAAGACGGGAAAAATTCCGTCCGTTTTCAACCTTAGTAATAAAGCGAGGGCTAAACCTTTTGTCTAAAAATAAAATATGTGACCCGTTTTATGCTTTTATGTTCATGTAAGCTATAGGTAAGCTCTTCTTGTTTGTTAGCAACTTGCTAACCTTTGTACTTGTCCTCCTTTGCAACAAAGTTCTGGGAGCAAGCTCCAAGTTTTCCACAAAATAAAAAAATATAAAAAAACCCGGGGCTGATAGCAACACTCCAAAATATTCATGACATAGGTCCAATATTAAAGCAAGATATAATTCATATTCATATTATTGCTACACAGTTCGCAATTGATACAGATCTAGTCATCGACCAAAATAACTTTCATATGCATATCATAGCAGGAACTATTGGAACATCAAAATAACACTCATAGAATACGAGTAACTCCACAGGGCACAATCCATGATATTGAATGCAAACGACTATGCTTCTAAACAACCCTAAGCCTACTTAAATAGCCATCAGATCACCGAAGTTCCGCATCAGGAATATGGATCCCGCAAACAGACCAGCAGCCTTCAGCAGCTTCTGCAATAAGAAACAGCACAGTAAAAAAAAAAGGTGAAGTTAGCAACTTTACATCCACTGCGATGCTAAAGAAACACCTGGGGAGATTATTAGCAAAAAAACAGGTGCAATGATTAACCATGCCCAAAATATTTTCTCATGTGATATACTAAGTTAATGACATGACTTTAAACTGCAGAAGACTCAAATATGCCTAATTCTGTGCATATTTCAAGTAACATAGGCTACGAACATCAGCATTCAAGTATTTAACTGTCTACAAAGATAACGCACAAAACTTAAAAAACATATCCTCAGTAAGAAGAGATGCTACCATTTGTGACACCTAGCCACCTAGGTTGCAAACTTCACAATTATCTCCCAAGCACTCAGGTTGGTAACTTGGTATAACAAGTGTCATACTGAAGATCAAATCCTTGCAGGACATGATTTAGATGAAAGTGAAATCAGATAAACTTGTCAAACAACTGCACTGTTTAGAATGGTGATGCCTAGCCCGCTTAAGCGGCCAAAAATCTATGCTTGCCTAGTGAATTTCGGCAGAGATTAGGCCTCGGAGGTCCACCACCAGGCTAGCACACCAATAAACAACAATAACATACAATCTGAAATTTAACTTAGATCCAAAATCAAATTACAAAATAACACATGAATTATAATATACCCATCAATTCTATTTCTATCTCAAGGTCAGAGCATGCACCTACCTATATTAATAATAAAAATAAGATGACTACATGCTCGTTTGCAGAGCTAATTTTGCTAGCTCATTCAATTCATTTATCTCATAAACCATAGAACACAAAATGAGTGTGGTAACATGTACACATAATGATGTAAGGGCACATCAGGAAGAGATAGACAGCAATGTGTCCTTCTAATAATTTAACAAGAACAAGCCAAAAACAAACATTTCCTACTCCTAACAGTCAATAAATGAGACAATAAGTACATGACTATATAGAATTCCATCGTTAAAAAAAACTGTTAGCAAAAATGATCCTGAACCATATATTATGGTTCTGATGCCTGAATGTCCTTGATAAAGTGTCCAGCATTATGCCATAATCTTTTTCTCATTTTCTGCTAGGTCCTAGGCCTTGCTACCTCTAATTACTAATGTGGATGTTAGCAGCCTTATCATTATTTCTGAGCAGAAGCACAAGGCAATGAAAATTAGGTAAAGATGCATCACATATCGCCTAACAGTTTATTCACAAACTGTTTTGCAACCAACTGTGAGAAGAAAAGCAAGAAAAACAAATAGCAAACAAAGAAAAAGATAAAGAGAGGAGGTCACCCCAGGTGATTCCACCAAAGTACGACCATCATACATCTGTCACTAGCTGCGAATTGACAAGGATATTACAATGAAAACATTCAACGAAGCGAGTATATCATACAAAAGAATGGCGATTTCACTCCTGGTCATTTAGCAACCTCACGACTTGTAGCATAAAAATAAAAAAAAAAACCCTCCAAACTTCAGTTAGCAGGCATCACAATCACAACGTAATTAACCATCCTAAATATCTAGTGCCTGATGAAGGTACCAAAAATTACTACATCAATTAAACTAATCTATGGACAATCGATTTTACTTCTAGAAGCAAAAATAATCCTAGAGAGTGCTCGCCGCCACTGGAGACTGAAATCCTACCTGTCAAAGCAGAATGACCATGAATCACAGTAACTAACATCAAACATTCGAAACCGCCAAACTCTTCCGCACGTATGGATTGGTACGGCAGCGGCCGCACGTCCAATCAAATCGCCCATCTCAAACCACACAGCAACAAGGTTTATCGCTACGGGTTCGAGCTGCAGTATTTGGCACGAACTACCAAGGAGGGGGAAAAAAAACAAGGGATTCGAGCCGCAGTATTTTACACGAACTACCAATGAAAAAAAAAAAAACAAGGGATTCGAGCCGTAGTATTTTACACGAACTACCAAAGAGGAAAGAAAAAGCTCTTGAAGAGGTGGAGAAAGCTAGGTGAGAGGGGAAAGGGGTACGGACATAGTTGAGCTCCCACTGCTCCTCGTCGTTGACCTGCGAGTCCCAGAGGGCCTTGAGCTTCTCCACCGCCGACGACGCCGCCATCACCGGTCCCGTGAGATCGCGTTCCTTGGGTTGGGGTCAGGGGCTTAGGGTTTCACTTCCAGCGTGTTTGGTGCGGCTTTTCTTCTCGAGCATCTTATGTTGATTGGGCCGGGCTATTATTGGGCTGTATGGTCAGATTCCAGTTGGGGAGCGTTTTTTTCCCTTCATGGTTTTTCCCTTCCACATGCAACGAGACAGAGGCCACGTCGGACCTCGCAAGGGTGACCTACATGACTGCGCCCACCCGGAGCCAACCAATTTTATCATAACTCATGTTAGCTATAAACTTGACTACCAGTTTCTATAGATAGCTCTATCTTTATCTCTACATTATGTCTTACCCAGTTTCCATATGAAGACCGGATTCACATGTTCATATCTGGTACGAAGGCTCGCAACCCTGTATCATCGTTCTACACGATTTCCAATCGAAGACTTGATCTGAGTGTCAGCGTTCGATATAAAATCCTCGTAGCTCATACGTCTACATTCGATTACTGAGGTTCAATCCAGTGATCCCGATATAACCCCGGTGCAACATACGAGCATACCATGTTGGTTGGGGAGGGGGGCGATCTGAATGTACCTCTACATCTTGTTCAAGCGAGCAAAGATAAAAACCTAGAATGGTCCATGGGGCCGGAGGACGATGAAAAGGTGAGTCATGGTCTCATGGAGCTGGGATGAATGAACAAGAAAAAAGGCCACGATATTGGCTGCCTACGAGAACTTTCCATCACCAACTCATTGTGGGGTAAAATAAATATAAAAAAATCATGGATAAATAAAAAAGGAATTTAGACACTTACATAGAGATCTTCAAAAAATTGATAATGTCTAACTATTATAGGCTAAATCTAGCGAGGACCGATCCGATCAAATCAGGGTAGCCTACACGATATCTATGTCGAGATCAAATTGAAAGTATGAACCAAACCAAAAATAAATTTGAGATGATGACTACGGACGAAATCAAACCGTGTTGGTGCTAGCATTCGTTGCTCATCCGGACCTAGTGATGGCGATCTAGAACAAAGCGGGAGACATTAGTCCTGGACCCTTTAAGACGCGTCAACGCATCTAACAGATTGTCAATTTACTTATATATAAAACACAACGACAATCTCTCCAAGTTCGACACGAGCATCAATAGGTCTCCTAGAAAGCAGCGTCGATTTCACGTACGATTGCAAGAAGCAAGCAATGTTGACGGTGCACAGCTGTAATGTGTTGAAACCGCTCTCCAATGACTTCTAGACGTCCACTAAGGAAGCCTCGTCCTCGCTGTTGTGACCATCGGTTGGAAGGACACCGCGAGGCACACGTATTTAGGGTTCACCCTCGACCTAGTAATGACATCTATACCGTGACATGAGGATAACTCCAATGTTAGTTTTACAGCGAAGCCTGTTTTACTTTGTGTAAAATTCAAAGCAGACAATACATATTGCAAATTTACATAAAAATCCTCAATGTTACTACTTATAAATTCAGTGAAAAAAATAGTACAATTATATAATTTTTATTTTTAATACAAGTCCAAATGTGCTTATCTCTTCGCTTCAGCTTATAAGCTCTTATTTTGGCTTCTTTTCAGCGCTAGAACAATGTTTTCCTCTCACACCAAATGAGCGTAAATCAGCATAAAGCCAAAATCAGCGCTTCTTTAATAATCATATATTATAAAATCATTTTTTATGGTGGATCTATACTAATAAGTTTATGTTATATTTCAGCTTTAGGTGAGAGCAAACACTTGTATTGCTTAGGAGAATCAAAAGTATTCGGTCAATAAAAAGATCTGATTTTGGAAGAATTCATCAGCAATCAAGTACTGAGTTGATCTGTGGATGAACTACAAATTTTTAGGGAAAGATTGAAAAGCAAAGTTTAGACTCCGCTGGAGAATGAGTGGATAAATTTACTTATAGAGAATAAAATTTCATGGTGGATGCAGGGACGGAGCCAGCGGTGGAGCTGGGGGGCTCTAGCCCCCCTACCGCCGGTGAACCAATGGAACCCCTGTGATTTTTCTATAAAGTTTGCATAATTTTTTAAGGACAGGAGGGTCTGAAAACATGATTTAGAGGTATTTTTAAAGGGTAGGAAGGGCTAAAAACGCGATCTGGAGGTTGAGGAAGGCAATAGTTGCGTCTTGTGCTTAACTTAGAGTTAGATTAAGTTAAGTTGGTCTAACTCCGTGTTTAGTTCAAGTCCCCCTAAATATTTATCTGACTTCATCACGGGGTGAATCTATACTAATAAGTTTAAGTTATTTTCAGCTTTTAGGTGAGAGCAAACACTTGCATGACTTAGGAGAATCAAAAGTAATCAAGTACTGAGTGGATCTGAGGATGAAACTTCAAATTTTTAGTGAAAGATTATAAAAAGGCAAAGTTCATACTCCGTTGGGGGAATGACTGGACAAATTTATCTATATAGAAAAAAATTCAATAAAAGCAAAGACAAGCTTATATACAAGAAAAAATCAATAAAAATACTAAGTCAAGCGCCGAGTGAATCTGTGAATAAATTTTAAAATGAAAGGGAACAAAATTATACTCCGTTGGGGGAATGACTGGACAAATTTATTTATATAGAAAAAAATTCAATAAAAGCAAAGACAAGCTTATATACAAGAAAAAAATCAATAAAAATACTAAGTCAAGCGCCGAGTGAAACTGTGAATAAATTTTAAAATGAAAGGGAACAAAATTAAAAACGAAACAGGTCGACTCCGCTGGGGATCGAACCCAGAATCTCTGGTTCCGTAGACCAGCGCCTTATCCATTGGGCCACGGAGTCATTCGATGTCCACAAGATGAAGACATGATCAATGAGTGTGATACACCACAAATTGCCGTGGCTTGACAGCCACCAAGCACATGCCATGCACTCGGCAAGGCAGATGCATGGGTTTGCCATCACCAAGCGAACCAGATCACTCTGCACAAGAAGATCTGCTCCATGCGAGTCTCGATGGGCCTTCGGAGTCATTGCTAGACACGGACACAGTTGCTGCTCTAAAACTAGTACTATTTACTAAAATAATATAAGGACAGTTCTAATGGATAGTTTCCATATAACTAATAGTTAGTGTTAAGTAGGCAAAAAGTTGATGTGACATTAGATTAAAGAGAATTATTATTAAAAATCTATGTTTACATGGTAACCAAGACATGAAAAGCTATGAGATCATACATGATTTGATATACAAGTTTAAGGTGAAGAAATTTCTCGGTGAATATAGTTTTCATGTGAACCTACTGTCAGACATTAATTAATAAGTATGGAAACTACTATCCACTGTCTTAAAATATAAGGTACTCAAGCAATTTTCATACTAAATAATGAGCCTAGTAAAAGATCATCTTGCCCCTAAGTAGCCCTAACGAAGGGAGTAGTTCATTTGTACTTGTCTTAGCTACTGGCCGATTGTTTTGACTAAAACCAAGTTTAAAGAAATACTAACGAAGGGAGTAGTTCATTTGTTACTTCTCTTAGCTACTGGCCGATTGTTTTTGACTAAAACGAAGTTTAAAAGAATCTCAGTATTTCTTGCCATAAAGACAGAGAGGAGAGCACTTGAAGTATTGAGGCATAATGGGTGGGTGAGGAAGGGGGGGGGGGGGGGGGGGGGTGTTGAGTAGGTATAATTTTGAACTCTGCCCCAAGGTTTTAATAATCATATATCTTAGGGGGAAACTGAGAACGCATTTTCCGTGACCATGTATGTTGATTGTGCTGGGCTATTATTGGGTTGTCTAGTCAGAATCTAATTCAGGTATGTTTTGTCAATTAATGGTGTGCCAAATAAAACAAGAGCTCCTCTAAGGTCAAGAAATGGATTAATCTTGCTTGGATCATGACTCATGTATGTTCTTGTCCAGTTTGTCAAAGCTGTCTGACCCCAAGATATATCCAGGTTCTGTCCTACTCTTCTATACTAATAAAAAGACACAAAAAGGGGCTACCTCTAACTGTAAACATTTCTATATTAGGAAATTTGTTTCATGATGGATCTAATAGCATTACCTTTGTGGCTTCGTGTTATAAATCTATTTTGACTCTTTAGCCTGAGAAGATGATCTAAGCTAAAAATCCTATGACTAAGTATTTTCAAGAGTCTTTCTTACCCCACTCTCTAAATTATCATTTAGAGAGCCATTTGAATTAAAAGAGGCTCTTTCCATCATCTAACAATTTTTTAATTCTTGTACGCACTCCAAAGAGTTAACCCTGCCCTTCATCTTTAACTATTGAAAAATCCAAAATAGAGGATGACAATATTAAATATCTAATTTTTAAACTATTCAATGACATTTTTTTCACTAAAATATATATTCATATCAATAAACAAGGATGTACTCGTAGGATACAATAAAAACCGTCTGGTTTTATTATTGGACCAAGGGCATTCCGGCAAAATTGGAGGAAAAAATAAGTGAAGGTCAAATTTCTAGTGCTAAAATATTAAAAAATTTATATATGTCAATGCATTACCTATATAGCAAAATACATTGGTATAGAAGGATTGC
Source organism: Eremochloa ophiuroides (assembly GCA_038502445.1). Taxonomy (NCBI): domain Eukaryota; kingdom Viridiplantae; phylum Streptophyta; class Magnoliopsida; order Poales; family Poaceae; genus Eremochloa; species Eremochloa ophiuroides. Next base: position 24,512,127 of record JAHLJS010000002.1, read on the forward strand.
ACGCATTTGATTTCTCGATTCATATGTTTCAACCTACGACTATGTGGTAAAGTATGGAGTGCTCTAGAGTCTCGATGAGTCATGATATCCATCTCTCCGTCTCCGATCTAGGATTGGGACTGAGTCTTGAGCGACAAACGACGGTGCTAATGGTAAGTAGATGGAATAGGAAGTCAAAGCAACGAGGCATATATGAAAAAGAATTAAAATCGTTGTTTCAACCTACAGATGCGTGGTAAAGTTGGGAGTGCGCTAGAGTTTCGATGAGTCATGGCATCAATCTCTCAATCTTTGATCTAGGATTGGGACCGAGTCTTGAGCGACAAACGGCGGTGCTGATGGTAAATAGAAGGAATAGGAACTCGAAGTGACAAGGCATATATGAAAAAGAATTAGAATCGCTGTGGTCGCTTTATCTCACGGTGGAGTCGTGAACTCATATGCTGCAACAGGCCATATTTAACATTTAGTAAATCTTGGGGCCGGGCCTAGTTCAATCGCAGCCCGTATGGGCCCTGGATTGCCCCTGATCGGATTTAGTATACCAAAAAGTTTGTTTGATGTTGTAAATAAAACACAATAAAGACACTAAGTCTATCGTGAAGAAAAAAGGAAATGACATGGTCTGAGCTGCTTTTATTGATTTGGGGGGGCCAAAAATAACTGACTTCAGCACTGAGTGGATCTATGAATAAAATTTCAAATCAAAGGGAAAAAAACAAAAAGAATTGACTTTGGAGGAATTCATCAACAGTAAGCACTAAGTGGATCTGTGAATGAAATTTCTAATCAACGGGAAAAAAAAGCAAAAAGAACTGACTTTGAGGAATTCATCAACAGTCAGCGCCGAGTGAATCTGTGAATGAATTTTAAAATGAAAGGGAACAGAAATGAAAATGAGACATGACGACTCCGCTGGGGATGGAACCCAGAATCTCTGGTTCCGTAGACCAGCGCCTTATCCATTGGGCCACGGAGTCACTTGCAGTTTCTTCATTCCTTAAGCTTTGACAACTTATAGCCTCCGGACAATTAACGTGCAAGGAAAAAAACATTTATGATATAGCTGGCCAATGATGTTGCAGAATGTAATGCACCTTAATGGGTTCCAGGAAGTGTAGCTCACTTGCATGTTCGACCAACACCGATGGAGTATCACTCATGTTCGGCTGGCTGGTACGGTACGGCTGGCTGACTGATTGTTCTGAGAGAAAAACACTGCTGAATGGCTGGCTGGACCAGCCAGCCGTATGTACCGGCCATCAAGAGACCACAAGAGATGAAACAGAAGTGGTGTCCATGGTGTGGCGCATGAGCAGCAGTCCGAGAGAGAAATAGGAATAGGAATCGGAGACACCAGGAAGGCTATAACAGTTGATAATATACCTCACTCCTCCTGACCGACGATGAGCAGCTCATGTCGCGTCTGGCGACGACGAATCTTGTCTCTTGCGCTTTGCCTTGGCTGGAGCATCGAGCAAAGGCACCATCTGGGTCAGCGTAATCATCGGTGAAAAAGACACTGTCCTTGACACACCGCATTCCATGCATGTGGTGCTCCTCCAAATGGTGCCGCACGGTGAGGTTCTTATTTTTAGCGAAAGAAAAGAGTCGAGGGAAGTGTGTTTGGGTATCTGACTTGCCCAAAGATATGGTTAGCCAGAACATGTTGTAGCATCGACTTTGGAGAACTGCATATAACATTATCCTCTTGAATTGATTATTTGGCACCTTAAGAACATATATCTCTTTACCAGAAAGATCTCTTTTTTTAACGGGCTTGGTATTTTACTGTTGAGGGAAAAGAATTACTTGATAAATTAAGTACTGGTGCTCTTGTGATTTGTGAAACACGTATAGTCTCTCGTATCGGTAATTTACAGATCACGGAAGGCTAAAAGATAACTTGGCTCTTGTGATTTGTGAAACACTTGTTTGGATGGTTGCCGCACTTTGCCTGCCACAGCTTTGGCGGCAAGGATGGATGGTTGTTGTTTGCTACAGCATTTAAGTCTGACCACCACAACTTTTATAGTGAAAAAAGTCGCCATACCTTAGATCAGGGTTTTTTTTTACCGACGGAATACCGCGGTAACCGGCCGGTTACCGGTCATACCGGTCCGGGCCGGTACCGGTACCGGCCGGTTTGAAAAAACCGAAATTTCAAATTTAAAATCGGAGGAAAAAATGGTAAAAAAATTCCTAAAAATACTTCATGATTTATAGATTCCAATGGTGTCAAAATTTTTCAAATTTGACTACATTTAGAATTTTTTTCGAAGTCCCGAAGTAAAAAAAAGGCCCATTAAGGCACAAAACGGCACCCTGGGTCACGGGGGGGGGGGGGGGGGCAGAGCCACCCCCCATTTCCCCCCTCCGCGCCGCAGCAGCCGAAACCGCCGCCTCCCCGCTCGTCCGCTCGCCGCCGCTTTATTACCGGCCGGTAGGACCGGTATACCGGTCGGTAAGACCGGGATACCGACGCGCACGCGGATCCTCCGGGTACCGGGCGGTTGCACCGGTTTCTCGGCCGGTTTCAACCGGTAACCGCGCGGTTTCTCCGGTTTCGGCAGGTAAGGTTGTTTCCTTTTTTTTCTTGAGCATTTTTAGTAGGATTAGCTTTAGGATTTGGAATAGGAAGTAGTTATCTATTGATCTAGGGTGCAGTGGTAATTTGATTTAGGATTTTAGTAGGATTTATGGTGTGTTTAGGTTATTAGTTAGGGTTATGTTTAGGATTTGGTTTAGGATTTTAGGTTTGATGTATATTTTAGGTTGTAGGTGTGCTAATACTGATGTATATTTTAGGTATATACTGATGTATATTTTAGGTTTATATTGTTTAGGTAAATTTTATTTAGGTGGAAGGTTGTGACTTAGCCACTTATTTACGTAGATTTAATCTATGTGATTGATTAGTTTGTGTTGTCCATTCATGCAGGTGCACAATGTCAAGCAGAGGAAAAGACATTGTATGGGAGCATGGTGAAAACCTTTCTCCTGGGTGGAGGTGCAACTACTGTCATACGATGAAAGGAGGTGGTGGTGCAACAAGATTCAAAGAACATTTAGTCGGTCGCGGGTCGCAGGTGGTGCATTGCAGAAGTGTGCCAGATGATGTGCGTGAGTACTTTCAACGTGATCTTGATAGAACTAAAAAGGCAACTTCTGACCGGTCTCGACAAAAGTTGGCAAGAGAGAAGGCTGCAGCGGAGGGTAACCATCCACTTGGTGATGATGAATATGAGGAGCAGCTCCAGCAAGCACTTAATCAGTCGAGAGCAGAATATGAGTACGAGCAGGGGGTGCAACAGAGAGGAGGTAATTACGACCGTGGAGGGGGTAGTGGTTCACAGGGTGGGAATCCTTTGCAAAGGATGTTTCGAAGAGCAGGATCACAAAGGGAGACTCCTGTGGTTCTGCAGGACTACAATTTGGCAGCCGGTAGGAGGAGAGGAATGGTCCAACCAAGGATTGATACAGGGTCTTGGACGCAGAAGGGGAAGAATGCAAAGGAAGCTATTGGGAAAGCTTGGGGAAAGTTTTTCCATGTTGCAGGAATCCCAGGACGACAGGCCGACAATCCGTACTTCATAAGTGCGGTGAGAGAGACACAAAAGTGGGGTTAGTACAACTTTCAGAGTCATCTCTCTCAATTTTAACGTTTCTATCTTTATGTATTCTCACGAATGGCTTCTGCTTATAGGTGAAGGCATTGTGTCACCTACTGGAAGGGATATCGATGACAAGTACCTAGATGAGAACGAGAAAGACTTGAAGGCTAGGTACGCAAAGTTTCAGAAGGAATGGACCAACTTTGGCGTGACGTTGATGTGTGATTCTTGGACTGGCCCCACTAGAATGAGTGTCATCAACTTCCTGATTTATTGCAATAGGGGTCACATGGTTTCATAAATCTGTTAATGCAACTGGGCGAAGTCAAGATGCCAATTATTTATACCAGGTAGCTTCTGAACATGTTGTTAGGTTCATACTATTTATAATATTGTGATTTACGTCACATTTGTAAAAACTGTAGTAGTTATTTTTTAGGAAATTCGTAAGGTTGTTGAAGAGATTGGCGCCGAGCATGTCGTACATGTGGTGACCGACAATGGCGCCAACTACAAAAAAGCTTGCAAGATACTGGGGAACCATTATGCTCATATTGCTTGGACGCCATGCCTTGCACACACCATCAACTTGATGTTGAAGGATATTGGTGAAAGGCCCGAACATGCAGGTACAATCGCAACATGCAAGCGAATCTCAACCTTTTTGCACAACCATGCTCAGTTGAATGCAATGATGAGGAAGGCAATCGGTGGTGAGTTGGTCAAGTGGAATGTTACTAGATTTGGGACCAACTGCATGTTCCTAGAGAGCTTTCACCGGAAACGTGACAAGTTCATGCAGTGGATGTCTTCTCCTGAATTTCTGCAAAGCAAGTGGATAAAATGTGAAGATGGTCGCTTTGCTCATTCAAGGTTATCAAGTATCCAGTGGTGGGAGGGACTGGAATACATCATCAAAACAGTTCAACCAATTTATAAGTTCCTCCGCTTCGCTGATCAAGACAAGCAGCCTAACATGTGTGATGTAGTGTATGCCTACCAGACTTGCAAAATGGAGATGGAGTCTGTCTTTGGAAGAAATAAGCAGACATGGAATGAGTATCGACAGATTATAGGACAACAGGATTACTGACGTGTACATTGACACGTATGTGGGTTCAGGTACGATCATGAATTATATTTACTTAGCAAGCTCCATGAAATGAATACTTACCGTTCCCTTGTTTGGCATTTGTCATGTGTTGCAGCTGCTGTCCTAAATCCAAAGTACGCATATAAAATGGATCCAACTCCAACAATGTTTAATGGTCTGAAAGATACATTTTCGCGCATGACGGATTTGCAGAGCGCCATGCAGGCTTTACAAGAGGCAGAGATTTTTCGACAGAAGCTTGGTGAGTTTGGCTCCGAACTCGCTATGAAAATGGTAGCGGATCCAAGGACTAGCCCATGTAAGAGCCTAAGAGCACTTCTCTACCCTTGATGCTTTGCTCTCGTGGAATATATATCTAACATAATGTGTTACACTTGCAGCGGCCTGGTGGATGATATTTGGTAGTCAAACTCCAAATTTACAGCGTCTTGCTTTGCGGCTTGTTGCACAATGTATCTCCTCCAGTGGATGCGAGCGGAATTGGAGTACTTTTGCCTTGCTTCATACGAAGGTTCGCAATCGGTTGTCCCACAAAAAACTAAACAAGCTTGTGTATGTCAACTACAATCTTCGGCTGCGACTAGCGGATATCTCTGGACCGCCACTGCATGATGACGAAGATTTCATTGACAAGTTCGCCGAAGTCTCATTCTATGACTCGAACAATCCAGTTAGGCAATGGATGGAGTATGGTAGATCAAACCAGGCACCAGTTCTTGATGAGGATGATGACGAAGTAGACGCCCCTATGCCATCACATATTGTCAGGTATAATGTGTGTCTCTGTCTGGCTTTCATATTATGTATGTCCATTTTATTTATGTGATTTATTTGTTTGTGCTCGTAGTGACCACATAGACGCCCAAGATCTACGTCAGGCCACGGGAGATGATTCCATCAGTGATTGGGCCCGTAGACATGTGGGTGATAGTCACCTCGGGAAGAGGAAGATGCAGATGCCGCCTAAGAAGGGTGACCCCAAGCGTCAACGCGGAAAGAAAAAGCAAGTGACCAGTGACACTGAAACTGAGGATGAGGCTCAGCGTAGTCCACCGTATCAGGAGTCTCAGGATAGCAGCTCAACTGATGACGGTTCTGATGACGACAGTGACGGTGGCAGTGATGGTGATGGTGATGGTGATGGTGCTGGTGGTGCTGCTGGTGGTAGTGGTTCTGGTAGTGGTGGTGGTGGCAGTGGGTTTGGTGCTGGTGGTAGTGGTTCTGGTGGAGGTGGTGGTCTTCGTTTCACAGGTATCCATTGCACCTACGTACGCACAATTGTTTCTGTGTATGACTTCTAAACTACTAATAATGGTTTTTTGCAGGCGAGACCCAGTTCACGCATGCTACTCAGGACCGCGACCATGGACAACCGGAGTCGCAGAGGACTGTTTATGCACCTACAGACTACGACACTCCGCAGCATTCTTCTTCCTCGTACAGTGATACCTCCCAGGCAAGCTATAACTATCACATTCCTGACATTACCACGCAACCTGCGACCAGATGGGTGTATGAATGGGAAGACCCCCATTTTTACGCTATGTTAGTTCAAGAATGGGAGACAACAGCGGCATGGACGGGACCAATCTTGGAATGATTTTAAGGCCGAGTTGCTTAGACTGCGAGGTATCGCTTTGATGTCCACCGCCGAATATCAGATGTCTTGCAGCATGGGGGCCTTTCCATACTTCATACAACGTTGAATATGCCTATGCCGATGACTATCACATTTGTTCGTGTATAAGACTAAGAATATGCTATTTATATGATACTATGTATTGATGACTTTGATGTGCCTTATGTATTGATACAATACAAGTATGTGTATGCCCTATGTATTGCTATGGCACTATTTATCCCTGAAATGTATGGTGTTTATACCTCATTATGTGCAAAGGCCATTCAAAAAAATTTGTTTTCTGCATTAAAAAAAAAAAAGAAAATCAGCTGGTTTTGACCGGTTACCGTTTATACCGGTCATACCGGCCGGTATACCCGTCTAAAACCGATTGAGCTGTGAGTTTGAATTCGATTTCGAATTCGGCCGGTTTCCGGCCGGTTACCGTTTATACCGGCCGGTATACCGTTACCGCCGGCCGGCGGTAACCGGATTTCGGTCAGTATAAAAAACCCTGGCCGGCCCATTAAGACCCATTAAATCATGAAGGTCGAAAAATATACTAAACGCACTCAAATTTGAAAAACTTTGACATCATTGGATTCTATAAATCATGAACTATTTTTAGAAATTTTTTCAGCATTTTTTTTAAAAAAATAAATCTGAAATTTGAAAATGCGACCGGTTACCACCAAACCGGTCGGTAAACCGCTCAAACCGGCCGGTAACCGGTCAAACCGGCCGGTATACCGGTCCGGAACCGATTGAACTGGGGTTCAAACTCAAAATTTGAATTCGACCGGTTTCTACCGGTAACCGGTCAAACCGGACCGGTATACCGGTACCGCCGGCCGGCGGTTACCGGCTACCGGTCGGTAAAAATAACCCTGCCTTAGATGGCATTTTCATCGCCACAAGTGCGTACAGTCTTTTTTTAGTTAGGGGCAAAGGTTCACGATGATTACCGCGATAATCGGCTAGCGCAACGCCACCCCGTTCCTCGCACTACTGCTCTCTCTGCCTGCTACTGCTAGGTAGCTGGAGTCATTTTTTTCATGAAAAAAACCAATCAAAGCTCTGGGTCTTGGTGCCAGAGCAAAAGGAGTGGCGCACGAGTGCGAGATCCTATGCCTATTTTATTATCATTTCACCTTTTTTTAATAATGGAACGAATTTTTAAGTCTCTACCATCCGAGAACGGTACATAACTACGATACAAAGGCACACTAAGCCAATCGGCCAACATAACATGTCCAACAGCAAACATTGCTCGACCAATGCTAATAACATCCAAAGAGGGTATATCCATCCGAAGAAATAAAATTAAGCTAGATTTCAATTTGATTTCTGGCACTCCATTCGAATTTTGTAAAAATTGCCATAATCAGTCTTCAGCTTCCTGCAACCCATCCTGAACTCCTGTCTCTCCTCCTTCTTATGCAATAAGGACAACTGTTAGGTCGTCCTGAAAATTACCTACAAAATGAGAATTAGATCTTACTTTATTAAACACCATATCACTTTTATTCAATCATATCGACCGACACAAAGTGGCGGGCCCCTAGCATAATTTTTCTCTTAAGACACGGACATAGTCCATTAGGCCAAGAGCCTAATAAATTAGATACGCTAGTGGGAGGTTGATTTCCAAACGTGATGAAGACGGTGTTCCAAATAAATTTTGTGAAATAGTAATCAAAGAACAAATGTTGAATAGTTTCATCACACCTATAGTGGCAGCATTGTAAACTCTCTTGCCACCTTCTTTTCACTAAATTGTCCTTGGTAAGAGTAACACCCTTTTGTAAGAAGCATAAGAAAATTTTAAACTTTAAAGGGAGCTTAAATTTTCAGAGAGAGCTTTTATTCAGTTGCACTTCCCGTCTGATCATAGCTTTATACAAGGTTGCTCGCCTTCCTCGGTGTCCTCCACTCCGACGACTAGTTGGCGCTTCTTGTAGCACCATAGCTCCATGCCCGCTCAGTCGCTCATCGGTGCCTGTGCTGTGCCCTCGGCTCGGTGACTTATGCGAGCCAAGCTTGACGCCCTTAGATTAGTGGCCGGATCCAAATTGTGCAACGCAGTGTGGGTACAACGTGTGCCGTTAGCGAGGTTGAGAGTAGGGGCCCTGCTTGCTTCGCCGCTCCATCATGAGAATAGGGCCTTGCTTGCCTCGCCGCTCCTCCATCCCAAGTCCAATATGATGATGGAGGAGGTGATGACACGTGGGGCCTGAGCTCCTAGATGTTCTAAGAAAAATGAGGAGTTATGGATCAACTCTATGTTTTTTTAGCTCCTCAATGGATATATGTCTGCCTCAATATTTCTTGAAAAATTATCAAAATATATCATTGATTGTATAAACATACCCGTTCTTTTTTCTTCTTCTTTTTTCCGTTTACACGGCACGTCTTCCTTGTCACTTGTTCCTCTCCCATACGAAGAAAGCACCGCTACCAACATGTTGTCGCCACATACACCGCCACCTGGTGCTTTGCTAGCAAGGAGGTGGCCAGAAACGCAGATCGAGTGCCCTGTAAATATAAAAGGGAGGATTTCAGGTATCAGTAGAAATATAATGGTATATTTCTGAATAGTTGAAATGTAATGGTGTTTATCTATCCGTGAAAATTGTAATGGTGCCATTCTAATTAATCCTAAAAGTACCGCAAAAAATGAAGGGAGTGAGATAAAACCGGTTGGATCACAACTAAGTCTTGGCATTGCACACAAAAAGTGAATGTACCACAAGCTTCACCGCAAGGAATCTCAACAATCTGACCGTGGTAAAAGCTGTACTGTATGTATTGCAAACTATGACACTATCTTCGTATTCATGGTAGAGTGATGCTGCAACAAATTCTATCTTCATATTGTAAGGTGCCTGAATGAATTTCAATAAGTTGCTCACTGCATGTGGCACCAAAACCACTGCCCACTGGTGTCTCAGCGACATGGGCGTGTATATATACATCCGTTTGATCATTGACAAGGCAAGAGATGGAAAACCATGAGTGATGTCGTCCGTAATCCCCTGTGTGCGTGAGAAGAACACAGTCCTCAAAGGGAATCAGAGTAGGATTCAGAATTGGAGGCACCAGGAAGACGGGAACAACGGCAACTCTCAGGGCTTCCCCAACGCATCTACCAGGCGTGCTGCCCCAATCACCACGTAGACACTCTGCATCTACCTCATCTGGATGGTAGCCTTGCAGAGGAGCATAGACTCTTGCAAAAAGCAATAGTGGTTTGGACTAACAAAAGGTTGAAGACACCACGTAGTGAGAGTGCATTGTGAGGCTGTGGGCAATGGCCATGCTAGGGACCATGCATGTGATTGAGTTAGAAAGGCTGAAAAGGGCAATGTGAAAGAGAAATGATATTTCTTGAATGACGTGTAGTGGTATTGCCTCCATTGTATAGCTATATGCCTCAAACGCTTGAACTTGTGTAATCGTGAGACCACTGCTATCATATGCTAGCGTTGGGGAAGCCCTCATAGCTTCTCCTGTGTGCACAGCATGCGAACCAAGCCATTCAGCATGCTCAACACGTCGTTCAAGGGCCGAGAAGGAGAATCTCAAACGTCACACTGGCTCTTCGGGATGAACAACTAAGAAAAATGTGGAGTTGAGGGCTCTAGCTCCATGTTTTTGTGGAGCTCCTCAAGAAATATACCAGAAACTAAGATTCATATCTCCTCAAGAGTTGTGGAAAAATTGCCCACTTGTACCACTATTTACACAAACATATCATTTCTTTTTCTTTCTTTCTTTCTTTCTTTCTTTTGCACGACACGACTTCCTCGTCCACTTGTTTCTCCCATCACGACATGGTGGCTGGAGCTCGCAGCCAGTAGCCCACCTCCTCTTTGCCGACCAACGGCTGGAGCTCCCAGATCTAGGGGCGCTCCTTCCCTTGCTCGTAGCGACGACGATGTTTGGATGGGCTCAATGGGTCTATCCACAGTTTTTTGTTGTTTATTTGATTTATGGAGATGAGCCTCTGAACCCTTCAGTTTTAAAGATAACGAATGTGAAAGAATCAAGGATGCCCAAGAGGGGGGGTGAATTGGGCAACTAGTAAATTTTTTGAAATACAATTCAACCTATCGTCATTTGCCCAATCTCACCCCACAAGTGCTTGTGTATGATCTAAGCCTAAAACAAGTTATGCAACCTAGAGCTAAGTCCTATCACAAGTATACTACTCTAGAAAAGTAAAGAGCACAAAATAAATGCGGGAATGTAAATGAGATAGAAAGACAAAGCCGATTTTTCCTGAGGTATCGGAGAGTCGGCACTCCCCACTAGTCCTCGTTGGAGCACCCACGCATGGGTGTAGCTCCCCCTTGATCTTCGCAAAGACCAAGTGCTCTCTACGGGCTGATCCTTTGCCCACAAGCTTGGCTTGGGCCGCCCACAAGCTCTCCAAACAGGTCACCAAGCCTCCGATCACCACCGAACCGTCTAGGTGATGCCGATCATCAAGAGTAACAAGCCTAGACTCTCACTTGACCAAGAACAAGGCCAAAGAGAGTGATGGATGCACACAAGTCACTCTTGATCTCTCTAGGGAAGAAGCTCACAAGCAATGGAGTTCACTCAATCCTCCCTAGGGCTCTTGCACTCTCACAAGGTCACAAGGGTTGCTTCAACTGTTGGAAATGGCAAGAGAGCTAGAATTGAGGCAATGGTGGAGTATAAATACTCACCCTCTCCAAAACTAGCCATTTTTCACTTTCCTGCGAACCGTCGGACCCTGTAGAGGCACCACCGTCGGACTAAACTCCTTAGTCCGACTCTCACAGTCGTCCTGTACACGTCACTGTGACAGATGGGCGTCGGACCGACTCCAATGGTCCTGATGACCACCGTCGGACCATCGTCCGACGCCACTGAACTCTCTGGTGAGCTCGGCACAGGAACCCTCAACGGCTAACACACGGAGCAATGGTCCGACGCTCCCCATTGGACCAAGTCCGACGCTCATTTCAGCTCTCTGGACTTCTCTGGAAGCGTCGGACCTTGCGAAGCATTAGTCCGACGCCCTCTCTCTCCACGGTCCGACGCTCGCCTGGAAACCCTTGGCATCGTCGGACGCTGGGCAATGGTCCGACGACCATCCCAGCAGCTTCAGACGGTCTCTGGTGAGCTGAGAAGCCACCAGAGGCTGCCACGTACCGTCGGACCCTAGCCATTGGTCCGACGACCATACTAGACAGATTCCGACACTCTTAAATTGATCAAAACTTCGCCGAATCGAAAACTTTCAAAACGAAGTTTGATCCTCTATATCTCTCAAGAGTCTCCCTAGGCTGTCTAGAGCTATGTTGGACAAGTGTGCATCACATCTACACTCTCTAACTTTGCCCTAAGTCAAGATACCCATCCAAACCCCTCTTTATAGTACGGTAAAAGTGAAAAACAAAACCTAAGACTACTCCAAATGTCTCTCAACTCTAATCGACACTTCGGACTAGCCTATCACCGTCTTGTCTTCCATCCTTTGAAAATCAAATCGATTTCCATCACTAGGGGTTTGAACCTACATGTTATTATGACCTAACCTCTAGGTTATCCTGCAAAACACACGTTAGTCATAATAACCTCTTTGTTGTCATTAATCACCGAAACCACTAGGGCCTAGATGCTACAATCTCCCCCTTTTTGGTGATTGATGGCAACAACCTCAAATAGATTTAGAAAGAGTAAGGTTTTTAAATGCTTGATTCATATAAGCATGTGTCAATAAGAGGGAAGGGGTTAGGCATGCTTATACAAATTAAGACCACAAGGTACACAAGTATATGAAATAAGCACAAGTACCAAGTGTTATGCTCAAGATCGGAGTGAAGTGCAGGAAGCTAAGACAATGAGCATAACCAAGTGAGAACCAAGTGACATGATATATATAATATGAAGCTCAAACACATGTCACAAACCAAGTCTCAAGCACACATATACACAAATGCATGAAAGTAAACATGATGCATGAGTATGTCACAAACAAAAGTCATCAAAAGAGCCAAAACCCTCTCACACGTTCTCCCCTAAATCTATGCTCTCTCTCCCCCTTTGGCATCAAGCACCAAAGACCTAAGACTCAGGAGGAGGAGAAGAAGCTGCAGTGTTGCGGTCGGAAGGCGTGAGGCCGAAGCTCAAACTGCGAAGGGTCGGTGTCTGACTCTGAGCTCTGAGCTGTCTAACCCTCTGTGGGAGAACGTGAAGGTGAAGCGGTCCGGGTCGACTCAACTATCTCTGTACCCGGGTCAACCTGTGTGTCTGGAGCGGCAGAAGCTGTCTCTGTGGGTGCCTGCTCTTCTGGTGCTGTCGAGACAGACTCTGGAGTTGTCTGCTCCTCGGTGATGGGCTGCTGACCCTGTGGCGCTGCTACTGTCACAACTACTGCCTTAGTGTCTGTAGTAGTCGCAAGGGGCTCAGAAGAAGCGACTGAGGACGGTAGAGTCTCTGTGGTGCCGGTAGCAAGGTGGAGCTGTGGTGGAAGGCACAGGCTGTCGGTACTCAGGAGGTGTAGGCAAACCTATGATTTCGCTAAAGGTCGCACCTAGGCTCCTGGTCATTGAGGGGCCACCCAAGTCAGGTGTGAAGCCTGTACAAATAGGAGTGAAACCCTGAGCAAACCCTGGAGAGGCAAACCACTGCTGCATCTGCTGTGAAGGTGTAGCGAACTGACTGGTAAGCTGAGCAGTGCCCTGACTCTGCAGTCCACTAGACTGTATCGCTGGAGTCACCTGGGCTGCAGTGGCTGCAGGACCAACCTGCTGCACAGGAGGAGTAGTGGCCAGGTACGTGGGCACTCCGGTGTGCCTCATGATGTGCTCCATGAATCCAAAGGTCTGTAGCTGCATCTGGAGCATCTGCTGCTGAAACTGGTCTTGCCTCAACTGAATCTGAGCAAGAGCTGCAGCCTGCTCTCGAGCTAACCGGGCGTGCTCCTCAGCCTGACGCTGCTGAGTCTGCTATAGTGACTGGAGTATTGCAAGAAGAGCCGAGTCAGTCTGGGGAGCCTGTGGAGCTGAACTAGAGCCACCAACCTCTGAGTCGTGAGCTCGAGGATGCCTAGGGATAGGCCGGTAGTCCGCGTCTGAGGTGGAAGAGGACGTGTCAATAGGGTCGTCGTCAACAAGTAGCTGCTCAAGCTCACTATGGGCAACGTGCCTCATAGCCTCATCCTGCTGCTGAACCTCTGCCATATCTGCCCCTAAAGTCTGACGCCTCTGTACTCTGTGAAGTGCACAGCTACCACGTCTGCCATCTATCAGAGAAGTCATCCTGTACACTAGAAACTCTGTCTCAGTCTGGCGTAGCTCTCTAGTGATCCCTGTCCAAATCTTGTGCAGCCTACGCACAAGAATAGAAGAGATCCAGTGAGCGTAGGGAAGCTGTCGCTGAGACCTGATACCCTCTGCTATGGTGTCCTCCATCTCTAAAATCATGAGGTCAACTATGTCAAACTCTGACTGCTGGACTAGGGCACCAAGGAGCCAAAGCTGTAAGTGTGTAAGTTCCTCCTTGTACCCCTCCTGCGGTAGAAGAGTGCGCCGCATCACATCGTTCAGGAGACGAACGATGGGACAAAGCTCTGAGGGAGTCCTGCGGGAGCCGTCTCCAAATGGTGGTCGGAAAGCAAGCTGCTATGTGTCCTAGGTAGGTCTATCGTGCCGTAGCAGACACTGTGCAACCTGGTAGCTGACTCTGGAACTCCAAGCAGCTCTCTGAGTGCCTTCGCGTAGAGCTGGTATGGCTCTCCGCCGAAGGTGTGCTGTAAGTACTCGTGGTCGGGGTCGATCCATAGAGAAGCATAGAACTCACGGACCCATGACTCGACGTACCTCCCTGACTGTCCGAGCAACTTTGTGAGTCCAGGCAAGTAGGTCAAATATGGCCTGATCTCCTCACCACCTGCCTGAACCACGTCCTCTAGGGGACACACTCTGTGCTGTTGAAGCCTAACCTCTGAAAGCATAAGGGCGGTGAAGAAATCCTCGTATAGAGTGGTGTACCACCCCTCTGACGCTCATGGGTCCCTCTGAGGTGAGAACCAGCTCTCAAGTGAAGTGAACCGGAGCTCTCTGACTCGGGCTGCGGAGATGTTTCGTAGGTCCAAGTGTACCTCTGGCTCTGGCTCTGGTTGTGGCTCTGTGGGGGCAGGGTCCCTAGGTACTCAGTCGCCACGCCTCTGGCCAGCAGGCCGGGGTGGCACCGTAGGTCGAGTGCGGCCCGAGCGACGAAGTGGAGGTGCCTGGGCTTGCTCCCCCTGAGTAGCTGCCTCCTGCTGCTCTGCCTGCCTCTGCTCTGCCTCTGCCTGTGGCTGCTCCTGTGGACCCTCTCTGCCTGGTCAAACTAACCTCAATGCCTCCAATGTGGAGGCCTCTGCCACGCTCTGCTTCGTCAGCTGCTTGTGCTGCCCTGATAGCCTGTCGCTGCTTTGCTATCAGCTGTCTCTTCCTCTTCTTGTTGGGCTCTGCCATGGGGGCCTTCCCTTTGTCCTGAGGTGGACGAGGAGGCCTCTCATCCCCACCTGTGCCTCCCTGACTGCGGCTTGCTTGCTTGCAACGAACCATGACTGCCGAACTGAGATCACTGTCCCTCTGCAACTGCCAACTGCTACTGACACTCAAGAGGCTTGGCCTCAATCCATATCCACGGGCTTGGCCCCGAATTCACTGTCACACTGCCAACCTCTGACCATGACAAGCTGCAAGAGAGAAATAGAAGGGAGTACATAAGCATATATAATCTAAAGATGAGAATTCCTATTGGAAGCAAGTATATAAGGTGAGGGATGGAATAGCAAGCAACCTGCAAGAGAAGAACCTGTGAAGGGGTAAGAAACTCTGTCAACAGGGGTGCCACGAGGTCAAGGCAAGTCACTGCACAAACGAAGGGCATGAGTCAAAGGCAAGGGCAATGACCATGTAATACAATGACTAAAGAGAAAGGGGCGAAGAGGCCAAGAAAGGATACCACAAGTTCGATGAGGGCCTCAACAACCCTAGGAAGAGGAACACGTGCCTGCACCACTGCCTAGAAGCTGCACAACATGGAGAACCCCTTTTAGGCAAAAGGTGGAACACTTGCTGTGCATAGAAAGAACAAGGGACTAGGACAGGTGAGACAGGAGCTCACCACTGCAGAGAACGAGCTCAAGGCCTCGGTTGCAAAGAAGCAAAGACCGAGGTGGAGTTCGACGGAGAAGGAGGAGTCGCCGGCGAGGAAGATCTTGACGGCGGCGCACAACGATGGTGATGGCGGCTCAGCAGAGGTGAGGCTGCGCGCTGGGACTAAGGACGCGCAAGCGCGGGGAGAGGAAATGCCGCGGATGAGCTCTGGGAGGACCTCACCGGTGGCTGAGGGCACCGACGGCCCGAGCAGGAGGACGGCGGTTGTGGCGGAGCGGCGATTAGGGCACGGGCGGCGGCTGCCTGACGGCGTACGGGCGGAAAGAGGAAAATAGAAATGACCTGCGGGCCCTATACGACAGAGATAGAATAGAACTAAACCTCGCGTACCAACCGACCGTCGGACTGATACTATTGCAACCGTTGGACCAATCCCACGCAGGGTCCGATGCTTCCAGAGAGCAACAGAGCGCTCTCAGAACCATCGGACGCAGTCGGACGCTCCTCGTCAGATGATTCCCTTCAGTCCGACTGTGTGAACTTGACGTGAACGCGTTCTGCCAATAGTCCGACGCATGAAAAATCGCCGTCCAACTGCCTTCTTCAACAGAGCCATGGACCGTCGGACTGAGGCAATTGGTCCGACGCTGGGAAAACTAGCGTCCGACGCCTCGGTCCGACGCCCAAAACCTGATTTTCTTCAAATTTTCGCGCCGATTTTCCCAACTAAGTTCCAACCCCAATAAGAGTCAAATAAACACCAGTTGGAACTAGTATGAGATGTCCTTTCTCAAACCCTCAATTTTTCAAATATTTTGCCTTAGGCATATGTGAATTTTATGAAAATAGGCAATAAAAACCAAGAACAAAACGAAAAACAAACAACCATGCATATGCAATCCAAGTTTGCGTAAAGAAAACTAGTTGCTTGTCAAGTTTGTCCTCGGGTAAGCTTCTTCACACGCTTTTGGGCGATTATCTTAACCGAGTTAGATAAGCCCTACGTGCAATTCAAATTTAGACATGTTTTATATTACAATGCAATGCACAAGACAACACAAGATCATCTTTTAGTGAAGTTGCTTAGATCAAGGCAATTGAATTCATTCCTTAGAGTGTGTTGACGGTGGATAACTTCAACTTTTATTAGAACTTTAGACACCAAAGGATACATGAATACACACTAGTCTAGGGTTTTAACTGACATTTTCCATGAGTTTTGCATGCTCTGTATTTTTCAGGCGCTATTGCAGAAAAGCATAAAAGAAGGGTTAAAGAGCATGATTACCACGTAACTTAACCGCCAAGGAAACAATCATCACGAGAACACTAGAAGCATCTGGAACACACCCGAGGCACCGGGACCTGAGACCCCCCAGGGTGGGGCCGGCCGGCGCCCCCCTGCTAGGGTTTCGGTCCATCTTCTGGAGTCTTCTTCCATCGCCTCTATGGAGTCATCTTGGCCCTTGTTTCAAGTTGATTTGATCCTATGGCGCACGTGCATCCCACCGGGCTATAAATAAAGGGGCAGACCCCCCTGGAGGCATCAACCCATCATTCATTCAAGGCATCAAGTCCTCAAGTCATCCAGAGTCTCCTCGTTCATCAAGAGCCTCTAAGTTCATAGTTCTAGCCTAGTTAGATTAGAGAGTAGAGGAGTTCTAGTTCTTCGGCGAATCTGGAGCCCCGGCGTCTGTTTGGAGCACGGAGTTCGGTATAATTCTAGTTCTTTGTCTATTATTGTATTCTTCATTATGATTAGAGAAACATTATTCTTAATAGTTTATATGTTCTTGATTACAATAGTCTTTGTCTACTTTGATTATATGTCTAGTATAGTTGGTTTGATCTTATTGAATTCATGTAATTGCTCGTATAGCGTTTATTCATGCGTACGATGGATAGATGATGAACGATATGTAGACGTGGTGTCTAGGTATTCTGTTTATCTACGAGTGCACCCTGATGTGCCGGGTTGTATGGTAGATCGCGTAGGTGACAGCTGCGTTGAGTCCTCTGTAGTCTACCCCCCGTATGTAGGCCAACAGGCACGGTCGCGAAGTTGGGTGATGACTCTGTTTCACACCTTTCCTAGATGATGCCCTTTGCATGTGATCATGATATATGATTAGTCTAACAATGATTGCTAGATGTAATTGCACTAATTAGAGTTATTCATTGATGTAGTTATAGAATTACCTTTGATATTAATTCCTTAGTTTATCCATTGGCTAGCTATTACTATGACTAGAGAAGTGCTCTGATGATTATTTTTTATTTATGATGCTTGATCATATTTATCACCTTTATCTTTATTTACCTTGAAACCTCTACCTGTTATGAGTAGAGTAAATGACATCGGTAATGTCACTTATCCATTATATACCATCACTATCAATATAATAGATTGTAGTTTATCCTTAGTCCTTCCCAGTGGTATAAATATAAATCGACAACCTGGTAGAACTCCCTAAGTAAAATGCTACAATGGTATAATTATCTGTCCACTTGCAGAACTGATCTTAGTTTATATTATTTATATTTATTTCTGTCTAGTCACATAGATTAATATATGAAACCTTTATTTATTCTTAGCATTATTAATTAGGGATGACAACCTAGTTCTTGTATAAGAATATTGGTAATACAAAAGTGGCTAGTTGCTAATGACAAGTTAATTAATTACCATTCATCTTCTAATCTTGCCTCTCGCATTAAAAGTTATATAGTTATATTTGGCGACGTTTAGTAGATGTCAACAAGCATTTTTGGCGCCGTTGCCGGGGAAGGCACATAAACTTAGGAAATATTAATAGCATATGTATACATAATGGATAAGATTGTATTACCGATTGATCTCTAACTCAAACAAGTACACCCTTGTTTTTTTATCATTTGCTTATCTTATGCAGGGTGATGAATGAATGGTTTTTCTCTTCCAAATAATTATATTGACGATCCAGAAAAACTCCTGAGAAGAAAGAAGTTTGTAGAGACGAGGGAAGATCCTGAATCACTATCAAAAACACCCATCATTTCTCGAGCTAGTTTATCAAAGGATCCAGCTCCAACATTGGAAGAAGAACAATTAGGAGAAGATTTATCTCCTGTGTTTGAAGACATGGCTGAGACGACGCTGCGCGAGTTCTTTGCCCCAACAACAGAAAACATCCGGACTGGACCAACAGTCAACACAGGGGAGAATGGATTCGAGCTCAAGTCTGCTCTTATCACCATGGTTCAAGCCAGCCAGTTTTGTGGAAAAGCTCATGAAGATGCAAGTGCACACTTACAACACTTTTTAGAGATTTGCAGCACCTCACTATTAGAGGAGTACCAAGAGATGCTATTTTACTCCGTCTTTTCCCATTTTCACTTTTGGAGAAAGCCAAACAGTGGTTCTACGCCAACAAAGACAAGAACACTACATGGGATCGATGCTCAACTACTTTCGTGGCAAAGTTCTTTCCTACAGGCAAGACAAATGCTCTGCGTGGGAAAATCTCAAGTTTTCAACAGCAACATGACGAATCATTCACTGAAGCATGGGAGAGATTCCAAGATTACATTGAAGACTGTCCTCATCACGAGATAGAGGATTGGCTACTATTGCAGACCTTCTACCATAGGCTTATCTCAAGCACCCGTGAGTCCATTGATGATGCAGCTGGAGGAGTTTTCCTATCACTTAAGCTTTCCAGAAGCTCAAGCACTTGTTGAGAAGATGGCCTCAAATTCAAGCTGTAATGAAGAACGTACTCAACCTCGCAAAAGAGGAGGAGGCATCCATCATCTCAAGGAGACCGACATGGTCACTGCCAAGCTAGATCTCATCATGAAGAAGCTCGACATAGAGAAGAAGGAAGTCATGCATATCAATGATTCTTGCATGACCTGTGAAGAATGTGGAGATTACGGGCATTCAGCTGTCAACTGCCCTACATTGCAAGAGGATGTAAACTTAATCAACAACAACACCTACTATCGTCCTCAGCCAAACCAAGGATGAAACCAGCCAAACCAAGGATGGAATCTGCAACCTCGACATGGTAATTACCAAGGTAACAACCAAGGTAATAATTACAACAATTATAATCTTCCGCCTTTAAAAGATTTAGTTGCTGGTCAATCTAAATTGTTAGATCAAATGTCTAGAAAGGTAGTCTCAAATGATAAAGCTTTAGAAAATATAAATACTAGAATGGATACCTTTGCTTCTGCTATAAAGAATCAGCACAACTTTAATAAAATGTTAGAATCACAATTAGCTCAGCTAGCTGCTGCTGTCCCTCCATTTGAGAAAGGAAAGATTCCGGGCCAGCCGGAGGATTTAGAAACTGCTAACCTTGTTGATATTCACAATGCAACACAATACCATATTGAGCCTGCAGATATACGGTGGATAGATCACTCACTATCTGAGAAGATGGGAGACCCTGGAAGACCTGTGATTCCTATCTCCATAGGATGTCACAACTTTCCAGAAGCTATCTGCGATTTCGGCGCAAGTGTCAACATAATGCCAAAGGTAATCTATGAGAAAATTTTAGGTGATCCTTTGTTGCACACAGATATGCATTTGCAGCTTGCAGATCAATCCATTTGCTACCCCGAAGGAGTACTAGAAGAAGTTGTTATCAGAGTGGGGCAATCATATGTTCCAATTGACTTTGTGATCATGGATACTGGAGGAGATGAGAAGGCAGCCATTATCTTGGGACGACCATTCTTATGCACAACCAAAGCCATCATCTATGCGGAACACGCCAAGATTGTCCTCTCCATCAAAGACAAGGAGAGATTTTCATTCAAGAACCGCATCCTCAAGAATCCTGCAGTCCCAAAGCAATTCCATCAACAAGCAGACCAACAACAACAACCAGCACCCAAGAAGAAGAACAATAGGAGATGGAGGAAGAACAAGCCCCAGCATGTACCTGAAGGAAACCGCTCAGCTAATCAATGCCATAAACACAGAAAATGATCATATGCTCCCGAAGCCATTTCCAACAAAGAAAGGTGACCCAAGAGTACCAATCATTGAATGCACAATCAGAGACATCACTTTTCCCGACACCATCTGCAACACTGTATCAGGCATCAACGTAATGTCTAAAAAGGTATATGATGAATTATTTGATGATTTACCATTATACCCAACATATATTCAGTTGCAGATGGCGGACCAATCATTGAGATTCCCTGAAGGCGTAGTCAAGGATGTCATGGTAAGAATTCAAAATAAATATATACCCGCAGATTTTCTAGTTCTTGACACGCAGGGAGACGATGAATCGCCTATTCTTTTGGGAAGACCGTTCCTCTACACCGCCAAAGCTATCATCTACATCGGGTTTGGACAGATCCACTTCAACCTACCCACTGGAAAGGTACGCTGTCAATTCAAAACACATCTTAACCATGAGCAGATCAGGAAGCAACGCAACAGAAGGAAACGCCAAGCCCGCTGTCAGGCTGCCCAGCCTCACTGTGGATGGGAGGAGTTCCCTGGAAGGATTGTGAAGTATAAAGATTGCTACGAGGAGCAAGAAGAAGCCGTACAAGCACCACGCTGGAGTGAGTGGGAAGCGGAAGCTGAAAGGATGGACCAGATTGCTAAGGCAGAGAAAGAAGAGATCCAGGCACAAGTAGAATAATGAATAAAGAGAGATGAAGAATCAAGAGAAGCTTCCAAGGAAGGGCTGGAGCTAGAAAAGAGAGAAGCAGAAGAGACAGAAAAGAGATGGAACGAGAAGGAAGAAGCACCTGCTACACCACCGCAAAATGGGGAATTGACTGAGGTGATCTCAGATAATGGACCTACTAAGTAAGTACTCTCCTCTATCAAAGTCCTGTCGATAGACTTTAAATTCCGTACCCTAGCCATAAGGTTAGAATGGTAGTTATCTAATTAATTTAACATTCATTAGTAATTTTGCTTAGCATCATTTATTAATACAATCATTTTTACATTAAATCAACAAAAATATTTACTGTTTTATTTACTGCATCATAAATATTAACGCCCCATGTGAATGAACTATGGTAACCCTATAGACATATTTATTGTGGTGGCATAAAAATAAAAAGATTTATAGATAGTAGTAGTATTTATAATTGCTTTGTTGCATTATAAAAATCCTAAGCCCCATGAGAATGAATATTCCCTATGGTGGCATAAAAATTATTAGCATACATACATATTTGATTTCTGCATAAGAAAATTAGAAAATCCTAAAAAGAGAATCTTGTTGGAATCCTGCTAAAATCTATTAATTAAAATCAACTAAAAAATAATCAAATTGCTCATTGGCTGACCGCTAACCCCTTGATAATTCGAGCCTCGAGTTTTGGTTTTCTTGTTGGAGTATAACTATGCAGGAATAATATTATGACTAAGGAGAGAGTTTATTAGTGGCATCCATCAGGACTGCTGCTAACCAACTCAGCTCTGAAGATCATTCAAGCCACCAAGTATTGCAGACATCAAGCTTGGGGGAGGAACATCCCCTAGTTACCTGGTAACTTTATCTATGCGCTTATTGAGTCTACTTTATACAATCTAAAAATACCAAAAATATGTGGGCACATGAAGGTCCACACCTTTCACAAAAAATACCAAAAATACGTGGGCATATGATGGTCCACACTCTTAAAGATGCTTAAACTTCTGCTGGAAATATAAAATCAATTACTTACCATGGAGTGATATTAAACCTAACTCCTCTCCATAAGATTTGGTATTTTTATTTGCAATTGAGTTTCACAGGAAAATATAAGATCAAGGAGCTAGTCAACCCGACATCCTTACACTGCTGATACACTGCTCAGAAGGATCACTCAATTTGTAACATCAAAGACCCTGTCAAACGTCAAGCTTGGAGGAGGGCACCCTCCAATTAAAATCCAGCTAAGTATAAGTTTTCTATCATATTTATCATTATTACTATATCGCTTTTTCGCATGAGTTAGCTAGTAAGATAAAATTTGAAAACCAAATAAATATCTATCTATATATTAGATTTTGTTTAGAGTCGGTCTAGGCTAGAATAAATTAAAAACTGATGAACATTAAAATTTTGTCTTGGAGATGATGAATAGTTGCTCTGTCACAATATTTTCAAATGCCTAGTTGTCAAACTTAAATTCTCCTGAGTTTTAGATATTGCTGTTTTAACTTAAGAATTTACTCTGAACCTGAAACTTGTGGAGGCATATGTTCGAGCTAAGTCTAGGTGATTGATTGATTTGATTCATGAAAGTTGAGCTATTATTTATCTTATTCCTAGCATTACTAAGTTCTGGAGATTTATTTTGAAAATTTAAAATTTACATGATGAGCTCTTGTATGACAAAATGTGAATTCCTACCAAAGCCATATATATGGTACATCTAGATAGGAAAACCTTTTGCACATTCATGCTGCTTGCTTTACATTGAGTTTAGTCAACCTTTGTTGAATACCATATAAGAGTCTTGCATGCTTTTAAAACCAAGATTACGTACACACTTTAGCACATATGCATTATTCCTACCCTGGAAGTAATCGCAACCATTTCCACTTTCATCAATGTTCATCATGAAAATGTTCTCTCCTGCACTGAGAGAGAACACCAAAAATATATAAACCCCGTAGGACAGCCTTAATATAATTGCTCTAAGTTCTTATTATTCATATTACCTCTCCAGTTATTCATATTCAAAGGATACATGTGGCTATGCAAAAATAAAAAAAGGGAGCAAAAGATGGACAAGTGTCCCAACATTAAAACAATGGGTACTAGATGCCCATGTTACAAAGATAGCCCATGTATTCCTCCAAGTTACAAAGGAGAGTGAATCATTTTCAAAGAGCAAAAGTAGAATTAGGAATAGCCACTAAATACCACATATACACCTATCCACCTTATTCCATACACATGCACATCTTGCTTTGATTGTATGCCTCGATTCTCTGTGGAATCCATTGTTTGACTTTACAACATATGAATTGCAAGTATGTTTAAACCATGTTATTGCCACTCCTATGAGTTCCACAATAAATCCTTAGTAATAGGAAGGGATAACATTAATGCCTTAAGTGAGATCCACAAATACCATATATACTGAGAGACTTGAGGGTGTCATACAATTAAAGCTCTGAGTTTTATTTTGAAAACTTGTAAAACTCTGGGATATTAGTACTGTGAAGAATTTGCTACATGGTGCAAGACATGATTGTTCTTTCTTTCAATTACTCAAGACTAAGGTAAGAGCTGTAAAGCCCCATGGTTAAAGGTAAAATGGTTAAGTTTAAAAGTTAGAGCAGTTTTGTCTAATCCGGGGGAGAATCTATGTTTGAAGCATGTGTGCTTGGGAAGTATGAAAACATTGTAGCAACTCCTGATCCAATTACATTAGTAATTAGGCTTAGTTTGTTTGCCAAGGGACTGGCAAACAGGTAAGCTTGGAGGTGTTGTTGATGGTGGATAACGTCAACTTTTATTAGAACTATAGACTACTAAAGGATACATGAATACACACTAGTCTAGGGTTTTAACTGACAGTTTCCACAAGTTTTGCATGTTCTGTATTTTTCAGGGGCTATTCCAGAAAAGCATAAAAGAAGGGTTAAAGAGCATGATTACCACGTAACTTAACCGCCAAGAAAACAATCATCACGAGAACACTAGAAGCATCTGGAACACACCCGAGGTACCGGGACCCGAGACCCCCCCAGGGTGGGGCCGGCCGGTGCCCCCCTGCTAGGGTTTTGGCCCATCTTCTGGAGTCTTCTTCCACCGCCTCTATGGAGTCATCTTGGCCCTTGTTTCAAGTCGGTTTGATCCTACGGCGCACGTGCATCCCACCGGGCTATAAATAAAGGGGCAGACCCCCCTGGAGGCATCAACCCATCATTCATTCAAGGCATCAAGTCCTTAAGCCATCAAGAGCCTCCTAGTTCATCAAGAGCCTCCTAGTTCATAGTTCTAGCCTAATTAGATTAGAGAGTAGAGGAGTTCTAGTTCTTCGGCGGATCTGGAACCCCGGCGTCTGTCTGAAGCATGGAGTTCGGTATAATTCTAGTTCTTTCTCTATTATTGTATTCTTCATTATGATTAGGGAAATATTGTTCTTAATAGTTTATATGTTCTTGATTATAATAGTCTTTGTCTACTTTGATTATATGTCTAGTATAGTTGGTTTGATCTTATTGAATTCATGTAATTGCCCGTATAGCGTTTATTCATGTGTACGATGGATAGATGATGAACGATATGTAGACGTGGTGTCTAGGTATTCTGTTTATCTGCGAGTGCACCCTGATGTGTCGGGTCGTATGGTAGATCGCGTAGGTGACAGCTGCGTTGAGTCCTCTGTAGTCCACCCCCCGTATGTAGGCGAACAGGCACGGTCACGAAGTTGGGTGATGACTCTGTTTCACACCTTTCCTAGATGATGCCCTTTGCATGTGATCATGATATAAGATTAGTCTAACAATGATTGCTAGATGTAATTGCACTAATTAGAGTTATTCATTGATGTAGTTATAGAATTACCTTTGATATTAATTCCTTAATTTATCCACTGGCTAGCTATTACTATGACTAGAGAAGTGCTCTGATGATTATCTTTTATTTATGATGCTTGATCATACTTATCATCTTTATCTTTATTTATCCTTGTGACCTCTGCCTGTTATGAGTAGAGTAAATGACATCGGTAATGTCACTTATCCATTGTATATCATCACTATCAATATAATAGATTGTAGTTTATCCTTAGTCCTTCCCAGTGGTATAAATATAAATCGATAACCTGGTAGAACTCCCTAGGTAAAATGCTATAATGGTATAATTATCTGTCCGCTTGCAGAACTGATCTTAGTTTATATTATTTATATTTATTTCTGCCTAGTCACATAGATTAATATATGAAACATTTATTTATTCTTAGCATTATTAATTAGGGATGACAAGCTAGTTCTTGCATAAGAATGTTGGTAATAGAAAAGTGGCTAGTTGCTAATGACAAGTTAATTAATTACCATTCATCTTCTAATCTCGCCTCTCGCATTAAAAGTTATATAATTATATTTGGCGACGTTAGTAGATGTCAATAGAGTGCAAAACCGTGCCCCATCCAATGGTTTAGTGAAAATGTCCATCAACTTATCATCCGTTCTCACTCCCTCAAAGGAAATGTCACTCTTAGCAACGTGATCTCTAAGAAAGTGATGACGGATGTCAATGTGCTTTGTGCGGGAGTGTTGAACTGAGTTGTTGGCAAATTTTACCTGCACTCTTGTTGTCACACAACAAAGGCACCCTTTTTAAGTTAATTCCATAATCTAGTAGGGTTTATTTCATGTAGAGAATTTGTGCACAACAAGCACCCGCGGCAATGTATTCCGCTTCGGTTGTTGATAAGGCAACACTATTTTGTTTCTTGGAGGACCAAGAAACTAGTAATGTTCCAAGCAAATGGCGCCCTCCAGATGTGCTTTTCCGGTCAATCTTGCAACCGGCATAATCCGAATCGGAATAGCCGACTAAGAGTAAAGCTAGCTCCTTTGGGATACCAAAGGCCAATGCTTGGGGTGTGCTTTAGATATCTAAGGATTCTTTTCTCATTTTTACTTGTTAGCTTTCTTATCACTTTGGTGTAATCATTTAGCAACGTAGCAAGTTCATCATATGTTGGTGAATCATACTCATTGTCACTATCATTACTCTCATCATCACTTTGTACCTTCTTATCCTTAGTCCATGAGGTAAAGGTGTGTTGGAGATGAGGGGGGTGATGGCAGTGGAGGAAGTGAAGTCCCGATAACAAAAGCGGTCACCTTCTCTTTTTCATCATCACTTTCTTCACCGGAAGATCCACTAGAAGATTCAATGTCGGTGAGCCAATCACCAACAATGTAAGCCTTGCCATTCTTCTTGTTCTTGTGAAATTGCTTCTTCTTGAACCCTTTCTTCTTGAATGGTTTGGCCCTCTTCTTCTCATCATCACTCTCATCACTAGAGTCTTGCCTTTTACCCTTGTTCTTGTTCTTGAATTTGTATTTCTTGGGATTTGGGCATTGATGAGCAAGATGCCCAAGCTCTCCACAATTATAGCAATCCATCTCGGAGATGGGCTTTCTTTTGCTACTTGTGAAGAACTTCTTCTTGTTGGAATCGAACTTGATTCCCTTGTTATTGAGCTTCTTGAGTATCTTGGTGGTCTTCCTTACCATGAGAGCAATCTCCACATCATCATCATCATCATTATCACTTGTGGAATCAAGAGAAGAGTACTTGACTTGAGATTTGCCTTTCTTATCGGCCTTGAGAGCTAAGTCCTTCTTCTCTTCCTTCTTGGATGATGAGCCATCTTAGGGAGTGATCTTCATGTACATCTCACGAGCATTGACTTTTCCCAAGATTTGAGTGGGAGTTGCATTGGAGAGATCCCCTTGATGAAGGACAGGTCACAATGTGACCATACTTATCAATAGGGAGAGCATTGAGGATCCTCCTTGCAACTTCGGCCGGGGGGATTTGAGTGAGCCCAAGGCCATTGACTTTCTCTACAATGATATTCAATCGAGAATACATGTCATTAGCATTTTCATTAGGAAGCATCTTGAAAGAATTGAGCTTGTAAATGATAAGATAATATTGTTCCTCACGCTCATTCTTAGTTCCCTCGTGGAGCGCACAAATATCCGACCATAGTGCATGGGCGTTTTTAGGTTCCTCACACGGTTAAACACCTCTTTGCTAAGGCCTCTAAAGATGATGTTGCGAGCCTTAGCATTTCACTTTTCGTGCTCTTCCTCAATGGGTGTGAGGGTTGCGCCGGCTTTGGGAGTGGGGTACCCTTGTGTGGTGGCTTTGTGAACACCAAGGTCCACCGCCTCAAGGTATGCCTCCATACGAATTTTCTAATAAGGAAAATCGTTACCGTCAAAGACGGGAGGGGGACCATCGTGACCACCGGACATCCTTCTCTTGGCAGGTTAAGCCAAATTAGTGAGCACAAGGCTCTAATACCAATTGAAAGGATCGAGGATGCCCAAGAGGGGGGTGAATTGGGCAAATAATAAATTTTTCGAAATACAATTAAACATATCGCCATTTGCCCAATCTCACCCCATAAGTGCTTGTGTATGATCTAAGCCTAAAACAAGTTATGCAATCTAGAGCCAAGTCCTATCACAAGTATACTACTCTAGAAAAGTAAAGAGCACAAAGTAAATGCTGGGAATGTAAATGAGATAGAAAGACAAAGCCGGTTTTTTCCGAGGTATCGGAGAGTCGGCACTCCCCACTAGTCCTCGTTGGAGCACCCACGCAAGGGTGTAGCTCCCCCTTAATCTTCACAAAGACCAAGTGCTCTCTACGGGTTGATCCTTTGCCTCTCCAGCGCGGTGGATCGCCCACAACCGCTCACAAGCTTGGCTTGGGCCGCCCACAAGCTCTCCAAGCGGTCACCAAGCCTCTGATCGCCACCGAACTGTCTAGGTGATGTCAATCACCAAGAGTAACAAGACTAGACTCTCACTTGACCAAGAACAAGGCTAAAGAGAGTGATGGATGCACACAAGTCACTCTTGATCTCTCTAGGGAAGAAGCTCACAAGCAATGGAGTTCACTCAATCCTCCCTAGGGCTCTTACACTCTCATAAGGTCACAAGGGTTGCTTCAACTGTTGGAAATGGCAAGAGAGCTAGAATTGAGGCAATGGTGGAGTATAAATACTCACCCTCTCCAAAACTAGCCGTTTTTTACTTTCCTACGAACCGTCGGACCCTGTAGAGGCACCACCGTCGGACTAAACTACTCAGTCCGACTCTCACAGTCATCCTATATACGTCACTGTGACAGATGGGCGTCGGACCGACTCCAATGGTCCGACGACCACAGTCGGACCATCGTCCGACGCCACTGAACTCTCTGGTGAGCTCGGCACAGGAACCCTCAACGGCTAACACACGGAGCAATGGTCCGACGCTCCCCGTCGGACCAAGTCCGACGCTCATTTCAGCTCTCTGGACTTCTCTGGAAGCGTCGGACCCTGCGAAGCATTAGTTTGACGCCCTCTCTCTCCACGGTCCGATGCTCGCCTGGAAACCCTTGGCATCGTCGGACGCTGGGCAATGGTCTGACGACCAACCCAGCAGCGTCCGACGATCTCTGGTGAGCTAAGAAGCCATCAGAGGTTGCCACGTACCGTCGGACCCTAGCCATTGGTCCGACGTCCTTAAATTGATCAAAACTTCGCCGAATCGAAAACTTTCCAAAACAAAGTTTGATCCTCTCTCTCTCTCTCTCTCAAGAGTCTCTCTGGGCTGTCTAGAGCTATGTTGGACAAGTGTGCATCACATCTACACTCTCTAACTTTGCCCTAAGTCAAGCTACCCATCCAAACCCCTCTTTATAGTACGATCAAAGTGAAAAACAAAACCTAAGACTACTCCAAATGTCTCTCAACTCCAATTGACACTTGGGACTAGCCTATCACCATCTTGTCTTCCATCCTTTGAAAACCAAATTGATTTCCATCGCTAGGGGCTTGAACCTACATGTTATTATGACCTAACCTCTAGATTATCCTGCAAAACACACGTTAGTCATAATAACCTCTTTGTTGTCATTAATCACCGAAACCACTAGGGCCTAGATGCTACAGAATGGCCATTGCAAATTTCAGTTCCACTCTTAGAACCCTTCAGTTTTAAAGCTAACAATTTCTAAATGGCGCTCAACATTAGCTGAAATACAAGCGCCCGTGGTGAGAGAGAGTGAGAGACTTGGCTCAAATGGACATGCCTCACCACAAGAAATCTTACCAATCTGATTGTGATAAGTGCAATTGTACTATGTGTATGATAAATTAAGACACTATCTTCGTATTTATTTATTTATTTGTGGCATAGTGAATGATGTTGCAGATTGTAAAGGTGCCCAAATGAATTTTAATAAGTGGATCACTTTCATGTGCCAACAACACTGCTGGTGTCTCAACAACATCTGTGTATAGATATACGCCAGTTGATCACTAACAACCAAGATATATAGAAATAGAAAAGCACAAAGTCATTTAGAGTGTTTAAAAGAAATCTAGAGTGTATGGGTATATGGCTTTTGTGGTATTTATGTGACACTGGCATGCTATAAGTTCCAGTGGAGTGTTGAACATGAGAGAGAGAGAGAGAGAGAGAGAGAGAGACGAGAAGGAGCATCTCGAACGTGACGCTAGTGACCTGGCCTCAAAACATCGTTTTCACCACCTCCACGGATGTGGAATCTTCCCCTTGGCACTGTTGCTCTATTCTGCTTGTGTTCTCTGCAGGATCATCAAGAAAGAGAGTTAGCTGAAGCTTTGTGATGCACGAGGAACTGCACGGTCTCGTATTCAGCCTGAATTCTTGGGACATCGTCTCCTCCTATAGCCTACATATTTACGGGACCATTGAAAAGCAGGAATTGTTATAGAAATTCATACTGGAATTTCACAAGAAACCATTTATTTCCCTAGAAAAAACATAGGGAACATGAAGAATTTTACAATCCAATGGGAGCCTATATGTTGATGTATACTGGCGCCCCTAAAACCTTCCTTCGAGGAAAGAAAAAGAATACAGGGCCAGTAGTAAGCAAACCTAATAACATAGGACTATGACCAAAAGAGGTGACCGATGACTGGGAGGAATTTGCATTGATCAATCAGAACTCTGTCGATGTGGCACTAATACCTCCTGCAATCCTATACCTTTCTGGACTGTCATTTCTTTGATATTTTCTTCTTGATGCAACATACCATTTGCTTATTATGAATCCAGTGGTTTTTGTGCAGTTCACTGGGATCAGTATTCAGTAATAAAGGTTTCCTTCGGTAACTGTTTTTCTTACTGCATGTATCAGACAGCCTTAGCTGATGCAACAAGTAATGTCAGACCGATCGAATAGCACGCAAAGAATCTTTTCTAATAAGTGTCTAATCATGTTCCAAATAGACTTAAAAGATTCATCTTAAGATGGTCAGTCTAAAAGTATAAACATGCAATGGCTGCTACTTTATTTAATGCTCTATACATGCGTAAAGTACAATCGATATGATAGGAAAAGAGAAAATTGTTTGTGAAGTAAACAGGCCCGAAATATAAAGGATGGGAACTGCCGTGATGCAAGCAACAATTAATGACAGACTGAAGAAATACAGGACGGAAACTGCCGCCTTAAATTAAATCAGACGATAAACATAGTTGTACTGCATGTACGACAAAGCAAGACACTAATGAATTCCAATACGTGGCTTAGTTTGTGTGTGCCATCACACCAACACCGCTAGCTGGTGTCTCAACAACACGTGTATATATATACCTCCGGTGAGCACTAACGACCTACGAGTAGAGATGAGAAAAGAGCTAGCATGCGTGAGGTCGTCCATGATACAGAATGCAATCCTCAAAGGAAATATTAGGAAAAATGGGAATAGAAGGAACCGGGAAGGCAAGAATATCAACAGCTCTTAGTGCACAGCTTGGTCCTGCGTGCACAGCATGCGCGACACTGCGGTCGAGGGCTGAAAAGGAAGCATCTCGAATGTGAGCCCCGGGACGTTCCTCTCACCTCTGCTGAGGAGGCATCGTCCGCCTCGTGCTGTGGGACCCCAGACTTGCATTGTGCGCTCCACCGGAGCATCGAGCAAGAGCCTTTGCTGGAGTGTTGCGACACGTACGTGAGGAACACGATGGCCGTGGCCTACTCTTGTAGCATCGAAGTGATGTTAACCCCCCACCACAAAGCCTTCCCTAGCTATGTTGGATGTAGTGTATGCTTAATTAGCCTATATTTCCTATTCAGTCAAATCAAATAAATTCTAGACGCATATATGTTTATTACTATGAACTAATGTGTTAACGCAATTTAAATAGATGAACTATATGTGTTCATATATATTAAGAAGTTGAGAAAAGGCTAAGAACACAACATATATAGTAATTTATTTTCTTACTCCATGTATTAGCACAGCTTTACTGATGTAAGTAATGGCAGACCGAATTAAGAAGTATCGGATGTAAACTGCCATGACGCAAGTAATGGAATCGAAGAAATAAAGGATGGAAACTGCCCTGACGCAAGTAATGCCTATATGGTTATTACAATTAATTAATTTTTTGCTGATTAAAAATTTCGGAAGTTTTGGTTGTTTTAAATTAACAAGAATTTCCTGCTTGTATAAAGTAAATATTTACTCCTATCCGAAAGCTATTAGAAGCAAAGAACTATTCTACAAAGAAAAAAACTTAATTTGGGTAATATGCAATTTCATTCCCACTCTTAGAACCCTTCAGTTTTAAAGATATAGGGACAACTAAATGACATTGCACAATCATGTTAGGCAAAATATATACGAGCACCCGTGGTGAGAGGAAGACTTGAACCCCAATACCCAAGCTTTACCACAAGGAATCTTAACAATTTCCATGTGATAAAAGCAATCGTAGTACAAAGATACTATCTTGGTATTCATTTATATTTATGAATGATGCTGCAGATCGTAACGTGCCTGAATGAATTCTAATAAGTGGCTCACTCATTGCATGTGCCACCAACACCGCCGGTGCCTCAGCAACATGTGTGTGTATATATACCCACGGCCATTGGTCACTAATGACCAAGACATTTAGAAGTATGAGCGATGTCAAATATATTGTGTGCATGAGTAGGAACCCGTCCTCAACTGGAATGGGGATAGGATTAGGAATAGGAGGCACCGAGAAGGCAAGAACAGCCAGAACTCTCATTGCTTGCTCCTGTGTGCCCAGCATCCGCAGAGCATCGTTCCAAGTCAGAAAAGGATCGTCCACAAAATGCACTAGCGACCCAGTCTCGTCACATTCGTTTCACCTCCGCGGACGAGGAATCTTCTCCCTCGCGCTGTGGTTCTCTTCCCTCTTATGTCCAAAGTAGGAGTGTTTGATCAAGAGAGTTATTTGTTGGAGCATTGCGATGCATGAGCAACATGAGACGTCCTCATGGGTCTCATACTCTGATCGAGTTCTTGGGACATGGCCCTTTCCAATAGCCTGCAGAATTTGTTTTGTGGCGCAAGTGATGTAGAACGAGTCATTTCGTCCATAAGATTTTGTGAATGAGCAGAAGGCAGACCTCAAAGAGAATGGCAATGCAATAGGAACAGGAGGCGCCAGGAATGCGGGAAGACCCTTTCTGTTGCGTGCGATCGCCCAGTACCTTCTTACTAGAAAGCTACAGAAGGTCTGTGCCAACTCCAAGCTGTTCTCGATCTGGGCACATGAGTGAGTTCTTTTGGTCAGTACCATGAGGAGAGAGAAATCCAAATACCAGAAGCTCTGTGCTGAGTTGAGCGAACAAAATTCCTCAACAAGTTTTGAATGTTAGGTGGGTACTAAGAGAAACCTAGTGTATGTGACTGTGCTGCATGTTGAGCACGCCATGGATGGTATGATACGTACTTATTTTTGAAAGCATGCTAACAGTTTAAGCGGAGTGTTGAACATAAAAAAAGAGAGCTGAGAAGGAGCATCTCGAGCGTCACGCTAGCTGGTGACCTGGCCTCCGAAGTCCGAACATCGTTTTTATATTACCACCTCCACGGATGAGGAATCATCCTCGTGGCGTTGTGGCTCTATTCGGCTTGTGTTCTCCGCAGGAGCGTCAAGCAAGAAGCGAGTTAGATGAACCCTTGCGACGGCCAAGGAACCTGATGTCCTCGTGGGGTCTCATACTCTAGTTGGGTTTTTAGGACGTGGTCTGCTCCTAGAGCCTACATATTTAGGGCCTTTTGAAATACAGAAATTTTTATAGGAATAATACTAAAATTTTATGAGAAACCATTTATTTTCACAGGAAAACCATAGAAAACATTAAAAAAAAATTCTCACAATCCAATGTGGGGCTATATGTTGTCATGTTGATGTATAACCACGTCCCCAAAACCTTCCCTCGAGAAAAGGAAAAGATATAGGGCTGCCACAGGCGGCAATATTACAAGCAAATGTAGGACCGTGACCAAGTGGTGGGGTGACCGACGAGTGAGGAATTTGCATTGACCAATCGGAACTCTCTATCAATGTGGCAATTAATAATACCTCGTGCAATCCTATACCTTTCTGGTCTGTCATTCTTTGATATTTTCTGCATGATGCAACATGAAGTGGCCGTTCTGTCCATCTAAGATCATCAGACCTTGCCAAGGGGCTGGTTTTTTGTGCAGTTCAGTAGGATTAGTACGGCTTTCCTTCGGTAATTGTTTTTCTTCTGCATGTATCAGCACAGCTTTGCTGATGCAAGTGATGGCAAACTGAATGAAGAAATAAATAAAAGTACGGCAATTGCGCACTCGCATGCATGTGCCATCATCAACACCGATGGCGTCTCATCAG
Organism: Eremochloa ophiuroides; assembly: GCA_038502445.1. NCBI lineage: Eukaryota > Viridiplantae > Streptophyta > Magnoliopsida > Poales > Poaceae > Eremochloa > Eremochloa ophiuroides. Next base: position 24,546,022 of record JAHLJS010000002.1, read on the forward strand.
TAACATGTGTGTGTGTGTGTATATATACATCCGGTGATCCCACTGACGACCAAGAGATGGAAAACCATGGGTGATACATCGCCCATGATATTGTGTGCATCAATAATCAATATATAGAGTGCAATCCTCAAGGGCAATATTATTTAGGAATGGGAATGGGAATGGGAGGAACCGGGAAGGCAGGAATATCAACTGCTCCCACCGGTTGCTCCTGCACCCACAACACGCGCGACAAGTTGGTCCAGGGATGAAAAGGAGCATCTAGAATGTCACACTGCCAAACTGGCCTCGGAACATTGCCTTCGAATTCACCTCCGCGGAGGAGCCATCAACGCCCTCGTGCTTTCGCTGCTTGCATTTTGTCCTCCGCGGCACAGGAGCGTCAAGCAAGAGCCTTGGCTGGGGTGTCGCCACCTGCGACAGGACGTAAGTCACAACGTCCTTGTGCATACTGTGCTGCAATATAGTTTTAATCCTGTATGTTCTGATCATTTGGTGACTGAGCCATGGCGTGTGTGTGCACAAGCTGTACTACTCCACGACATGATCTTGGTTTTGCCACCGGGGCGGCCAAGTTGATGGAGCCTCTTAACGAGCAACCAACTGAAGATGTTACAGGAGGATTATTTTTTTTAAAAAAAAAAACTCCTCTCTATTGAAGTTGCTCTGTTGTGCTGGGCGATCAATGTTTTTGGGCAGCATTCACACGCAACGGACTTTTTTTTTTGGGTATTTTAACCGTTTTTCACTAGGATGTACTACCTGATAATTATGGGAGCTAACAATAAAGATGCAATAACATTGTCAGTTTGTCACTCATCTTTGCCTCAATGTTGCAGACAAAAAATTGAATGCATCCCCAGCATCCCTTCGAAAATATTTCAGCACACATTAGCCCCTGTGTTGTCACAAAATTAGCAAGATTCGTATACAAATCATTGTTTATACCTTTTCCAAAGGATAGTAAAGTAGTTGACAAGAATAGTATGCTAGTGATGGTTGAGTTTCATGTCATATCAGCATGTCAAATTATTACTGGCTCATTAAGCATGTCGACTCAACACAGTAAATGTTTTTATTTCTCCATGTATACCACTGCTTCGCTGATGCAAGTAATAATGACAAGATGAAGAAATAAAGCATCGAAACTACCCTGAATGGCTGAATGAGCCCTTCGATGACACTGACCTAGATGCTTAAAATTACTAAGTTCCATTCATAGAAGTTACAACTGTTAGAAGGTACTCTGTCCATCCCAGAAACAGTGCCATTATTGGTGTGTACATCATACGTGCAACATTTGTATATCCAAATAAATTTATTAAAAAAATAAATTATGTCTATCTAATGGTATTCACAAAAAATGTCTATCTGATGTTATTAATTATATGCCATAAATATTAATATTTTTATATAAATTTAGTTAAAGATATTTCTCAAAGAGAAAATGATAGTCTTTTGGAGACGGAAGAGGTACTCACTGGGAGTTGAAATATTTTAACTGGATGCAAAGGAATCTATAAGTCCGTCCATGAATACTCAATACAGTATATGACCTACTAATATTTGGTACCTGATACTACCTTAATCTAATCACCCACAGGTAGTTGGCACTAGGCTGCCAGCACCACCCAGAACTGATGGCTAGTTACAGGATGTACATATGCCAAGCTTTCTCCTTTAGTCCTATATAGCCTGAGACTCGGACGAATTTTTCACGTTCTTCATTCTTTTCTTCCCAGTACTGTGCATTGGATCAATTAGAACAACAAATGTGCTTCATCCTTTTAGAAGAACCTTGATACTAATTCAGATCGAACAAGAGATGTTCTTGGAAACGGGAAGATCTAGGATAGGCGGTCAACCTCCTGGAAAGAGCGACCGAGATTTTTTGAGGTTCCCTGGGGATTCTTGATTGGAGCTGAGCTAACCATAGCCCAAAGTCATATTTCTTAGTTTAATAAGATCCAAAAGGTTTCTGGATCACAAGGGGTACAGATCCATAGGAAAATGTGAGTCCTAGGCACTAGAATTGGTTCTCTTCTCCCTAACCCCTATTACCCTTTCCATCCTCAAGTGTTACTTTCCTATTACCTATCTCCTTTGCTTCGGCTCCTTTCCCAAAGGATCACCCCTCTTCTTCCAAGCAAGACTACAGAGCACAGTACTCACCACTCAGTTTGATATCATCAACATACAAAAACAGAATAGCACGTCCTTGTCAAACTAAAGGAAAAGGAGACAATTTGAGCTGAGCGGAAAATCCATATATCTCTTATCCATTTAGAACATATGGATCGATTTATAAGAATCGAATGTTTTGTTTCTATGTTATTTTGTGATAGAATGAAAAGAATTCTAGGTAGGTTCTCGTATTTCATTGCTCCAAACATGTGTTATATATTGTAAAATATAAGACATGTCATTTAGAGGAAATGATTGGGGAAAGACACATGGTATCAAACACAGGAGAGCATTAGTTCAACATTTTGCTGAGAGAGTTTTGAGGGCGACAAAAGCGCACACACACACCAAAAAACAAAACAGTACATCTCACTGAGCCTAGAAATGAAGAGTGCTCAAGAATGAATAGATTGTTGACGTTCAATTTCCCTTTTTCTCACAGCAACTTTAGTTGTTACACAAAATGATTAGTGCATTATACTTTAGAAGAACAAAAGATAATAAGCAATGCACACAATAATATTGAGAAACATTGCAATGTTTGCAAGGACAAATGACAGGAATTCATGAAAGAAAGCTCAACTTATATTTCCTAAACAGCTGGCTTTAAAAATCTCGTCCGATTTGATATATATACTTCCAATTAGCTCTACCTTTTCAAACCCTGGGTCCAACATTTAATGTATATATGAGGTACTTTATTAATAGTAGAAACAAGAACATGTAATGCATACTACCAAATATAGGTACAGCTACCAAAAACTTACTTCGCCTGAAGTAAAACAATTTCTCCATATTCAATGTTCCTCTTTTTTCTCTCCGAATGTGAAACAACAAAATCAATCCTTGGTAGGTCTGAGTTTTTTTTAAAAAAAAAATCTATCCTTGGTGTCCGTGCCAACTGCAGACTCAATTTGGACCACAATAAATATATCATTCAGTGTTAGAAAAAAAAAAATCTTTTACCTGAAAAGGAAACAGACTGGTAAGTTCAGTCACGTAATATTGATACACTGAGATATGATAAACAGCATTTCGTGCATACTCCATAGCCGATAAAATTGAAGGAGCTCCATTCCACAATTGATAGTGGTACCACTGGCATAAGGTGGCGATCTAACTGAACACAACATGAGCCGCAAAGAAATCAAGAATGAACATATATTGCATTCTAGGCAAATTTCTTGGCATGAGTCACATTTGCATTGTCTCAGTACAAAATTTGATACAATCTTAGTCTTACTTTGGGGGCTATCAACCTATACTCAATGTTTAAGCCAATCCCTACCTTTCAAATCCCGAGTTCAAGCTCAGGCATCTGATAGTGCCACGTCACCCGTTAGCCCATAACCGTAGGATACGGCCATCATGAGATATCAACCTTTCGATTGTGTCATCGCGGGTCTTCAAACTTGTTAAGTTGTGAACCTGGGCCATCGAGAATGCTCGTGAATCCACGACTCCCGCTGTGATGGCCCTTGTGCAGGCCGCGACTCCTTCCACAGGCAACAGCAACACAATAATGCGCGGCCTCCACTTTGGTGGGGTGCCTAGTGTAGCTTGATTTCCTCCTTACTATCTTCAGTTAAATTTGTTCTGGCCATATTTTCTGTGTGTATGCATCATGGTTATCTACTTTGCTATTGAGAAAAAAGGTGCAACTATGGCCACGCGCCGCGGAAAAGCGACGGAAGCAACGCTTGAGGCATTGCGCAGGCTCGTCCAAGCACCAGGCACAAGGCGCTGCATGCCGCCCTGCCTCTCGCCTGCACTGCTACCCTCATGCTGCAATGCAAACCTGCAACTGCCTCCTGCTTCCTGTGATCTTACGGCTGCCATTCTTGTAGTCAAGGATAAAAGGTATGCTCTCTCTTATGTTACTACAGCATGCTATATATCCATTAAGAAGCTTGCTATTCCCTTTCCTTTGTGTGTTGTAATCTAATATAGACCAAATGTTCCTAGCCCTTTTGCTGCTCAGATCTGAATAGCAAATGTAAATAAGATTAGGAAACAAGAGAAGATGCTCTAGCTGATTTTCTAGCCTTGTCATATTACCTAGCCTGTACTTATGTATTTCCCTGCCAGTTATCTGGCAGTTTTAATCTTGACAGTTATCCGACAATTTTAATTAATCCTATGACATCAATTATATAGGCCATAATAAATATTAATATTTGGTTATATGCAGGGAAACACATTCCAGGTAATTTACTGCAGCATCAGTTTATGGGCAATGCTTCTTCTTATGCCAGCTGTAGGCTGCAGGTGAATGCCAACTTTTTTCACATCGCTCAGGTTTAGAATTATAGAGATTTTCCAATCGAAATGGATAGAACATGAACGTCTGTGAAGAGATTTTGCTTAATTTCAGATCTTCAGTGCGATGTTCTTGCAAATGGGCCACACATTCTTCAGCACCAGCCATTCTGCGAGCCGTGCCGGGGCTATAGTGCACCTCTCAATTTGTCATGTTTTTTAGCAGGCTAAGAATTGTACAATCAAATTGTTTTCAAATTACAATTTCAAAGAGCTTTACAAGTATAGACAATCAATTTGTTTTCATGTACTACTAATTACTAATTACTATATTCACTCTTTTGTAACCTTTCTATTCTACTTTTTTTCCAGTTGAGGCATTTGACACATGCAGTGATGAGAACTAACTATTACATGTATATAGTTTCCTTTTCTATTCTCAATGAACTGAGGCCATTTGGCATATGCAATAATAACCATTGCACTCCTGTTGTTACTTTTATATGTAAGTTTCATTTAAAATAGCAATTAATTAGGTTTGATATTAACATCACAATGGTTAACGTTGTAAACAACATACTCAGATTCATTTTCTATTTCTGGTAGCTACTTCAGCTCAGAATTATAAACTGTTGTTCCATCAATTCAGTTTGAAGGAAGGAGTGAAATGCTTATTCAGAAATACACATGATCCTTACCATCAACGAGGTAAGAATCGATTCAATTTTGATGCTACTTCATTAGGGCAGCTTCACAAAATTCCACTCATAGGCCACCATCAATAACTCATATTTTCCAGCTCGATACATGGCCACCGTTAGTGCTACTACTGGAACAGCCCTAGTTGGCGCAGCAACGCCACGCCCAAGGTTTTCTAGTTCTTCTGAATACCAACTGCAGCCACCAGCCAGTTTCCATAATAAATACAGGAATCCAGTATATAGACATCAATGGCCTCTCCTTTCAATCCACATATGCAAGTTCACTGGTTGACGAGTTTTCTGATTGCATGGCATCAGGAAGTGTGCGGTATTCCCTCTCTGTGATGGACCTCACTTCATACTGCTCACTGGTTGGATCTGCTCTCTCTTTGGGAAGGAAGCCCCGCTCTCGTGCAAGCACCCACTGGTCAATGACACCACATTTAATAGCATGTTTGACTGCCTTGTGCAAGTAAACCTTGTCTGTGACTAGGTGAGGGTTAATTACCAGCATCCTCATGAGGGCTGAAAACACAAAAAGACATTACGTGTTATAGCAGTTGAATGCATGCCAGACAAGTAAAACTAGAGTCACACAGAGAAAAGATAAAGTGAGGTTCAAACAGTTTTTGATCAAACTGGAATAATTTCACCAAAGTAAAGTGACATTGTGTTTGTTGCAGCTGTACGATGCCCAGAGATGGCCTTCAGGGCGTGCCGAACTTAGGATGTTACAGTCCTGGGTTTGCCAAGCATAGGTGGACATTAAGTAATAGGCAACGTCTGCTTCAATACCTTTTTTCAGTTACCATAACACTTTTGTTACTGAAAGATTGCAATGCCCTAGACTATGCATCATGGTGCATAGACCAGAAGTTCCTTCAAATAACTAAAATGAAAATAGTATCGTCTCACCTAGTAGTGACAAGAAATATTTAGGTGGTGTCTGGTTTGAGGAACAACCCCATTCTAGATGAGGTGGTGCATCATGAGTCCATCCCTAAAATCGGTAGAATGACTCCATTCCTCATACTATACTAATTATTAGCTTATGAGGAATGAGGCGGTGGTGGATCAATTCATTCCATTCCACAAACCAGGTAAGTGAGAAGATAATGGATTACGTCATTCTTCAACCCAAATAGCCCATTTTCACTGCATGAAACAATAACATATCCTTTACAAATGTAATGGGGGGGGGTGACACGTGGTACCTGCAACAATGGCATCACCAGATTGTGACATATCACTAGTGAAAGGAGTGATTGGTGCATCTTCTGTACCACGGACCCAGCCATTGTGCTTTTCTGTGTAATAGTGAATCTTGGAGGTACCATTTGTCACAAAGAGGACCTTGAGATTATTATGCCACAATTTCATAATAACTTCTGGACCATAGTGTGTGAATTTGGACTTATCATTATCATTTGTATCAAATTTCTCAGATGGTTTAATGCCGCAGAGGAACTCAAGCTCTTGTTTTGTGACTTCAATAATATCGGCAGCTTCCCATGCCTCCTTAATGAGTGACTTGGTTTCCTTACTGGATGACCATAGTGGAAGTGGAAGATTAAGGTCAAAGAACATTGTACCACCAAATTTCTTTGAAACATCAATAGCTTTCAGCAATGGTGACTCTGTAGTGGGCTCAAGCAAGGCTGAAGAATTATAGTAAAACATCTTAGCCTGCATAAGACGCAAAAGGTAGCAGTTAGCAAAGATAAATCATCATACAGGTTTTATACTTTAATGTGCAGCGACTGTCAGAGCCTTGCCGCTAAAATGTTCTTATCCAATTTTTTGGTATCATTTATTTATCCTCACACTACATATCGGAACCCAGTGAATAGCGAACCCCAACAGAACATTTTAAGGCACATTGTTTTATGTTTATTACAGAATAAAGCAAAGGCCTGCATAAAAAACAGATAGTAAAGCAGAGCAATCAGCGGTTGCTGCATTTGGTTCTTACTGGGCCTAACTGTGAAAAAAGTAAAGTAATCCATTACCAGTGCATCATTCAAATATCATAATCATATTCATCCATTTATGATGGAAATGATATTTTTGCAAATTTGAATCGACAGGAGTCATGCTGAGCAACCAAATTTTATTAGATCTACCTGCTAACTGTTATTTGCTCCAAACCATTACCATTAGCTCCTGTACTAGCTCCAGTTATTCTTAGGTGTTGAACATTATATGTACAGAACGACATCTCTAAAACAACATCAAGATGGAGTTCTAGGATTGTCAATTATCAAAAACTCGACCTGCGAGGGGCAAGCCGCCCCCCGGGCATTAATAGTAAGAAGAAGGCCTTCTCACAGGATTGTCAATTATCAAAAGAAGTATCATAATCATATTCATCCATTTATGATAGAAATAATCTTTAGAAAATTTGAATCGACAGGAGTCATGCTGAGTAGTCAAATTTTATTAGATCTACCTGCTAACTGTCATTTGCTCCAAACCATTACCATTAGCTCCTACACTAGCTCTAGTTATTCTTAGGTGTTGAACATATATGTACAGAACGGCATATCTACAATAAAACAACATCAAGATGGAGTTCTAGTATTGTAAATTATCAACAGAAGTATAGCATGCCACAAATTTAATGCAAAAGGAACGTCCTCAAAATTATGAACAAAAGCATTGGTAGCTTAGAAACAGTATATTTGGATAAATTATGGAATTATTGAGCCAATATTTTGCTTGTGACACTAAAACATCCATAGAAGATTAAGAATGCATAATTGCATATTTGGAAAATCAAGAGTATGTGTGATGAACTCACAACACTTGGGATAGATTGTCAAAATTCCTGTAGCAGTGTGTCGTACCGATTTGGATCCTCTCCAACGTAAACATATCAATGAATTGGAAAAGTATAAAATACTTGTTCGAGCACGACGAGAAGACATCCCCACGATATTGTCTTGAGGGGAGGGAATACTAAATCCATTAGGGAGTTACTTACACAACATGTGACTGTGAGCATCCAGATACGAGAACTGAAAAAGTCTGAATAAATTCTTGTAGCAGTGTTTCATACCGATTTGGATCCTCTCCAATGTAAGCATATCAAAGAATTGGAAAAGTAAAATAAAAAAAAGTTGAGCACGAGAAGACATCCCACGACATTGTTTCGAGGGTAGGGACTACTAAATCCTTTAGGAAGTTACTCACACAGCACTTGACTTGTGAGCATCCAGATACGGGAACTGAAAAGTCTGAATGCAAGTTCAGAATATGACTAAGTGCATTATCAAATATTTTGAAAATGCATCCTTTATTTTCTGAAATAGAAGGACCTACACCTACATGTGTGCAAAGTGAAAAGTTATAATATTTTCAGGATCATAAAAAAAACACAAACAAGAATCACATATCATTATTCATAAACAAAAGTTATATACAGAGGATATGATATCACATTATTTATATTTGATGATGGTTTGATATTTACCTCTTTTAGAACTGCCGGGTTGATATCAGACAGCAGGAAACAATCCTCAGCGCAAGGTTTAACACAGTTTGTCTTCAGACTTCCTTCGGTTCTGACCTTCATCAAGGACACAGCAGTTGGCGCTGAAGGGTCCATACAAACTGCTCGAGTTTGAACTCCATTGATATTTAAGTGATACAGCAAACTTTGACCGTAGTCATCATCACCTAATTTTCCCATCAATGCAACCCTTCCACCAATTGCTGCTAAAGCTAGAGCAACATTGGATGAAGAGCCTCCTGGTGCCCTCACAAATTTATCTGGAGACCAAAACATGTCCTTCATTCTATCATGAATCTCATGATCTATGAGCCTATTGGCTGGTCTTCCCGATGGAATAAATGAGTATTTGGCAGGTCCAAAGCAGCACACTAGCGGAATTAAATCGTCAACGTAACCAATATCCTCATGTAGAACTGACTCTATTTTACTTTCCAGAACACTGGCATAATTCTGTAGCTGAGTCTGATCTTCTCGTTCACCATAGAGCATCAAATCTTTGCTCTGATGCTCTCCATCATCATCACTAGATTCCTCAACAGTCTTAACTTTTCTCCTTCCCCTCTTCTTCGGTTCCTTGGCCTTATCCTTCTCCTCCTCTGAGCTTGCAGCAGTAGCAGCTGTAACAGAACAGAGAAAAAATTGTGACTTGCTAAGGTTCCCCGTAGAGAAAAACTCTGAAAACTGCAGCATATAGAAACAGAAGTGCTGCAGAAATGCAACTAATATGTACATTTACCTTTCTTGCGGCCTCTCCTCTTAACTTCCTTAGTCTCTTCAGCGGCCGTTTGTTCAGTGACGATTTGGTTTTCTTCTCCTTCGCCTCCCAATGCTTCAGCGGTGGCTTTCTTTCTCCCACGCCTTGGGGCTCTCTTCTTTTTAGTTGAGCTTTCGCAATCACTTTCAACGCTTAACCCATCCACACCATCTTGAGAAGTCCTTGATGCAAAACTAACACTGTGGTTAAGCAACCTCACTGTGGACCTAGTCATGTTCTTCCCCAAAATGTTTGCATTGTAACAGGGGCGGATCCATCGAAGGGACATGGGTGTACACATGTATACGGCCAATAATTTCTGCAAAAACTTCGAAGTCAGGAGGCTTGTCAAATCAAATAGCTAAATAGATTTAGGTTTGCTCAGCCTCTCACAGCATAAGGGAAGGGAAGCGATGGGGTGGGAGTAACTGGTGGGTGCTCGTCGCCGGCGAAAACACAAACCAAAGCGCAGCGCCTGGCTTAGGGCGGCGGCGGCCGACCAGTCACCACTCAGTCATCCAAATCCGAGAACGAGAGGGGAGCGAGACAGATAGAACGAGAGGGAAGGCAGGTTATCCATCGACAGCACGGGCTTCTAAAATTCAGACAACATGGGCTTCTTGTGGGCCGTTTTTCTTCATTTTTGACAGTTTATTTGAATTTTTTTGCTTTTTTATTTTTCTTTCTCTCCCTTTTAGTTTTTTATTCTTGTTGATTTCATATCTATTCTCAGACACTATCATTGGATAGTACAACATTTGTTTCAAAAAAATAAATAATAATGATATTTATGAGTATATAGTACATTGTAAGTGAGTAAATGGAACTTTTTATATTTCATTAAGATTGAATATCACAAGAACATATACCAATTTCACAAACCAATAATATATTACAACATTTTTCTAAAATAAAATAATTATCTCTTTGTGATAATTTCCCAAGTGAATATAATTATTTTTGTGCTAAACATGGAACAATAGTTCCTGTGAACTAAGAACATTACTATCCACAATAAAAAATTGGTATGGACTCATTAAAAATTTGTCTTCCGTTCTCCAATTATAACTAATAAAGAGTACCAGCATTTTCAGTATCTCGTGCTGAGTCTTCTTAGCGCTCTCTTTTTGTCTTATAATTGACTTTCTAAGGATTTTTTTATGTTGTAACAGGGTTAAAGATTAGGTTGCAAAATACTTTAGTGTGTTAGAATAGTCACACTTTATAAATCTTAAATGAATTCGGCTAAGTGAGTGTTTATCATCAGCATGGCACAAAGAAAGTAGAGGCGCATAGAGGTGATAAACTCCATCCGGAAACAATGGTATACAAGTTGAAAAGACAGACGATGATATAAGGCAAGAGCAAAAGAAAGCTTGACATGACAAGATAGGAATAGAAATAGTCTACGATAAAAACAAATATGCATTCAGAAAAAAAAATTATACAAATAACAATAATGTATAATTAATAAACTAGAAATGTTGTCACTCTTACGTGGCACTAGTTGTCCTTTATAAAAGGAATGGTTTTTTTTACAGGTAGAACATTGTTTTTACTTACTCTTCTGTAGAAGAATATTTTTTTCACGGGTTAGAAACAACTTCTATAGTAGAAAAATCATGAAAGATACTTGAGATACAAAGAAGCTATTATACGTGAATAGAGTTCTATGCAAAAGTGCAGGAGAAGTTGTAAATCGAGGAGTATATATAGTCAATTAATGATGTATCTCTTGGTTGTCTTAACCTCAATTCCTCACATTGTATGTATATGGCAGCGGATGTATTCACATTGCAGAGAGACTGCAATTTCGATTTATATAGCCTCTGAGCAATACCCAAGTGTCTAACATGGAACTGACTGAGATCTTTTTGAAAACAACGGCGGAAGATGAGATCTTTCCTATTAACAAAGAAGAGTCACCAAAAAACTGTACAGGAAAAAAAAAACTCAAGCAAAGCTAAACAAGAACATCACACTGAGTTTGATGGGGGTGATTTCACACATTTTATGGCTCAGTTGAACTGGCAAAGATCCCTTCGTGGAGAATCATGTTGACCCTGAGATTGTTCTTATCAAAGTATTCTTAACAGAAGAGAGATGTTTCAAGGAAGAGAGATGTTGCTTCCTTCTGGTGCGTCATCTATCAGAAGAGAGATGTGTCAAGGAAGCATTGTTGCTTCACATGTACCAATATGTTACTTGAACCATCCAGGAAAAGGATTTCCAGGTGGGTTGTATGACTGTATCAATCCCACATGGATTTCCTAGGGCGCTCGCTAAAAGCGTGTTGTTTGTATCAAACTCTTCTTCTTAATACAAAAGATACGTAAATATTTTGCGTATTCAAGAAAAAAAATAGTCTTAAACTTTTGCCCTTGTTTTTTTTCCTCTTATGGAGACTTTTGCACAATTGCACTTGTCGATTAGTATGATATTATTACTATTTCCTTTTTCGATATACTCTCGTGTTAGTGAATAAGACGGCTGTACACTCTGACTTGTGAGCATATGTTTGCCTTGGTCTATGTCAGTAACTGTCCGCCCAATGATTTCCAGGTGCAACAGAATTTGGGGAACATACAACGCATTTGCATCTCTTGTACTCCTACTTGTTTCACCACATGGGCTGCCATCATGGCAGGGTGTTTTGCATATGCCTTCTTCTGTGTGAGCATGTACCAGCTCTTGTGCCTACTGCCTAGTGCACGATTGTTCATAGTACTTCATACAACGTGCGACTGTCGTTGTCTGTTGTTATTTATTAGTTCTGATCATAGATGGTGCGTGGAAAAATATGGACTGACAGAAGCTCTCTTCTGCCAGTGCACTACATAGGCCTGTTTAGGTCCACTGCAAATTCCAATTGCAACTAGTCACATCAATATTGCGGCACATGTATGGAGCATTAAATGTAGACAAAATATTTGCATGTTTATACTTTTTGCATGTACATCACGAGACGAATTTTTTAAACCTATTTGGGCCATGATTGGACAAAAGTTGTCAAATACAAACGAACGTGCTACAATGCAGAATTATAACTGCAATTGGGATCTAAACACAGCCATAATAGAGTTTGCATGTCAATTATTGTGAGTGCATGCATGTGGTTGCCCTGCACTCTGCTTGTATTTCTTGTCCATGTGGCCGGTCTGATTTGTATCTTTGTGGGTTGATCATTTTCTTGTATACGTGGAAAGCAGCTAGACTAGGCATTTACTGTTAAGCTTGACTGCTCATTTGTTGCTTTTTTTGGTATTTCAGCTAGAAGATACCTAAATTAGATTCTAAGCATTGATTCTGGACATTTTCCTTTCAGATTCAAGATGTTTTTCAGTTCTTGATGCATTGTGTAAAAATTAACCTGCAATCTGTAATAGCTTGTGTATGAATAAAGCTTTTATATGAATTGCATAACATACTCTTTAGTGTTAGGAGTTTTGTCGTTCACAATTGTTCCTGGTAGGCCACAAGTTAGGAATTTGGGAAAAGAAAAAAAATGCAGAAATATTCATTAATTTTTATTTTGAAACAAACAGCACTGTTTATCTTTTAAACTGAAGTGAAATGAGGTCACCAATTATGGACGCCCTGATAATGATAGGTTTTACTGCAACAGAGTTGAAACAGATAGAATCAAGCTACCAAAACCCTGTTAGATTCCTTTTAGCGCGCTCTTTATTTACATGGCTTATCAAGGATGTTGGTTGTTCCAGGGAAAATTTGCCCCTCGCGAAAAGCTGAATTCTTGTATTATCTACAATATTGAGATTTACTAGTAGCGCATTAACAGCATTGTTCTCGGAATACATTGGACCATGCAGTATCATTTGCATCGAACATAGTAAATGGTGATGCTTCTCGATTTCAACAGCTATTGGCATGCTTTGAAGCAGCGATGAATATTGCCTTCCATTATGTTGGACCGACGAGGGGAAGAGAGTGCTTTTGCTTTCATCAATGTGTTGCCTAACCAGCTGAAGGAACTTGCACTGTGAACATGAACCCATCCTTGCCTTTTTATATAAGCAATTAGAAGCCTTTGCCATTGAAGCAGTTGTCATCTATATCCTGAATAAGGTAAAACTATTACCCTGTTCCTCCATTATCAATTAGCAGTTACCAATTTAGAATATCCTCAGTATGTGCTTTATTTTTGCAGTTAGTGCCCAACATAGGCGACGCCTAGGCGTCCAGGCGCCCCTCCATCGCCTTGCAGAATGGGCGCCTAGGCGGGCAGGGTGGATGCCTAGACGTCTCGAAGGTGTTGCATTGCCTGGCCTCGCCTTTACGCCTTAAGAACTATGGTGCCCAACTGTCCATCCATATTTTCGGATCTGTTCAGTAATATTGGCATTTTTTTTTTCAACGACCTCATGATGCTGGAAATTTGCATATGGATAGTTGGTTCTGTATCATGTTCAAAAGCATAGAAGCCAAATGATACTTCCGTTTAAATTTGAAAACTGATGGACCAAAAGAATACAGGAGCATCTGATGGCTTTTCCTACATCAATTTCCTAGTAAACCTATGATACCTATATCCTCCCTATAGTATTCCTATTGCATTGGACACATTTTACAAGCACCAATGGCTGTTCTAATCCTTTCAAGAGGCCAGCAGCATCAGCATCGCAGGGTTATTCTGAGTCTGAATCCTATCTAAACTTCGCAAAAACATCTCACAAGTTCAGTAATCTTGAACTCGGATATGTAGCCCGTTGGGAGCTGCCACTCTGGGGAACTTCGATATTGTGTTGTTTCCCTCCTCCTCCCATCTGCAAGAGAAGTTCAGCGCCAAGTCTTTGTCAGTAAAGAGCTCTGGAGGTTTTTCTATAGCTAGGATAAAAAAACTTGTGAGAGGAACAGACCTGTAACGCGTCACGAAATAGTGAAGGAACGTTGCGATTTCAACTGTTCCTACTTCCTTCCCTGGGCACATGCGGGCACCTCCTCCAAACAACATGAAGTGTGGATGTGATTCCAGGTTCGTCTCCTATTGACAGCAAGCATTGTCAGGTTAGAATTTTGCGACAGATCTTCGGGCTATTTATTATCTGGGACATGTGCTTGTTCTGATCCTTACCAGCCATCTCCATGGGTTGAAAACCATGGGTTCCGGGTACAGGAATGGATCATAATTTATCTCCCTTGTGTAGACATAAATTCTCCAACCTTTTGGAATAACATACCCTGAAAGAAATACACAATATTGCATTAGAACTAGCTTGAGAATTACATAAACATGCTATCAGAAGTAAAAGCTTGGATCCCATAGTATTCTCACCATTCATTTCTACATCCTGGGTAGTTTTCCTCAGCAGCCCATTGACAACTGTAGCTAGTCTTAGAGTCTCATAAATGACCTGCATATTAGAAGAATAGATTAGTTTGTCGTGTCCATAGTACAATTCTACTCTGACTGCTTTCAGGGTGTATCATCTCCAACTTACAGCTTTGGTGAAGGTCATTGACTTATAATCATTCCAGTCAAGGGCATCCTCTGGTGATTTAGCCTTCCTGATGTCAAGATGCTCTTTCTGCAACAGCCAACACATCATCCCCTTTAGCTCATGGATTACAGGACTACTAACTGTTTTGCTATGGAATTGAACTTGGTTCAAAGTATATGTACCCTGATTTGTTCAAGAGCTTTCGGATTATCCGATAGGTATTTCACTGCCATCATCGAGGTGGTCGATACAGTTTCATACCCAGAGTATATGAGGGTGATAAGAAGATCAATGATCTGGTCATCACTGAGCTTCGCCCTGGTACCCTCATTGCCGCTTAACAGCGCATCCAGCATGTCATCTTGAGCGCACCCAGAGGACCTCCGGTCCGCGATCATCTGCCGCAGCATTGCCACAAGCTTCGTCCTTGCCTGAAAGACAAACATTACACTGCTGTTGTTAGAGGGCCCAGTTCAGCTCAACTTTTTTTCTTCTGATGTTTTCAGGCATGCAAGTAAGGAACAGTACCTGGAGCCCTTTGCTGTAGTTGGTTCCTGGGATGTTGATTGGCAGGGAGAAGGTGCCAAGTACAAGGGTGTACAGCTCTGCCTTTAGGGCATCAGAGAGTGGGCCAGCAGAGATTCCAGCAATCTGCCTGAGAGCTGAGAGCAAAGCCATCTGATGGGAAAAAAAATAGAGAAAACAAAGGCAGATAAGATTCCGTAATTATAAGTTGCCATGCTATGCTATGCAAGAGGTATGGAATTCTGCACCCAGCCAAGTGTTTCTTTAGCATTGAGACATGTGATGGTGATGATGGTGCATGGAGTGTTCGTTGTGCACTTTGGAATGTGTATGTATAGAGAAGAGAGGGGGGGGGGGGGGGGTTCGCCTTTCCTCCCTGTCTGCCCTTTTCTTCGGCTCATAAATTTTTTGCCTATCCAGCAGAGCAGTACATGTTCTAGAAAGCCAAAGATTTCCCTTTTGGTAGAGAAGAGGGGAAAGGATGGGGGGAGATCCCTCCTTTTGCTCGCAACTTCTCTTTTCAGCAGTCGATGAATGAATTCCTCGGTTTTCAAGGGGCAGCATCATTGTGCCGTGTCGGGCAGCCTATGGCATTGCCTTGCCTCTCTGGAATGGATCCTCGGAGGGCAAGTGGAAAAAAGCCGGTAGGTGCTGTAAAAATGGAGGAATGTGTCCCATTCCACTTTCAGTCAGGTCAGTTGCCAAACCGACCAATGTCAACAGCAATTGGCAATTTGGCCACTGAAAATGGCAAGATACTCCTACTAGTCAAGGTAAATCTGTAATCTTTCAACTGTGGGTCCCACATAATTACTGCCTTTCCCCCCTTCTTTTGTTTTTCTTCCCCAATCGTCACCCTGCTCTAGCAGCCGGCTGTTCTCTTGCTGTTGTTTTTCCTCTTTTGCCCTCAGAGCTCAGGACTCAGAAGGAGGCGGCTTTGCACAGCATCATCAAGAGCAACAGAGAGGCAGCAGAGCAAAAGAAGAAGAAGAGGGCATGGCGACGACGACGACGACGACTGCTAGTGTGTGTGTATTAGAGGATACAGTAGCATACCTCCTTGGTCATCTCCTGGATGTCGACGCGGCGGCCGGCCCAGGCGTGGAGGTGCGCGCGCATGAAGGCGTCGATCTTGGGGAGGAGCGCGGCGCGGATCATGTGGGGCCGCGTGAGCGCGAGCATGGCCCCGCGCATGGCGCGGTGGAGCGGGCCGTGCACGGCGGCGATGTTGTTGGGCCCCAGCACGTCGAGCATGGACTGCGGGTAGCCCGGGACGAAGCCGGCGCCGTCGCTGGCCAGCGTCCGCCGGTTCAGCTCCGGCTCCATGCACACCACCGTCGGGCACCCCAGGATGTGCGTCCGGAACAGGCTCCCGTACCTGACCACCATCACCACCATCAGCTTCCTGCTTATGTGCTCGCTTGCTGTTACTGTGAGCAAATGATTTTACCATGACCAGCTAGTTACTAATTTACTATTATACTTGTTATTCTGTATGTATATATAATGGAAAGAAGGTGTCTTTTTTTTTTTCTTGCTCCTGTCTGGCAGCAGTGGCAGTATGATAAGGGGGCTGGTGGTGCTTTAGTTTAGTTTAGGATGATGATGATGATGATGGATGGATGGCTTCATGGTACTATGCTATGGTAATCAGCCAGCCAGCAGAGAGAAAGAGAAGAGGGTGAACTGAACAGGAACAGTGCGGAGCTGCGAGCTTTTGGGGAACACGACACTGATGCTCCGCCTCTTCTCCTCCGGATCGCCGCTTTTCTTTCTTGCTTTCTTTCTTTCTTTCTAGTACTACTACTATGCTTTCTTTCTACCGAATGATTGATCCGGTGACAGACAGACAGACACACACGAACACGCTGCAGTTGGCAAAGGTGAAGAAGGCAAGAAGCAGGGCGCTCCTCTGCGCTGCTAGTGCTCTGCTATTGCCTCTTGGGAGGAAGACAACAGAGCACCGGACGGCGAGCGAGCGAGCAAGAGGAATGCAGGCGGACGGGTATGGTATGCTAGTGGTGGTGTACCTGAGCCTCCTCTGCTTCATGAAGCTGGGCCCCTGCTTGAGGAACTCGGTGGTCTCGCCGACGAGCGGCCACCCCATTGTGCCCGGCGGCAGGCCCCGGCGGCGGCTGTAGCGCAGCTCGTTCCACCGCAGCAGCAGGCTGCTGGCCAGCACCACGCCCAGCACGGCCACCACCAGCAACAGCAGCGCCATCTCTCTCTCTCGTGTGCTTCCAACAGACAGGACAGGAGGGAGAGGGGTGGTGGTGGTGCTCCGACTCCAGCTCCGAGCACGGCGGCAGAGCAAGGAGGAGAGGGGGTGCTTTGGTTGCTGCTGCTGCTGTACTGGGCGCCGAGCAGCCCTTTATATAGATAGATAGAGTGGCCACAGCACAGCCCACGGGCAGGCAGGCACACACCAGGTCACCAAGGCGTGTACTATATTGCCACCCGACCTCGTCTTTCCATATTTCGTTTTCATTTATTTTCTCTATCTAACTCTAATATACTAGGAGTATACTGCTGTAGTAGGCGTGCAACGGAAAACAGGAAATGTATTCGCTTATTATTTCCTCATCTCTGCAGATATATAGTATATATCTTCGGATCGAACAAAAAAATAAGAAATGTTGATTTTAGCTGAGGAAGATTTGTTATAGATTTTTAGGAAAAAGTCTAAATCCCCCTTGAACTACGGACCCTGGAACACATGACCCCTAATCTATGAAACGGTCTAATTTACCCCCTGAACTATCCAAAACCGTCTATTTTACCCTTGGACGGTTTTCGACGGTGGTTTGTTACAGTAAAACCAGTTTTCTATATTTTATTTATTTTCTCTAAGTGTTTGAAAAATCACAGTAAATCATAGAAAAATTATAAAATAAAAAATCTAGATTTATTAGACTCTACATGATTAGATCTATATAGTAAACATATAATATAATAAATTAGACCGTTTCATAAGTTAAGGGGTGATGTGTTCCAAGTCAAGGCGATTTTGACGGTTTTTACGGAAGAAACACGCCATGATTTTTACAGATAAGCTCACGCGAACAGAGCTGCAATAGAGGAGGACTTTGGACGAGATGGAGCTAGGGTCCACATTCCAAGGGGAGTATAGCTTGACCGTGGGGTCACGACAAGCGTCAGAGCTCAGAGCGCCACAGTCACAGGCAGGAGTGATGACCTCTCTCTCCATGGAGCTATCCATCAGGGCAGCGCATGCTCGGCCTTGGGAACGACGCCGCCTCACGCCGCGGTGCCCACTGCCACTGCCACCGCCACCGCTTTGGGCAGGGACGCGACAGTCAAAGCCCACCACCCACCCAACGCCAACCCCAACCCCCATGTGTGCGCGCCTGCCCTGCCCTGCCCTGCCCCTGCGCGGCGCACGCTTGCTTGTTTGTTTCCAGTCCCCCTCGCCTCTGCAGACTCTGCACGCCACCCGGCGCCCGCATGATGTTGCATGCACCCAGTACGGCCGCTTGGGATGGGAGGTCATATATGGATCCGGCTGATGATCGAGCAATAAACTGCTAAATTTTGTTTTTAGACGCGATTGATCTAAACGGGCCAATACAATAATAATAGATCGACTGATAATGGTTAAGATATAACCAGCTAATTGTTTCAGCTAAGCCCGTATTTGAATTGTTAGCTGGACATCCAGCTAATCTAATTTGTATTTTCGAGTTGTTAGCTAGATGTTTAGCTACCCGTTACCACATTGAACTGCTCGAACGCCAGCTACTAGGAGTTATACTCTCGCATTGAATGACGTTTTAGCTCATCCCCTGGTGCATCTAAGAATGGTAATGGGGCGGCCTCGGATCAGGTGAAGTAGACATAGGACCAAAACTCGAACTTAAAACCTGAACTCGCACCAAACACTGATTTGGGTAAAAATCCATCTCTGAAACTGAAACCCACATATACCCAAAACCCAAAACCCACCACTATATAGCAATAAGAAAAATAATAGAGAATTTTTAACAACATATGTATGATATATATGTGTGTGTATATATATTACATATTCAAATGTATAAACAAGAGGCAATAAGCAACACACATTTTCCTCACTTAACTTAGAACAAATTTAATAATTAGCATAAACAATTTATTAATAAAAATACATGAGTTTTTATTTAAAATGTTATAGTTCGAATATTCATTGGGTATCCGCCAGTAAAAACCGAACCCGATAAGTTTCTGGTACCTGAACCCAAAATCCTAGATGTCCGCCCCGAACCCGATCTGCTGCCATCCTTAGTGCAGCACACATGCTTTGAACGTCAAGATTTCTAGGACGGAGGGAGTAGCCAAAACACTTCTGGGTTCTCTAACACATCTCTATTCATGTGAGCTTCTAAAAAAACAAGGCCATCGTAGTTATGTTGCTCTTGAATAATCCAAACATCATCTTGCTAATAATGAGTAACCAGCTAGTAATAATTATGTACCCAATACGTACTAGATATGCATGAACTAGTAGCTGCCAGGGGTACCAATCAAAGCATTAGTCACTTTTTACTGGTTGTGGCTCTCATGTACATATGCGTGCATAACATTTTGGGATTCAGACTTGTTACCTCTATCTCTGATTACATTAGGGGGGGTGTTTGGATTGCCTCCTAGCAGCATTGCCTGAATTGTTACCAAACGTTCGGTTTTGGACGTCTGGAGTTTGATCGCTGCCTGGGCATCTGCTAGGAGACATCCAAGCAAACACGTCGTAAGTGTCCCAAATACTTTTGATGGATGCTAAGAAATTCATCACTCGCTTCATGTGAATTAGATAAATCACATACCTTATGTTCACACTTCACAGGCACACTAACTTTCTTTCTTTTAGAAACGTGGGATGGATGTAGGTATGCATGTACAGTAATCTTTATGGACGTTTTGCCTTGCTGGCAAATCTTCATAGCAGAGAGCATGGTTTTAAATACTCTCCTATAGTTTTTTCATAGAGTTTATCGCTACAATATATTGCTATTGATGATACTTTAGGCCTACTAAGCATTGCTATTTGCTTTAGATTTGAAATATTTTAGCATTATTAATCCTGAGGCAAATATTCATTCTTTACTTGAGATGACTAGTATATTGCCCGTGCTAACGCTACGGCAGCATTTATCAATGCAAATCAAACGAGCATCAATTATCTTTTAGTAGTCAAGCATAGATTTTTCAGGTCTTGGATTTGAGTGAGTAAGAGAATATGGAGATATGGGTGTCTTTGGAGCGTTAGATTAAAAGGAGATGGATTCCTGGGTACATGATTTGGGGTGCGTTTAGTAAAGATTAGGAGAGAGATAGACTGGAGGTTTGTTTTGGTGGGGGTGCACTTAGCAGAATTCTAATTAACTGGTGCCTTTTATATTAGTAGAGATTATAATCTATGCCTCCTCTGTTGTGTTATCTACTTAATCAATAATGCAATGAACCATTGCATAATTATTGAATTGTTGATTGTTGAATTAATTTGGATGTAATTATTGGCATGGGTATGTTGATTGATTTATTGAATTTAATTGAAGTAATAGACCCCGAGACATGCTCCCCTAGATGCATATAGGAGTACATGTATTTGAGTTCATGAAATTTCTTTAGTTACATGGTTCTGTGTATAATTAATTAAGAATTCAATGAAATTGCTTCCACTATATCCTATTTTAGCTTTCTATATACCTCTGCAAAAGGCCGCCACTAAATGGGCTAGTCACTACCTTCAACATTTCAACCCAATGAGATACAATGTTTTGCAAAAGGCCGCCACCACCTTCAACATTTCAACCCAATGAGATACAATGTTTTGCTGCACACGTGCAGGAGTATTGTGTATCATTGTAGTATCAATGGAGATGTGCTCCAAGCTTCTCCATTCTGGGGCTAGGGGGCTTGCATTGTCAACCGCCAAACACGTACTAATTTGCAAGCTCAACGCCTAAACATCATGAATGTTTTGTGATGATCATTTGGTGCATGTGTATTTTCATCTTGAAAGGAGATCGATGCTGTATCCCCAATCCTGAACGGAGATTTGTTTGTGAGTGGGGCTGATCCAATCAATCATGAGATGGCCAACCAAAAAAAAAAATACTAATGTAAAAGGAATGCATGCATGGGTGGTCGACGGCCGGCACCATGTGCAGCATACATGGCCGTGTCCAGCTACTGATTGCTCATGCACAGTGCAGTGCTCAATGAGATTTTAGATGCATGGATAGATTTGATATTAGTTATTACTACGGTACCACCAGAGTAGTAGAATAATAAATCCATGTCCAGTAGTCTAGTGTAGTGTAGCATGGATAGGTTGAAAAAAAACTAAAATTGATCAAAAGATTTAAACAAACACAGAGAGAGAGAGAGAGAGATGCAAAGCAATGCAATTGAGGTGGCACATGGGGTGGTTTCCATTGGACCATTGCTGTGGCCTGTGGGAGGGGTTGATTAAGCATAGTACAAAAGTACTTGAGGCAACAATGAGCAATTACAAGAGCCAGATGGAACTGGTAGCAAATCAGTACACCAGCAATCACCTCACATGCAGATCAAGTAGTAGTTAGGAGTAAGGTTAGTTAGATCTGTGATTTAACAAGCTACACCTGTGTTTAGGTGAGGATGAGATGAGATGAGATCCTTGCCTCTGAGGAAGTTTAATGGTTGGTTGGATGAGAACAAGTATAATAAGAGGCTGTAAGCCGGCTAAATACTGACGTAGAGGAGAGTGAAGGAGAGAGAGAGGAAACAGGATGTATGCTTACAGCCGACTTAGGCACACGAAAAAAACTATGTGAGAGATAAAGGGGATCATGTATTGGCTATGAAAGACTAACTACTGTACGAGTGGGTTTAGAGAAGTCTAAAAAAATTTACAGTCAGCAAGTCTACTTATATTATTAGCCTTACTCTGCTGATACTCATACAAAGAGGTGCAGGCCGCAGCAGACAGCCTGTTTTTTTGGCTGAAAATAAGCGCTGATTTCGGCTCGTGCTGATTTGTTATGAGAAAAAAATACTGTTTCGTGACTGAAAATAAACGCTGATCGATCAAAAGAACGAGAGAGTCTGGGTGTGACCCAGGACCGGACCCAGCCCCAGCCCCTGGCCCTGGCTGCCCAAGAGTGCTCCTCACCTACTGGTGCATGTGAGTGTTGGCGGCAGCATATAAATAAATCCTTGGCCCTACGATGGCTGATTCCACTGGATCTCCTGCTGTGCACTGCCCACTCGTGCACACCTCTGCTCCTTTGCTCCAATACTCTGTTCCCGGCCACATTTCACCTTTACTTTTACTGATGTCGACCGCTCAAGTTACTGACTAGTGACAATGGTGCTTTGGTTATTGAAATACTCCGTCAAAAGTGGTGTTATGGTGTCACTAAAATTTCCCAGAACTACATGTCAACAGGGCCAAACATTGCGCTGTTATTATCACCAAGCAATGCTCGACTTGGGGGTTCTTTGTTTCCGTCGTATTAGGTGGTGTGTATACACACACATTGTAGGATTCTATTATCTGGATTAGAATTAGAACTCTTATCTATTTATTTAGGTTACCTCCAGCAATGCATGTGCCATATAAAACGTGAGGGTTGTAGGCAAACGGGAACCTAGACAATTATTCATATTCACCAAATTAGTCTTCAGTCAGGAGACGATGAAAAAAAAAAACAAACTGAAATAATCTCTCTTTATTATTAGATATAGATCAGTATATTATCCATACTAATGCTATAGGTATTGGTCAATATCTATTTGTATTTATATTTACGGACTGCGAGCAACCTCTGATATTCCTTTGTGTGGGCAAAACAAGAAATAGGAGCACTCCGATGCGGGGACAAGTCGGCGCAGATTATTAAACTGTCACGGCCGCACAGCATCGTATCGTTGTGTTGTGTTTGAGAAGGTGACGTGCCGATGGGAGGACCAAGACTGTGTGGATTTGATTACGGGGACTGTTGGAGAGATTGCGATGGATTCGTAGGACATGGCGGTGCAGCCCGGAGGGCACAGTGCTCCCGATACGATGGCTTGCCCGTTTGCCGATCCATGTCCGTGGCATTGGCATGGATCCATTCCCAACGTCCTCTTTGTTTACCTAGCTAGAGCTAGTAGCTACGACTACGAGCTCTATCATGGATCCATGGCATGATATGAGAGGGTGGTACGAGCAGGAGCAGCAATAATGAAGAGTAAAGTTTCCCGACGATTCTTTCAATTTGTTCATCGGAGTCTCTGGTCTTTTAAACTCTCAAATTGCTCAAACTTGTTTGGTTTTATCACCTATTTAGATCATCAAACTTTGTTAAGGGTGTCATCCAGGTCCATAGTTACGGTAAGTACTATACTTGTAAATTCTGTATTATAATCTAATTTTGTTAGATTTCTAATACGTGTACTTTAAATTAGAAT
This sequence comes from Eremochloa ophiuroides, assembly GCA_038502445.1. NCBI lineage: Eukaryota > Viridiplantae > Streptophyta > Magnoliopsida > Poales > Poaceae > Eremochloa > Eremochloa ophiuroides. The sequence continues at coordinate 24,569,854 of JAHLJS010000002.1, forward strand.
AAAATAAATCACCATATACTTTCTATTTAACTATATAATTAAATAACTAAATAAGCATATCTATAGAGTTAAAAATGTATGTGCCTGTTCAATTATATCTACAGAGTTAAAAAAAATAGCAAATACATGTTACTAGGAGTCTAACAAAATTATATTTACAATTTTTGGATAGTTCAATAGATATATATTGAATTTATAGGTTTATAAGCATTTATAGGAGTTAGTGACTGAATAACATAACTGAACAAGTGTGAAAATCTAAACAGTTGATTTATAGGTTTTAGGACCTTAGATGATATAGGCTCTCTTTTTTTTTGGAATAGATGATATAATCGAACATTGAAGGATTGAAATAAACTATTTATAAATTTAGGGACCAAAGATGACACGAACAATGGAGTTGTGAGTTTGACACCACCGTAGTTCAATAACCTTCGATAGACTTTACTGTGCAATCATCAATCAACATGCAGATGCGCTGCGTTGTGAGTTGTCGCGGCACATCCATCAAATCCAACAGCGTACAGATCGATGGGAGAGGCCAAAGCCATCTTTTTGACCCGATGGAGATCGCGGAGGACGGCGACCGCAGGCCTTGTCGTCCGTCGTCGGCCGCTCGCTTCTGCTGCCTGCCTGCCTGCCTGCCGGCGCACGCGCGGCGTAGCCCCCTCTCCCACTGCTAGCTATGGATAGCCACACCCACACTGATGAAGAGCAGAGGACAGAAAGAGACTAGGGAAAGGCCTCTTGTCCGACGTGGCTCATACTAGTCCTTGTGCCGGAACCTGACGAAAAGGACACGGGGGATAACAAACTGAAATCACCTCGTTAAAAATTCACCATAGATTTTAAACCCATTTAGACACTGCTTAGTTTTCACCATTAAAACTTTACACTCATCAGATCAGATATTTATACATATATATATATACATATATATTGAGTATTAAGTATAGATAAAAAAATAAATAATTACACAAATTAGTGTAAATTACGAGAAGAATTTTTTAAATTTAATTAGTCCATATGTTGGGGAGTGAGCCCCACATAGAAAGAGGGACAACCTTTTCGAGATGAAGGCACACAATAACAGGACAGAAGGACAGTGAATAAATGATCCCAATAACTCTTCATTCGGATTTTACGTATCCATTTATAGGCTACGATACATTGGCCCGGGTCAATTACATAGAAACCCTTGCTGGGTGACAGGAATATTCCTCGAATGTACTGTGTCTACTAACTCTGAGGGCATCGGTGTCACTTCTCCCCCGTGCCTCAACCACTCCCTTCTCTGTCGGGTAGCGACTGGGCCTTCGCCATCTTGGGTCGCCCCATGAAGTAAGGCCGCCATCCTGCACATTGATCTTCGCGTAGTCAGGACTGTCTTCGTCGGACCTCCACGCAAGGGTCCTGGACTCGGTGGGAGTCTCCGCTTCCCCGAGGACTCCAGGTTCGGTGAGAGCCTCCACTTGGCCTAGGACGCCTTCGCATGCACTGGCGGAGGCTCTGCTCGGCCCGAGATGCCTTCGCATGCACTGGCGGAGGCTCTGCTCGGCCCGAGATGCCTTCGCATGCACCAGCGAAGGCTCGGCCTCCGTCTTCAATGCCCCTACCACTGACCGGGGTCTTCTCACTCCAGCAAACATACACTTGCACACCGAACAAGTTAGATGCCGCTTCACGGGCGAGATTTGGAGAGAATTGGCAGAGAACGCCGCTGGGATACTCCCGTGCCGCCACGTAGAACCCTGCGGGCTCCGCGACTGTGCCTGCTACAACATCATGATTTGACAATATTGTGCTATATTAAACATTTACTAATGATGAATTAATTAGTCTTAATAAATTTGTCTCACAGCATATAAACGAGTTTGTAATTAGTTTATTTATTAGTATCAAAAACTCTTTTTGACATCCCATGAAATATCCAATATGACACGCAAAAACTTTACATCCCAGATTTAAACACCTCCTTGAGTTATGACTTTTAGAAAAACCGCTGCGAGTTGCATGCTATAAAAAAAAACTTTTGTAAGCTAAGAGCTGTGAGAAAAAGCTAAGAGTCGTTTGATGAGAGTAGCTACAAAAAATATAGGTTACAAAAGAAAAAAAAAGAAATACATGTAATGCCTCGTGAAGGCCTCAGGAGCTGTTTATATGCAAGTTGCTCCTTACAAACTAATACTAATTTGTTCACCAATTCACATGTAAATAACTATTTTTGAAAAAAAAATTGACTCACCTCCATCATTGTGATATGATCCACGTAAAAAGAACAATATTATTATTTTACAAAAGATAAAGGGCTCTTACTATCTAATAAGTCACTCTCAAAATGGCACAAGTCCTATAACTCGTCAAAAATAAACGGTAACAAAAAGGTCTACAGTACCATCCATGACTCAAAATTCACGTGATTTTCCATGAAAAAGAAATCAAAATATACAAGGCGAACACGCAATACAAGATTCAAACTTCACAATATTTGACCAATAATTTGATGAACAAATTTTAATCATTATGATACAAACTTGAGATGATTAGATCCATGTGATCAAGTATACTATCCAATGATCATAATCTTTTAATCATAAGAAATATAATATAGAAGAAATAAATGGTCAACATATATAATTTGGGTGACCGTGTAATGTTTGACTAGGAATGCAAATATCGAGTTTCATTAAGGACGCCTGTTCTTCTTTGTTTTTGTTGCTCACGGAGACGATGAACAAGAACTGAAACGGAAGTGTGAATTCTAAAATAAATCGATGTACTTATTCTAAAACTCGTAAAATGGTACATTAAGGATTTGTTTGGTTGGGTGGCCACTGCTAGCTATCCAAGCTCTAGGAACCTAGTGTTTGTCTGTTTGATCGTCTGGTTGAGCTCTTTAGCTAGACTCAGTCAAATGTCAGTCAGGGCGTCCCCAGCGGACACGACCAAGTCGCTAGCGACATGCACGCAGGTTCGAATAAAAAACGAAGAGCACTCGGATGCAAAACATGTAACGAAGAGAGAGACAGACACAAGTTTTAGGGAGAGTTGTGCGAGTCTAGCGTTTTACTCAACGCTAGTGAGTTCATTAATTTCTTATCTTCTCTCTTCTATAAGTAGTATAAAGAATGAGAAGAAACCTAGTAGCTCGTCGTTCTGCGCTTACACGGAAGTTTTTGTCTCTTCTTCCTTGGCTTCTCTATATCAGCTGCTTGGGTATATGTCTGTTAGAGCAAATATATTAATCAACTGCAAGCCAGCGGGAAGGAGTCCACGTCACGAGAAAACAGCCACGTCATGAGAGAGAATACGAAGCCGGCGCTATTCTTCTCGCCTAACGCATCACATGTATCGAGACTAGTAGCTCGCATGCAGCCAATACGGATGAAGAAATGACTGTAGTCCACTAGCATTAAATACGTAGATTTTCTTTACAACCCGCTCCTTGCAGCCTGCTCACTGTACGTGCCGGTGTATACGCTTGCTCCTAGCCTGCTTGTAACCTACGGTGGGCGTTTCTATTAAACTTGCTCTTATTGTATCTGCCCTTATCGCCACTGCGTCCGAGTGGCCACCGAAGAATAGAGCGGACATCCGTGGCGGCATCAAGGACCGGAGACTCCGTGCTTCCGTCAAGGACGACACGGAAAATGATTAGCTCACCGTCCTCCGTAGCGGCCATAAGTGGCGAAGCCAGGATTTTAAATCTTAGTATTTCTACGGGCGAAAAAATTTCCAATTTATAGCAGCAAAGGTTCAAGTATAGTTTAGAATAGCATTTTATCATAACGAAAGTTACAAAAACAGTATAATACGAAAAAAAACTTATTCTTCTAGGTGTAATTCAACCTTTCTTGCCTATATCACAAACTCTTCAGATCAACTGCTTTCTTTTTTATTTTGCAAAATTCAAACTGAACGTAATCTAAAAGAAATTCCAATAAATTCGGATATTCCTAAATCCAAATCACGAAATCGGATCGGGAAAAATCCCCACAGCGCTCACCTCTGGCTTCTGCAGTTCTGCTGATCTACTAAACCGAACAAATGAACAGTCGGCTAGCCGGCTAGGGCAGGGCTAGCCCCGTCCGTGGCCTGCAGCGGTGCAGATCCATCGGCTGCTGGTGGCCGGCTGCCCGGCGCGGTAGTGCGGACCAGCCAGCAGCGCCGCGTCCACCCGACATCCACGACCCCGCGAGACCCAGAGCCGAGCGCCGTCGCTGGCCACTCGCCGGTAGGTCGTCGCCGCGCCCCCGCTGGATGCCTAGATGCCCGCGCAAGAGCCGCCGTCGCCCGGTCGATGAAGCCAGAAGTCGTGCCCGTGCGTGAGAGAGGATGGGAGCGATTGGCCGATTGGGAGCGCTCTTTCTGGCGCTCTCACCTTGTGCTGCCTGCAGCCCGCTGGACCTTGCGGCCATGGGATGGGCTTGTGCTCTTGACTCTTGTGGGCCGGCCAAAGAGGCTAATTGCGGGAGGAAACTCGAAAGGAGGCCCTGAAAAATTGGTTGTGGGCTCATTACACATTATACATTTAAGTATACATATATATATATATATATATACATACTTATTGTTATAAAAAAAAGCTTGATATTCCTAAGAATACCAAGGCATCAACGTGGCTCCGCCCATGGCGGCCATGCATGCAAGGCAGCGGCGCCTCGTTGGCCAACTGGCCATGCATGGCAATCGACGGCAGAGACTCGGCAGCGAGAGCATCGCACGGGGTCGGGGTCGGGGTCGGCGGCATGCAGAGGCAGCAGTCACCCTCGGCCTCCTCTGGCTGGCTGGCTAGCAGTAAGTAGCATGGTCGCGTGGGCAGTGGACAGTGGCGTATTTGCGGGCTTGCGGCTGCAAGGCGGCATCGCCGCACGCACGCATGGTCGATCGCGATCGGTCACGCCACCAGCATGCAGAGTACTGTACAGTAGATTGATCGGCCGACCGTGGCCGTTGGATGAAAGAAGGCTCGGCGGCGCGTCAGGGAGATGGATCGATACTACTAGTAGTACCAGTAGTAGTATCTGCGTGACCGTGTACCGGCATGCAAACTGCATTCATGACATGACTGTACTACTGTAGCGAGCATTGGTTGCTCGATCAGAGATGTGGTAGCTTTTGCCGTCGTCCTGGTCCTGGTCCGTCCACTGGGAACGAACGTGTGGGGCTGAACCTACTCCTACGCCTGCAGCGCGGCACCACGCTAGCTAGAGGCGGCGGCTACTCCTACTCTGTGTGCCAGCCAGTAGGCGTAGCGTAGCGGGCCCCCGCCCCCGGCCCTGCAATGCCATCGATCTTGCAGCTCATCGAGCCAGGAGCCGCCGCAGATGAGGAGGAGGGACACCTTTTGCTTTTATCAATTACCCCCCTTGAGGGTTCTAGTTTCCAACTTGAAGTCAAAGCTTTTTTGTAAAAAAAAAAAAAATAAAGATTGGCTAAAAACGCAGAGACAAACACAACGACTGGACAAGTATGCAAACGGAGGCTACGTACTGTACTGATCGGAGGAAAATCCATGGGAACCTTCCGGGAAGGATCGGATCGGAGGCGTACGTGCGTGCACGCGCACACAGCTGGATGCGAGCGATTATACATACAAATGTATGTATCGCCAAAAAGGTAGGCAGCCATATGCATGATGCAGCATGCGTGCTATTGGCTCCTTACAACCGGCGGGTACAGTGCCGTACCCATCCATCCATCATGGTGGTATTATTGGCACCACACACACATGTACATACCCACCGAAATATGTACCGTCCTGTTCCGCTGCCATGGAAAAAAAAAGGATTTTAGCTAAAGTAGATTTATCGTGAGAGAAAAAAACATAGTTTCATTATTACAAAATTGTTAATTTTGACAGATAAGATTAAGCCGTTACGGGTAGATAGATAGCTTGGACTCGGGGGAGTTGGAAATGAACGACACCATACATGCATGAAGACGGACGGACACGGACACAAATGTATCAGCATAATTTTTTTTCCTCTTGCATAATAATAGTAATAATAAAGTATTATGCACACGAGCGGGGAATGATGGGATGTCGCTCCTCCTCCTTGATTCCACATGCATAAGCTTCCATCGCTCTCACATGGCGGCCTCACATGCATGCCCATCCTTTCTTACTGTACCACCGCCTCTTAAGTTTTTGCTTCTGCGCGCGGCGTCCACCTGCACATTTTTTTCCATTTAATCTGTTCCCGATCGTGCGGCCTGCCTGCGGGTTTTCAGTTCGCCTTTATTTCCTTTATTATTAATTAATAATCTCTGTGTGCCGTGCTCCCTCTCTTAACCAAAATACTCCCTCCATCCCAAAATAGATATCATTCTCGTTTCTCGAAAAGTCAGATTTTTTTCAATTTAACTAATTTTATATTAAAAAGTATTTATATCGAACGCTTCACAACTAGTATCATTGAAAAGATCTTTAAATCAAGTTTTTTAACAAATTTATTTGGAAATAAATATGTTGCACATATTTTTTTATAAATCTAGTTAAAGTTGAGAAAGCTTGACCCACACGTTTTCCATAACTTCATCTAATATGGGACGGAGGAAGTACGTAGTGATATGTTTTTATACTACTAGCTTCTACTGTACGTACTCCCCTCTGTAGAGCAGTGTGCTGTTTATATAGGGCGAAAAAAAAAGAGAGAAGGAACAAGTGGAGTGTACTAGTCCTCCTACTCTAATAGGAAGTGTGTGTGGATGGTTGTGGACTTGTGGTTGGCGTGAGCGTGAGGTACGGTGCGCATGGATCGGGTGATGGGCATCAATCAAATCAGAGTTGCACGAGGGCCTCTCCCTTGTCCTGGCATGCCCTGCATCGTCGTCCATCGTCCTCGGCTTCTTCCGGGACCCGCCGCTCCAAGGGATACGCACGTACGCCACCCTAAATAAGGCTACCTTTCCTATAGTTTCATCAACAACGGCTCTGTTCGTTAAAGTTAAAAATCGTTGAAAATAAACACTGATACTGATTTCTTCTAAGAGAAAAATACTGTAGAAAGACTAAAAAATAAACGATTTTAAGGTTTAGCGAACAGAGCCAACTCTATAAACTGTTTTTTTCCCAAACATTCACCAACTCTATGAACTGTTTTTCTTGGCAAACATATATATTTTTAAAATGGCTTCATGGATAAAATTCTTTATATTTTTCTCTCATAAATGGATGGGATAGGAGAGCTAAAAAAATAAGCTAGCAGCTTCATCCGACAAAAGTGGGCCCCACACAATCAAAATAAGATTCATCCATGCGTGTGAGCTTGCGGGCCTATTTAGATCTAGATGCACTTCTAAATTCTAAAATTTTCGTTACATCGAATATTTAGATACATACATAAAGCTATGGATTTTTTTATGTTTGTACAGTTAATGAAAAAAATTCACGAGACGAATCTCTGTTTAGGTTATGATTGAACATTTATTAAAAAATTGGCACGTGTACCTTCTTCAAAATTTTGGCTTTTAAGGCCCCGTTTGGTAGAGCTCCAGTTTCAGCTTCTCCGAGAAGAATCACTCCCAATCAGCCAAACGCTCAAAACGCTAACAGATTCAGGTGGGGATCAGCAGAGAATCACTTCTCTATTTACACTAGGAGGTGAGAGCCAAAGAAATCTGCTTCCCTGGATTCTCTCCCGCTTCCCGTTATATTTTAGTGGGGATCAGCTGAGAATCAATTCTCTGCTGATCCCCACCCTGATTCTTTCTAAAAATCTAATGGAATCACTTCATCGAAAAATCGAGAAGCAGTGCTGAAAAATTCAAGAGCGGAGCTCTACCAAACCCTAAACTTCCCCTTTGGTTGCTTCGTGCGCGCACTAGTGGAGCAGCGTTACAAATTACGGGTCAAATCCACCTAGCTACTAGCTAGTAGGAACAAACTCTAGCCTAGCTAATTCCGTGCCGTTTCACTCTTCCGTACTGTCTTTTATTTCACACGCATTTTACATGGAATTCCATTTATATGGAGCCCCGCGCTGCTGCTACCTTCACCGTCCATTTGCCAGTTTTACGTACAATAAGACTGAAAAGTAGCAGTAATCGTCAACTTTCTTTTCTTCCTCAGTTCCGGTTCTACGTAGTACACGTATAGTAGTAGGAGTAAAACCATGCATGCTTTCGTGGTCTTTTTCTTTATTATTTGCTCTCTCCTTATCCATATTACTTATTATTTTAGACAATATTTTGATCAAATATTAGGATATAAATCATAAATAAGTTTTAAGTCGTTGAGTTTAAAAATATGAAAACTATATAAATAAATATATCTTAAAATATACTTTTATAAAAGTATGCATATATGACTTTTTAATAAATATTTTAATAGAAATATGAAGTTAAAGTTATGCTTTGGAGACTATGTCGTTGTCTAAAACAATAAGTAATACAGGTACGGAGGGAGTATGCCTTTGTTTATGATTATTTTTAAACGACTTTAAGTTGCATAAAAAAGACAATAAGACTAATTAACGCAAATAGACAAACACTCTACTTCTATAATGTTAACGCACTCGCATGAAAGACAAGAAGACTAATTAACATGCATCATCCTCCACCTTACTACGTACTCCCTCCATATTGGTAGAAGATGATGTTTAGGACAACGACACGGTCTTTAACGCATGACTTTGACTTTATATTTCTATAAAAATATTTGTTGAAAATTGATATATGTATACTTTTATGAAAATATATTTGAAGACATATATATATATATATATATATATATATATATATATATATATATATATATATATATATATATATATATATATATATATATATATAGGTTTCATATTTTTAAACTTAACCATTTAAAAGTTATTCATGATTTATATTCTCAATGTTTGACCAAGATCTTCTATAAAACGTCATCTTTTACCAATATGGAAGGAGTACTACTCCCTCTGTCGTTTTGAACTTTTCAGAATCTGTGTTTGACCATCCGTCTTACTCAAAAAATTTGTAAAAAATATAAAAGTAATTAATAATTATTGAAGTATATTTATTGATAAAACAAATCATAATAAGATAAATGATATTTATATAAAATTTTCAAATAAAATGAATGGTCAAACGTGATATCTGAAAAGTCTAAAACGACAGTCTTTCCGGGACAGAGAGAGTACTTATTAGGAGCCTATAAATGAAACCACCATGCATGCTAGCTGCTACACCACTTCATCAATTCAAGGAAGCATTTACACTCGAGCATTGAGGTTTGTTGGCCACTTTTTCTCGAATAGGAGGAGCCCCGTGCATGTGATGGAATGCATCATATATATGCTGTATGCACATGCATAGAGCGATCGAGGCACCGAAACACAATGCAAAAAAGGATTGCCGTTGGGGGCCGTAGAATAAGCCTTTACTTTACATGCACTTTTTTTTGGTTATAAATAAAGGATCCGAGCTACGGCTGAGCTTTCTTGAAGTGAGCAAAAGTTCGCTACTACCGGCGAAAAAAAAAACGGAGCAAATAATGAAACCCATTCGTTCTATAGTACTTCTATTCATTAGCTAGTACCTAATCCGTCCTAATTTATAAGTCATTTAACTTTTTTAACCCTAATTTGACCACTCGTCTTATTAAAAAAGTTCACAAAACGAGTTAAATTTAACTTATTATTGAATAACTTTATTAATAAAACAGGTCATAACAAAAAGAAAATAATATTTTATATAAATTTTTGAATAAAATGAGTGGTTAAATTTGAAGAAAAAAGTCAAACGACTTATAAATTGAATCGAAGAGAGTACTCCAGGATAATGCATATATATATATATATATACACACACTCCTACAATGCAAGAAGCAGCTTGACGTATAGTGACGACAGGCGTTGCAATCTGCCACTCAAAAATATATAAAGCGTACGTTAGGCCTTATAGCACAAAGTACTTATGTAGGTACTCCCTCCGTTCCAAAATATCTGTCGTTTACGTTTCCCAAGAAACGACTATCGGTAATTATATATTTAAAAATATTAATATTTATAATACATAATTAGTATCATTAAAAGGTCTTTGAATCTAGTTTTTTAATAAATTTATTTAGAGATATAAATGCTACACGTATTTTATACAAATCGAGTCAAACTTGTAGCACAAAAACCGAAAACGACGTATATTTCGAAACGGAGGGAGTAACTGAAGAATTAAGAAGAATGGACATCCCACTCACCGCATAGTACGTGATGTGGTGGTGATTACAAGTACCAGCACGCCAGCTTCTTGGTTCCGATCCTCCACCGTACCTGCAGCAGTGGCGGATCCAGGATAGAAAATGACCTATGGCGAACTTTGAACTAATTTTTTTCACGAGCGATTGTATAGAATATGAAACATAATAGCATGAACAAATGACGATATATATCCATAAACCGTGTCACAATATTATAACTGATGTTTTAAAACTCTAGAAGACGAGACCAAATTGCATATTCTAGTAATGGTGAAATTACATACCAATTGAAGAACGAACATACCAATTGTTTCTTCAGGTGCAGCAGTATCTGTACCCGACCAGAAACGGTGCTAAAGTATCTCTTTATAAGCATACGACTAACAATTAAAAAACTGAGTAAATCAATTGCTCAACTGTAGGCCAATCAAATTCAAATTCATGATAGATTGAATCAAATCAACTTACCTTTTCCTTTTCCCCTCTCCGTTGTTGCTGCATCAGAATTTTCCATCGTTGAATGCCTGAACTTTGACAGCAGTAGCAAACCAGCATCGAAATGCAACGCAGCAGCGATAGCCTTTCGCCGGCCAGCCGTAGATCGGATGGAGAAACTGAAACGACGGCCACGGAAACAGCACGCACATAGAGACTTTTCACATTCTACATGGGCTTCATGCGGGTGGATAATACAGCCCAAATAATAGGCCAAGCGCAGTCCAAGTCTCCAAACAAAAATAACGCTTCGAGCATTCAACCTTGTCTTCCTCTGTCCGACGTTTTTCCTGCTCGGTCGCCGCCGGCCATGGCTGAGGGAGCCAATGGGGCAGGGGGTCTCGCCGGCCGGGAGGTCTGGCGGCCGCCAGGCCTCGCCAGATTGGTGGGCAACCAACAGAAGGAAACCATGGTTGTTTGAAGATCACATGACAAGAGAACCGGACCGGGCCTGGAAAGCAACACGAGCTCTCCAGCGTCCGTGCAAAAATTAATTAGACGCGCTCATCATTATCAAATCATTGAAGGACTCCGATCGAGCGGTGTGTGCGTGCGCGCTGTCGCTTTGCATTTGCCTGGCCATCAACGACACGCCAGGTAGCAGTGGATTGGCTGCTAAAGACTACTTAATCCGTTCTAAATTATAAGTCGTTTAGTTTTTTCAACCTTAAGTTTGATCACACGTCTTATGTAAAAAAATTACGCAAAAGAGCTAAATTTAACTTATTCTTAAAGAACTTTTATTAATAAAACAGGTTATAGTAAAAAAATATCATATTTTAGACAAATTTTAAATAATACGAGTGATCAAACTTGGGACGAAAAAAATCAAACGACTTATAAATTAAAATGAAGGGAGTACAAGTACTACTAGTATTAGTACTATACTAATAACAGTGTAAACGAAAGCCTTCCTGAAAAACCATGTAGATGCACGGATGGATGGACCCAGACACAGCAGATATCATGGTCACGGTTGGGGGTGCCGTGCCTATCCAAAATCCGGCCACTGTGTCCTTAAATACGAGACGAAATGTGTACCAGCCCAACGTCGTCGTCTCAAAAGGATGTATTTAATCCTGTGTTTTGGACTAATTCATTTTTTAAAAATCAATTACTTAATTTCTAAAAATTTAATTAATTTTATATTATTTATTTGGTATTATATCATAAATGTTAGAATATTTTTTTTATCTAGATTTATTAGCCCGAATTTCAAATGTGTTTGCTGACTCGTTATAAAACGAGAATTGTATTTTTTGAAGGACGGAGAATTAGTGCTTACTCGGTGTTTCACGAGCCATGGAAGTAAAAAAAAAAACTAAATCTCATCGTTAATTGAATTCAAAATAGAAAGATTCGCAATAAAAAAAAGAGATCGTCACAATAGCTAGCTAGCTAATTGTGCTGAATGAATAATACTCCTAACGCCTACACGTTGATCCATGGATCGCCTGTCTATCGTGGATGATTAATTAGGCAATTAAGCTAGCTAATAAGCCAGCAATGCAAGCTGCGCGTAGCCATCACACACATTGAATATAATGGGAAAAAAAGGTGGCAAGACAAGAGAGCTTCCAATCATGGACGAAATTGGTGCCGGAGCGGGGGGTACGAACGCGCTACTGTTCCGTTGGATCCCCGGCTGCCTGCCGTGCCGTAGGATGTGGACGACGCGCACGATTGGCATGATTGGGGCCGTCCCTCTCCCTCGCATCCCATCCATCCCCACGTGTGAGCGTGACAGCGCAGGAGACGGACCGACGCTACCTGCTGCTATAGCCAACCATCTCGCTCTTGCGCGCCTCCAGCCGGTCAACCTTCTGCCGGCACTACTAGCGAATACAGTACTACAGAGGGTTGTCCACTCCCTCCCACACGATCACAAAAATATAACTTTAACTTTTAACTTTAACTTCATATTTCTATAAAAAAATATTAATTAAAAATAATATATACATACTTTTATAAAATTATATCTCAATACAAATATATTTATATAGTTTCATATTTTCAAACTCAATAATTTAAAAGATATTTATGATTTATATTCTCAATGTTTAAGCCAAACCTCGTCCAAAACAACTTTTATCAACATAAACGGAGTACGTGGCTACTCCCACCAGATCCATCACAAAATAAATAACATTTTTTAGTTTAAAATATCATGTTTGACCATTTAGTTTATTTAGTCGTTTATATAAATAATAAAATAATATAATATTATTTTTAAATATCTCTAATAATAAAATATACAATATTTACAATTTTAAAATAAGACGTATAGTCAAATAAGATTTCTAAAAGTAAAAAACGTCATATATTTTAGATAGACGGAATAGCTCTCTTCTATATTTTATTTCCTCCATTAGAAATAATACTCCACATGTTTCAAATTAACTCTACTATATACCTAAGTGCATATCCTGTAAATATTACATATCTAAAAAAACAAAACGTCTTATAATTTAGAATATAAGGAGCAAAAATTTAAATTAGGTCTACGTCAAACTATTTTAAATTTATTTGACCGAGTTCATAAAAATATTAAAATAGTATCAATATTTAAATATCCTTTTTAAAATTTCAAGTAGATACATGATAAAGATGTATTTGATGGTGATGGTGTTGTGATACTGAGTTGAGGGTCGGATTTCTTATGGTCCAAGAGCTAGTATGTCATCCAAAATTATTGGGGCGTCATCTGTTCATATTTTCTTACGTCTGAAAGCTAGGCTCATTAAGATACGATTGAAGGGTTAAGCATGAGAGGGGCAAATGGAAGCCAATTCAAATTTCTGGTGTGAAACTGGGCCCTGCAAAATCCACCCACAAAGCTCTCAAGCAACTCGAATAACATATTAGAGAAATTGTGGAAGCTAAACAAGCAAGAACTAGCAGAAAAACAGATTCTCAATTCAAACCAGACAAATGTCTGATTGCAAAATGGACAAGTCCGGGTACGAGTTGAAGAGCACACATCACTTTAGGATAAAATGGGAAATTAAAGCATACCCTAACGGTGTGAAAAATGTGAAGTTTTAACAAGAAATTGGGGGGAGGGGGGGGACAAGATGAAGGTTTCCTCAAAATTCAAATGTAGAAAATACAAGACGAGTAGTGACGACAGGTCCTGCACGAGTCAGACTACATGAATTTTCCTAAAAAAAAATCATATCCAATACAAATCAACTCCGATTGAACTCACTTTTTAGGGGTGTGAGTGGAGGCGTTGAGAGGATATCCTCAGAACATCAACAACTAGAAAACTAGGGAATAAACCGTAATCTAAAAATCCATCTTCAGAAACGAGGTTTTCTCCCAAAGAGGAAAAAAAATTATATATTTGTGCTTATGAGGAATCATGCCAAAACCGTTGTCTAAAGACCTTCCTCAAATGTCGTAGCACGTGGAGAAACAACCCAAACAAGTACAAGAGCTTAGATTTGAAGAATCATAGGAAGCTAAAAAACCGGGGCCAGAAGGGAAAAACAAAAGCGCAACCCAAGAACTCAGATTTTATAGAACAACTTCTATATAATGCAAATCAATACAAGTTCTTTAGAGCATCTCCAACAGTTTTGCAAATTTTTGCCAGCTCCCAAATTAGTATGGGGAGAAAAAAAAAAGTCTACCAAACATAGGCAGAGGTACAATGTAGACTCTCTCCAATGAGGATCTCAACTCAGCGTTATTAACTCTGGCTAGCCTATCAACTAGATACTGAAATGAAAACCACTAGAACAGATGGTTGGCTTAGGCAACTCCTCTTGTTTATTGAGATATTACACATTTCTAAGCCTGCCTTTAGATATTTACTTGAACCACCTAAACTCTGGGCATAGTAGTTCAAGTGAAGTTCCTTACATCCAACAACCACAGATCCTTTATAAGAATGCTTCGTCTCGACACAAGCTTTCCGATAACACCTTGTGTCGCCATTCTCGACAATCATATCAACGCTCAATACTTGCACATTCCAAGACAAAGAGAAATGTTGCTAAACATCACACTCATGCATTGGTTAGTCTCAAACAGTAAACCAAATCTTAACCATTTCTTGATAATCACTCAACACTCGTCCCACACGGGCACATATCAATTATATGTTCGCAAAGATGCAAAAAAAGATGAAAATTAATAAATTGTACATACAACAGGATTAATTCGGATGTTCATGCACGCACCCACAACTCCACCACCGCACCGATCGATGATGGTGCATGTTAAGATGCTTAAATTGACCACAGCCCCGATTTCTACTAGTCTTAATTGAATAAAGCTCGACTAGCTACCTTTTTCCAAGGATAAAGGATAAAAGACTACGATTGAAGCTAATAAAGAAGAGAACTTATCCACGCAATGGCGATAGTTGTGTGTCGTCGTTCCAAGGAGCTACGTACTCGATCGTGTTAGAACCTCCATCACACAAGTAGATGCATGTACGTGGACTCGCACACCATCGGTCTGTGATGTGCAACATTGCACTCATCCATATCCATGCACGTTTTCAACTATTGCATTGGGGTCATGGCCGTATACACATATATAGACATGTATATAGTTGTTGAATGTATTTGCATTGTGAAGGCAACTTTAATTAATTTGGTAGTAGTACTCGCCCTTGAGGGCGTGTTTAGTTGGGGAAAAAGTTTGGGTTCGGGTACTGTAGCACTTTTGTTTGTATTTGATAATTTTCGTCCAATCATGAACTAACTAGACTCAAAAGATTCGTTTCGACATGTACAGATAAACTGTGCAATTAGTTATTTATTTTATCTATATTTAATATTCCATGCATGTATCAATTATTCGACGTGACGGGAAATTTTAGAAAAATTTTAGAGAAGTTTAGTAACTAAACGCTCCCTGAGCTTATCTAGATGGTACAATAATGTTCCCTAACAGCTTTATAGCACTATATGCACTATACCAAAACAAAGACGGCATCAGGATTTCCAGATCCTGAGTTCCTGTACAACGACCTACTACTCCTATCATTCCTAAAAGAATGTCACTTCGACCAAGAGTACATTATATTTGAGATCTTATACTAGTTCATAGGCTATCCCACTTGCATCCTAAATATGATACCCTGTTTTCTTGTATTGGTCAATTCCAACTATCATGTGTTAATTCTTACTGGCCGGCCGTGTACTAACACATCTGATGGTGATGGAACGTAACCTCACATATCGCGATAGTAACGTATCATGAAGAAGGGTGGCATGTTGGGAGCTAAAGAAACACCCACTCTGCCATCGTTAGTGGTATGCCGTGTGTTCATATTTTTAACCAAAAATGTATGCGTTCCATTGTGAGGACGTGGTTTCTTGATGGCGTGGCTCACTGAGGATGGTAATAAAACCCTATCAGATAATTAACAAAATAGAATTCCAATTAAGCCTTCATCGTTTTCGCTATTGGATATATGAAAAACCATACTCCGATCCCTCCATCCGAAAAAAAATATGCTGCATCTTAACGTTCCAATTGAAGTGTTCTTTTAATTTTTTTATTAAGCCTAGAAACATAATATAAAATACTTTTCAAATAGTATAACTCTATTAACAATGAACACTACATAACTAATTTGTAGCAACCGAGGCTTTTTAGGACAAGGGCAACACCTGATTCTAGCCACCTCTAAAAAAACATCTATAGAGCAAGTTGTTGATTGAGCCGAGCCGTCTCTATGAATGCTTCTATAGAGAGGCACCTGCTGCTACCAACGTCTCTAAAAATACATATGATCCAACTGGCAAGCTAACCGCCTCTAGAGATGGGCGGATTTAGTGGTATTCCTGGGTGTTCCCGGAAATACCGAATATTTTCTATGTAGTTTGTAGTATATATACACATATGTATATATATAAATGTATAATGGAGTATTTGTTGATATTTTCGCTATTCTAGCCCCCAAACCACAAAAAGACCACACTTTAGGGTGATTTCCAGCCTTCCACTGTTCCACGCTCTTCCATCACGCAGACCGCCGCCCATAAGGCCTAACTCGAGTCTTTGCCTCCCTTTCCCCACCGAGTGCATGGACACCTTGGCCATTTGCCATAGAGCCACTCCTACACATTCTTTCTCCGAGATAACGTGAAATTAGCGATGGCTCACGCTCGGCGATGCCATGGGTAGGCAGGAAGCAATGGCCTCTGTTGACACTTCTTAGCGCAACCACCAAAGACAGGGTGTTAGGCTATCTCTGATAACGGCGCCAGAAGTGCCTGGGGTATTTCTTATGTCTATTGGATAATTCCGCAAGCGCACAGAATATACCGCTGTAGCACTTCACCAGGGAGTATTCCAAGGTATCGTTATTTATTTTTATCCCAAGGGAAAGCGGTTGCTAGGAATAATTAATAAAAAAAGAGAGATCCTTAAGTCTATAGCAACTTAGTATCAACTAGTGATAGGGGGGTAAATCGATATGTAGAGGAAAGGGTAATGACACCAAGACACGACAAGGTTTTGGAATAACTAAAAATAACTAGTAGAGTATAACTAGGTGGGAGGACAACGAGTGAGTATAAGACTCCTATGACACTTACTTTACTCTTGTGAACAATCCTATCAAATAGATGAATTATACTAAGATAGCTACCTTACTTCCGGTGTGTAGGGGATAGGCGACACAGTAGGGGATATAACCTCTATCCGAAGCGGCTATTCTCTTATGCGAGCCTACCTTTTAAGAACTTGCCTAAAACACGTGGAGGGATACTAAGACTAGACAGGGCTGTCACCACCTGCTAGCACCCACAAACAATCTGTGCGATAAGCGGCATTCAAAGGCAAGATCTAGTCTAAGCACCACGCTTACACTAAGCCTTACTACTCTAGTTGCGTACCAACAACTAAAGCACCCTATGACAGGCGATGAACTACACACGTGAGCTGGTTACAGGATCACTATTCAATATAACTCAACTATAAGTTAAGACAAAACACAACAATACTATAAAGAATAGTAATGCACTAAGTAGAGACTTAGTAAAGTAAAGTAAAGATAATATATTGATAAAGGTAAAGTCTTACAGAAGGAAAGGTACAAGAGCTATACCAGACTCTCCAGCAGACGACTCCGGAGACTCCGAGTTTAGCTCGACTCGACTCTAACTCCCACACTAGACTAATACTACTATTACTAAAGAGTAGAACTCTTGTGACTTGTGGCTCTTGTGTATCTTGTGTGTCTTGAAGAGGAGTGGGCAGCCTCTATTTATAGGGGAGAGTGAGGGGATGCCACGTCAGCGATCCGCGTACTCCTTGCCTCTCTACCTTTGGATGAACCGCCTCAATACCGCCTCAAGATGGACGGCAGAGGTGAATTCATCACGTGGACATCATGCTGGAAGGCGGTGGAGGCCAATCGACCTGGCTGGGCACCAGGGGGGTTCGGCCGACCCCCCTATGACAGGTGGGCCTAGCCAGGGTCTTCTAGAAGGAGTCCCCACCTATCAGGGAAGGTGTAGGTGGCCTGAGCCTACCAATAGTGGTTCGGCCGACCCATACCTGGTGGGTTGGGCCTACCACCGTGGTCCCCATCTATCACAGACTGTCCCCTTGTGTTGGTTCCACTTCGTTTGCATGTTGTCACGTTGAATTCTTGTGCTTTGCTTCTCAACCGTTGAATGGAAACACATGTTGATCTTAGGGCTGAAATGAGCTGAGTGGAAGGTCACACGGATCCTGCCACGTCACCAGAGCCAGGTGGGCCCCATGGGCAGTTCGGCCGACCCATGGGTAGGCCCACCCTTGGTTCTCCTCTCTTCCAAGTGATGTTTTGCACCATGTCTTGATGTGTGATGACTTGGTTCCCAAATACATGGTTCGGCCGAACCACATTATTAGGCTCCAAGTGTTCATTTCTACTCTGATTCATCTTCTGTGACGGAACCGCTTTAATCATAGGGCCCACGTGCCCCGTCATCGTCCTTAAGGACCTTTGACTAGTCTGCACGAGTTCCCTTTGACTTAAGTGGCCCGTCGGGTCTCATAGGAAACCCTAATTTCCCCGAGGATCTCATTGTAAGACCTTGCAAGTATTACAACAGTTTACACAAATAATTTGAATCAGAGTAAAGAGTGCGGAAGTATTACTTAAACATAGGTTACAATTACATTATCCTAAACCAGAGTTTCGCAGTGGAGTAGCTGTATACAACTAAACACCCTGCCCAAGGGTTTTATTATATACACATCTTCATCCATGTACGATCCAATGACCGGCACGATCCTTCGCAGAACTGTTTACTCAACTTACCTGCAACAGGGGTTAACAAACCCTGAGTACATGGGGTACTCCGCAAGACTTACCCGACTAAAGGTGTAAAATTAGACTCAGGAATGCAGGCTGAGTGGAGTCAAGGTAAGACTTGAGCAAGAGTCAAAGTATTTTGCAGAAAAACATCACTATCCTATTTCATTATTTGATCTCAATATTATTTTATTCATATCCATAATTCCAATATCAATTCTCATATATCATGTACTTTCAATTTCCTTTTCATTCTCGAAAACACCTAGTTTCGAACCACTCTTCGCTGTAGGGGTGAGGATCATGTCTCCATTATCCGAGGAGCAACGTTGATTCGAATCCAGAAGTATCCAGCTGGGGATCACTATCCACACTGCATATGTAGCACTTAAGCTTGCATATGCCAACCCCGCCTACCACGGCTTTTCATACCCCGGAACCGGTCCTGCGCCACCCGAAAGCACAGTACCCCTCTAGTCTCCAGGCACGACAGCCACGAGGGTACACGCTACTTTCGCCATCTCTCCACTCCCAGTGCGTCGTTGTCAGTTCCAGCAGTAGAGCCACCGGAGTCAGAGGCTTTCCGTAGTATGTGGCTAGTTGCAAAGTCATGATCACAGCAGGCCGACAACGAATGGTCCCTAAATATTTTTCCGTTGGACACCATGCATTGGGACTCTAACCCAAGTACACTGGTGACCACTCGGTTTTCGCATCCCTTTTCCGATGGCGAGGATCGTTGGGACTCTAACCCAAACAGATGGTCAACCAAACGGAAAACCCATCCACGTTGATGATAATGGACTGGCCAAGTACACCATCACCAAACGAGGACAATACCATTCCTATAAAATGATTCATTTGTTTCATATCATCACAGTTTTCAAAATAGCATTTTTGCAACTCTATCATTAAGCATGACTAAGCATTTTTCAATACTTTAAATAAATCAGGGTCTCAGGTATAATATGTGGTCAAGGAAAGGTAATGCATCAATAGGTTATCACTCAACTCCTATTAACCTAATGCAGTAGATTAACTCAAGTGATAAATATTTTTAAATAACAAGGAGGGGCAAATGCACCGGGGCTTGCCTGTTGCTTGAAGTAGACGAAACCCTGAAATCAATCACCGAGAAGGATCCACGTCCACCGAGTGAAGACCTTACTCGGGACACGCTTCAGATAATAATCACCACGTGTGCACTACACGAAATAATAATGCAACACTTACATGATGATATGTATGCCATGATGCAGGAGATGCATAAAATCACTGATCAATGGTAAGTAACTTAATTTGAAAGTTGAGTACAACTTTCCTTCATGATAAAGTTGTAAGCCAGCAACACTAATTACTACCGAGTATTAACTGCTTTGGTTTATTGACCATTTTAACAGTTGTTGAAAACTGAATCAGCTCTCCTATAATAATGACCAGCACCCACTTAAGTGATTTATAAAAATCCTATTATCACATGTGTATAAACTACTAATGTTTAATTAACAATTGGTCTACCTACTTGAAGTTCTATTAAATATCTTAGTTAACGTGGTTTGCATAAGTCTTAACAAGTTAGCAAGACACCAAGGGTCAGCACATGATAGGGACCCGAGGTTAACACAAAATCCCAAATCACATAACCCCTAAATTGGATCAAGGTTTCTATTCATTTTATTGATCGATTTATAGAGTATTAAATAGTCATTAAGTAAACTATTTCCATTTGAACCTAAACTTTGGCCATAGCTATATCTCAGCCTAAAACAGTACCACAATAATTTTCATGATTTTTGGATCGTTATTCTTGTCTACAAAAATCATAGAAGTCCCATTTATTAATTAAGAGGGGCATTTTTAGTTTCTAAAGAATCTACTGAAAATCACTATTTAATATTTTTTTAAAATACTACATATTACATATAATACCCAAAATTATTTTCAGGATTTTTAGTGCAGCCAAATAATTCCTACAAAAATCACAAACACTAGCACCATTCATTTTTCAGGAAAATGGAAAAATGCATCTAATTCACTGGGAAAAAGGAAAACGCCGTTTCGGCCCGGGATGGCCCAACTCGGCCGGCCGGCCCGACGCGACTCTTCCTCTCACTACATGGCTCCGCCACTGGGCCAGCCCACTAGAGCCGAGCACGGCCCAGTCGGCCTCTCCTCCTCCTCCTTCCTCCCACTGACCGGTGGTCCCGGGACGCCAGGCCGTCTCCCTCCTCTCGCTTGCAGGCTCCAGCATGCGTGCTGCGGTTCCAGCCGCGACGGCCCGCCGGCGGCAGCCACTCCGGCGAGTCTGAGAGCACTAGCGGGTTCTCCTCCACCTCCCACACCAACCAAGAAGTCTAGCCCTGATACTAGGGTTCCGGCAAAACCCTGCCGGCGGCCATGGCGGCTCAGCCGGCGAGCAACCTACCGGCGAGTGGCACTCCGGCCACCAGGAGCTGGTAGCGTCTAAAATAATGATGGGGGTGGAACCAATAGCTCACCGCGAAATCGATGCGCGAGCCGATTGAGTTGACGGGGTCTAGAGGAGACTGGCGGCGCGGAGGACGGTTGCGGTGGCGCGAACGTGGCGGCGATGTCACCGTTCCGACGAGCTCAGAACCTAAAAGGGAAATCTAACGAGCGCATGAGCATCACGGGGTTATATAGAAGCTGAAACGCACAACTAATCAAAACATAACTCACCGGAGTGGCGCAGCTACGATGGACCGAGCACGGTGACACCTTTCGCCGGCGGCGGGTCGAAAAGCTCGCCAAGGGACCTCCGGTGGGTTACAAGAGGAAAGAACGGTCTCCGGAGGTGCGCCAAGAAGTGCAGAAACTACGACTCAAAGCAAATGGAACGATGGTTGAATGACGGGCACGAATTTTGCTGGTGACCGTGTGGTGCTCGTCGGCGACGATAAGGGAGAAGAGAAGGAACCGCGGCGACCTGGTGCTTATAAAGGGCAGCGGCGGACTTAGGATGCGGCCGGGCCCCCCCCCATGAGCTCAGCGCGCTGTCGCCCAGGCCCGGCCGGCCCCGGGCGTCGCCGCCGTGCGGCACGCGCACGTGCGGCTCTGCCCGCGTACGGGGTGCAGAGGGCCGGATTCCCTCCCGCGATCACTGTAGCAGTCTACACCCCTATCCCCTTTTTTGCAAAATTACCCCTTATTTTTGTATGCAAACTTGAAAAATGTCCTTAATAAAAGTTGTAGAAAATTAAATTTAGAACAACTTTGGTTTTTGAACCAAATTCAAATTTTGAATGGATTTTTGGTAATTCAAAAAGGGGTAAAAGCTTGATTTGAAATTTATTTCAAATTCAACTAAATTCTCAAACTTTTTCTCAATAACTTGAAAATATGCAAAAATAAAAGTTATTCAAATTGTCAAGTCCTATAACTTTCATTAAATGAGTTTCACCAGATTATTCATAGTTTTTGAAATAACATTTCAAATTTAAATTTCAAAACACTATTTAGGGTTTAATTGGAAATCTTTCTGTATAACATCAAAATCCTCAAATATAAAAGTTGTTCAATTTAAAAATCCTTACAACTTTCACTAAAGTAGTTTGCCCTAATTATTGATATTTTTGAAATGGCATTTTAAATTTAATTAAACAAACACTAATTGGGTTTTAAATTTAAATTTCTACAAGTAAACTTTAAAATCTATAAACATGAAAGTTGTTCCATTTTGTAAGGGCTAAAACTTTTATTAAAAGACCATCATCAAATTCCTAATAATTTTTGAATTTGTATTTCAAGTTTGAACTTTAAAACATTGACTAGGATTTAATTTTAAATTCTTTTTAATAACTTCAAAATTGTCCAAAATAGAAGTTGCTTAACTTTTAAACATTTACAGCTTTTGTTTAAGGCCCAACACATGATTTAATTCAGTTTTTGATTTAGGGTTTCAGTTCCGATGTAGGGTTTATAAATGATTCCTTTTAAATTTTCTTTTTGGGTTTAAAGGCATACACACAACAAATATTTAAATCATAAAGTAACCCAAAGGTTCCTAAGCACATTCACATGTGAAAATGAAAAAGTTGCCCTAGTGATGCACAATAACAATGATTTTATGCTGGATGAATTACATGCAATCATGATGACATGGCAGGTTTTAATTAACCGTAACACCAGAGGTGTTACATCTTCCCTGCGTTCACAAGCTTAAAAGTATATGTGGAACTAGTTATTAATAAAATATACTCATGATATGTTTATCTTCCTTTGAATCCGAGGTCTGTTGACGGTGTTTGAATGTAGAATTTTAGGTATATCCACCGTCAACAGCCTCCACGACAACCGTTGGCAGGCGCGCGCAGGGGCGTCGTGCACGCTTCATGGTGGCAGGGGTCTAGCGTGCAGTGGCGTGTGGCTGGCCGACCGGGGACAGACTGCTCGCAGCTAGGTGCTGGCGCGACGATGGCGTTGGGAGTCCAGGATTGGCTCTACTTTAAAGCTCTGCTACTGCTGATTTCCTACCTTCCAAGCGTCCAGGTCTAGCACAGATTTGTTAACAAGCACTTCATCTATTATTGGTGATTTTTATTATATCTTTTACAGTGAAGTGGGAATACCCATATTTTAAATCCTGAGTCCGCCCTAGTGAGCTTGGTTGTAGTAGTGTCAAATATGCGGCACGAATCGTTTTGAGCACAGTTGGAAATATATTGTTTCAAATTTTCGATGATATCATCTTAAGGTGCTATTAGCTAACCAATATAAACACGGCCCAGTAGTACTATAGTAGTACTTGAGCCTTCTCATCTTCTTATAAACCTTCATTGGAAACTACTATATAGATCTACATCCTGCTTTGTATTCCCTCTCTCCCAACTTAGCACTGATCTAAATTTTGATATAACGACTATCAATTGTATAGTCTGTTTATGTCAACTTATTATTATACTTGCTCGTCGACATGATGGAGTGCCCATATTTATGCCAAATACATACAGTAAACATGCGCGACAGGTGATACCTCGTGTAAATCGATTGGGGCTCGACCACGTGACAGTGATGTCAGTTGACCTCACTGCAAACATATGGATGTCCCAATTCTTCACTCACAGTCACAGGAGCTGGATATGCATTCATGGAAAATTTGCATACAAGCTTATTAGGCAAGCTGAATCCAAATAATACTGGCGCAAGCGACGGGATTTATTAGGGCCGGCATTTTGAGACAGATACACAATACGCGCACACTCACCCCATGGACATAGGCACGCAAACTCTACCCCTATGAGTATCTCCGAAAGACCGCGCCGACAGATCTCGAGATTGACGAAGTCACAACAGGCGTCTCGCTGTCAACGGGAATGTCGCCTACCACTGAAAACATAATGCTGTTAAATTCTGGAATAAATTTAGGAAAGGTGTGATAACCAGAATTTGAATCATGATAGATAGCGTTCTACTGGACAATCCTACCATTGAACCACAAGCTCATTCACCATTGGACCACAGGACCGAGCTAACCACATCACAACAGCTACATTTGGAACACAATGTATGCAAATGAAATCGGCCTTGCAGCTAGCCTCAATCGTCCCGGCCAGGTCGTGTCCATTTCTCCATCACGCGTGCACTTCTGTTAGTAGCTTTATATAGCACTATAATATGCCACTGTTCATTTGTTTTGCAGGCGCTGTGCGCACGGTGGCCATGAGCTACACGTATGCATAGTTGTGCAGATGCATGCATCCCGACTTAATATATAGTCCTTCCACGTTATAAATAGAAGTCGTTCTTAAAAAAAAGTCTTGCTTAAACATTAAGAATATAAATCATGAATAACTTTTAAATTATTAAATTTAAAAATATAAAAACTATATAAATATATTTGTCTTCAAATATACCTTCATAAAAGTAATATATCGCTTTTCAATAAGTATTTTTAATAGAAATAAAGTCAAAATCATGCTTTGAAGACCGTATCGTTGTCTTAAATGATTTTTATTTACACATGGAGGGAGTATATATATCCTCGTCTAACCTTAACCGGCAAAGGAATATTAAGGTTCTCCTATTGGTTTTTCAGACAACATGCATGCATGGTTTTTAATTGTATCAACAATCACACTTCTGGCCACTAGTTTAATTTCTTATTTACTACTATGTTGTATCAACAATCATTATTATATTGTTCTCCGGTACTGAGTCTGAATAGTACGCGTCATGTAACAAACTCTACTTTCTTCTTAATGAAACATGGGTCAGTATGCTGCATTTTTTGAAACAAAGCAAAATTCATATACAATGAAATCATGAAGAAAATTTTCAAGATAAATTTACATATTTGCTTCTTTCATGCTTTAAATGTTGTAGAAGCCATATAGGCAACCAATGCTCAAAAGTTTTTGATGTAATAAACTTGAAGCCTGTTTGGAAGATATGTTTCCCTGAGAAAATGTAGTACGAACACAAAATGGAATTTTAGTTTCAGGATTCTTCTTCTTTGAAAAATGAAGCCTCAGCTCGAGTGTATAGTTTTTTTTTTTTGGTACAACTCTAAACGGAGTACGTCGTCTAATTTCCAGCAATAGTATAGTTTTCCAAATTGCACATAATACTAGAGTCATTGCATCCAAAATAAATAACCAAGACGTATAGCATTTGGAGGAACCAATCAACCAAACACAGAGCCTTAGGTTTTATGGATGCACCAAATTAATGGGTTGTTCACCATGCATGGTGGAGCGAGAAACCTGCTTTTGAAGGAGACTACGTGGCACATTCACGGCGCTTTATTAGACTTTGATGGCCATTTCCGTAGAGGAAAAGCAAACCCAAGAGGGCTACTTCCGCTACTGTTCGATATAACTCCTACAGTACATGGCTACTCCATTTAGCTGCTTCTGAAAGCCTATTGTACTTCTTTGTTCCAAATAATTAGTTGATTTAATTTTGTTAGAAATTTACTATGGACCTGCAAAAACTGTTTTTATATCAAGAAAAATCAAAATAACTTATACTAATTCCAGAAAGAATGAACAATACTGGGTATGCTGCCAATACATCTTAATTATTATATATTAGGTGGACGAACGCGGCTTAATTAATTAAATTTAATGGAATGCGTTGTCTGCGGGCAAATCGCAATTTATTGTGTTCGCACTCGTGCGAGAGGGACACGCTTGGACGTTGAGCCATCCGATCCCATCCCATCCAAAGGCCCGCCCACCCGGCCGGCATTAATTAATATTAATCAAATCAAATCACACAGACCAAACCACAGGTGGGTAGACTATTCGTTCTCCCGCTCTCATGAACATGAGTTTCACCATTCCGCTACGTGTAAATCTCTTGATCACTAGCATCACGGCTAGTGCTAGCTACTGTAATAATTATTATAAGCGACCTTTTTATTCTAAAATGTCGCTCTATTTCAGAGGTTAAATTTACCAGTCACGCGCTAGGTAATACTAGTGTTTAAAAGTGGTGGCCTACAGGCTCTGTGCACGAGCTAGACGTCTCGTGCTAATGCATCCGGATAAAAACTCTATCGCTCTTTTCATAATGGACCTGCCAAGTCATCAAATTTGTTGACTTGTAACGGTAGTATATGATAGCATCAAATGCAAAAGAAACATGAAATTGCCACTGAGACTGACCTGATTAGCGAGCCTTTCACGTTATTAAATGTCGGTCTATTTTAGTTTAATATTACTGGCCGCGCTAGCTAATAATAATGTATAAAGTGGTCTACTACAGGCTGTGTGCACGAGCTAGACGTCTCGTGCAATGCAGGGCCAGCCAGCCGGCCCTTAATTTCAGCTAGCGCAAACAAAAAGCAGAGCGTTAGAATTGTTGTTTGCTCTGGACGTTGCGCTGCCACTATGCATAATGCATACTACAACAGCCACTCATGACTAATCAAAGGCGCTCCATAGGAGATCTGCAGGTTGAATCTGTGGCGTGCTGGCTCCCATTTCCAACGCCCAAGGATTTTAGAGGGCGCAAAGTCTCGGGATCACTTGTACTATAATCTTTCCTTGTTTCCCACTAACAACACAAAATGGGGAAGAGTAAGAGCACTGGACGCAATTGCAACGCCAACGCATCACTTCATTGTGTGGCGATATATATATAAAAAAATGCGATGCCATTCGTGCACGGACCGCCGTCCACGATACAGTACACTTTTGATAGCTTTTCAATTCAAAGGACAGGGATGATGCGATTGCAATTGCAAGCCGACAAGCGGCGTCACCTGGTTTTCTACTGTGACTCCGGAAAAGCTGCCCTCTCCGCTGTCTTTTACTGCCCCTTTCCGCTCTCCAATCCCAAGTCCGTCCTACCATATATAAATAAATCCTGCCGACGATTTCAGCAGCGCGTACGACTGTGCTGCCACTAGTGCTTCTTCCTGTGTTTAGTGACCCATGATGGCATTTGTTTAGTTGTGCGCAGTTTGACTAATAAGCTACATGCTAAACGCTGCTGTTTGACTCTAGTGACCAGCTAACCATGCATCAAGGCAAAAAGTGTGGATCATCTGAATCCCTTTCTGTATCTTTCATTGATTCTCCGGTTAATTTATTGCAATTTGTTTAGATGTCCTGCCGCCGTGTTGGAACACCGGGAGATCTTGGCAGCATGTACAAGTTTTTGTTCTCTAGAATTCTTAGTTCTATTAAGACTTGTATGTGGATCTTGGATGAGACTACATAAACAAGAGGTGGAGACCATATATATACAGGCATCAACCAAGTCAACAAAGGGTCTCATCCAAGACCAGCAAGAAGTAACTAGGAATGCTAAGAGGATTAAGCTATACAGTTATATCGCACTAGACTCCTCTATAGGACAAGAATCAGAGTGTCTAATAGGGTCGTGAGACAGTAACAGTCACTCGTATTCTTTTGGACTTATGTTTATAGAATTTGCGGCCGACTTTGCCAAAATTCTAACTTCTCTTGCTATGTTTATTGCAACATCCTAATCTTGGTTTTCTATGAAATTCAACTTCCAATGCAATACAATATAACCTTAACATTTCTAGAAAGTGAATTAAGAAGAAGAGAAAACTTTAAATCAATTATTCACAGTGAAGGCTTGGTTCTAGCTAGACCTCCAGAGACAGGATCTGACAGGTGCGGCTACGGGCTCTGGCACCACGAGCGTGTTTGCATGGGAACAACGTGTGAACACACCTTAAGGGGAGCGTGAGGTCATTGTTGGAGTATGATATCAATTCTAACGTGAATCTTGGTATCTCCGTTTTGACGTAGCGTATGCCAAGCGCATGGGAGGAAGCTAAACAGCAACATCGACCAAAAGGAGTGCTGGCGGGGCTAGTGGTAGTTGTAAAGGAAATCAAATGGCTGGCATTGGCTTGGTTTAAAGTAGCTCACTGGGGACGCTTGGAGAGCCCTCGGTTCAGGTCATATGGTTAGCGATTTTGTTTTTTGTATTTAAATACAATCTCATATATTCATCTTAAGGTACTACTGAGGCTCTTGTAACTATTAAATTGTAGGCGCTTTTGCTTATGAGATGCCTAATAGGTGTGTGTGTTTTGTGCCCTTTGACTAAGTTGACCACTCATCTGCCCGACTTGGGCCTCATATGTGGGCCAAAATTAAGAGGTGGTACCTAGTGTTAATGGGCCACGACCCAACTGGCCATTAAGGTTTGGGTCTGCCTCTAGTTTTTTTTAGATATAACAAAGCCGCCAATAAAAGGAAGGTCCGACCCACCTAGTGATGACGTGGACACCGTGAAAACCCAGGGAAAATCTTACTACAATTGTAGGGAGAGAAAAAGAAATACTGCAGCACGTGACGCGGTTACTGTTGATGCCGGATAGCACAGCACAGCACAGTAGGGCACAGGGGAATTGAGTCGGGGCCGATGACACGCGGACGCGAACTTCAGTGCACAGTGAGACCAGCATCACATTGCAGCTAGCGAACTGTACACGCGCACGAGCGGAGAGCGAGCGGGCGGCTTCCTGCATTGCATTGCCCATGGAGTGCCGGTCAGACGACGACACAGATGCATACAGTACAGTACGGTGGTACTCGCTCTGTCCAAGAAAAGCTTGATTAATTACAGATAAAAAATATAAATATTTATAGTGTCCAACAAACTCTGTTAGATTAATTATTAATTATGAAATGCATTTTTATAATATACTAATTTGAATCTATAAATATAGATACTATTTGTTAAAAAGTTAATTAAACGTGAATTATTTTGTTTAACACGTAATTTACAGCTGTATGTTTTTTTTTTTACAAAGGAAGTACACAGTATACCTTGCTGCAGTGCTGCCTCTGCACCATAGTATCACGTACAAATTATATGAGTACTTTTTTCTACCGAGAAACTGATTAAAGTGAGGATTTCAGGAACAAAACTCTATATGTGCGGCTTATGTTTTCCCCATATCATATCCGTTTTATTTTTGCGAGTTATATTTGCGCTAGTTTTGTGACCATTGGATGGACCTTGCGTAGAGATTTTGATTTTGTGGATAATTAAAAAATAAATAAATCATGCACGTACAGTATATATACATACAGTTACCTGTTGGGTGAATTATTAGTAGGGAGCTAGTATTGGGAAGCAAATATATACTAGTTTTTTTTTTTGGGAGAGGAAACGCCTAAGAAAGGTCTAGGTAGCTTCTTGTTTCTAATAAGAAAAAAAAAAGATTTACAATAGAATTACAGTAGTCTTTTAGCGGTGGGGCTGGGCCTTCCTTTGGCACGGCCCATCTAACAGAACCCCGCGGTACGTTTAGCTGGCTCCACATTTTGAAACTTTGAATTGCACGCAAAATCATACTCTCTCCGTCCTATAAAGACCGTCGTTTTAAACTTTTCAAAACTGTGTTTGACCATCGTCTTATTCAAAAGTTTTGTACAAAATACAAAATCAATAAATAATTATTAAAGTATCTTTAATGATATAACAAATCATAAAAAAATATTTATACAAAATTTTTAAATAAGACGAATAGTCAAACGTGATGTCTGAAAAGTCTAAGACGACAGTTTTTCTGGAACGAAGAGAGTAGTATAGTAATAAAGGAAGAAGAAGGACCCGCAAAAAGAATAATAAAAAACTGAAGGAAGAAGGGAAACAGTACCGCGGCTGTGGCTGCATCAGAAAAGAAACTGGGCCGAGCGAGGACGAAAAAAAGAAAGGACGAAAAAAAGAACGGAAAGGATCCTACCCGGCGTCCGCACGTGCCGGACAGACGCCCGCGCGGACCGCCCCGCACCCGTGCGTCCCGCGCCGACGCGACGCGGGCGTGCCGCACGCCCCCGCGCCTTCCGTTTTTTTTTCTTTTTTCTTTTCTTCATTTCCTTTTTTCTTTTTCTTTTTATTTCATTATTTCACTTTTTATTTTTCGTTTTTTATTTTTTATTTTTATTTTTGTTTCCTTTTTATTATTTCCTTTATTTTTTATTATTTTAACATTTATATATTTTGTATATCTTATATGGATATTGTAAAAATATATCATAAATATTGCACATGTTATTGTAAATGTTTCAAATATATATTGCAAATATTGCGCAAAATGTTTCATCTTTTTCGGATGTATGTTTTAATTGTACGTTTTTAATGTTTCACCTTTTCCTTTTAAAAAAATGTTTTACCTTTGTTTTCAAAATCAATATTTGCAAGTGTTTTATTCGGATGATGCATATATTTTCACATGTATTGTTGAAAATGTTTTATCTAAATATTGCGTATGTGTGTAAATGGTTTCTAAGTGTTTTCAGGTGTTTTTTTTCAAATGTTTCATCTGCATGTTTAAGTGTTTTAGTAGTTTCGTATATATGTTGCAAGTGTTACACCTGAATGTTTCAAAGTTAGATATGATATTTGTAGTTAGTGTTTCATGTCCATCGGCCGGATTATGAGGCTCGTCACCGGCGGCGATCTTCCTCCACCCAAGCCGGCGCGATCTCGCATCTTCCCAGTAACTGTCATCGTGTCTATGCTCACGTGTTCATTTTATTTGCCTCCTTCTGTGCTTCATAACGGCCATTCTCCATACTTGGTAGCTTCGGCACCCGATCTGGTACGGCCGGTGTAACCTCCCACACCAACCGTCGTCTACCTCCTTTGTTGCCGGCTAACAGGATCGACTGTTCCCCTCGTCTGCTCAACTTTGTCTGGAAGAAGGGGTGAAACATGCATGTTGCAAAATCATATATTTAGTGTTTCAGTAGTTTCAAATGTATATTGCATGTGTTTCGTATGGATGTTGCAAAGTTGTTGTATATATTGTAAAAAAATTTTTACTAAAATATATTCACGTGGGATCTTATTTCGAAGAGTCAATTGTAAGAAACACAATGGTGCAATCGATTTTTAATTAGGATGTTTGGTTTAAGAGCTAAAACTTTTTTTAACTTAAAAAAAGATGAGATATCTAATGATATCAGTAATTTTAGATTTTTGTCTTAACTGACATGGAAAACACCTAGCAGCACTAGAATAGTTGGCGTAGCTGCATTGTAGCAGCCAGCTAGCGCCTAGCGCGTATGCAGCGGCAGCATTTCCAGCAGGCGAGCAGCGCGCGGCAGGGTGGCCACGGGCGTCCGGCCTCGTACCTGGTCCGGAGTCCGGGCGCAGGCAGCTCAAAAAGAGAAACCGGTCAGACGATGCAGGGGCACACGGGCGGCCTCGAACCTCGAATCCTTGGATGATGGCCCCGGCCAAACAGCACTGTAGCCGACTGGGTCACTCCAGAGTTCAGCCCCTGCCCCTGCCGCATGCTGCTGAGTGCTGACCTGCGGCCACACGTGCGCGTGTCCGACCAGACGAGACCACCACCCAGCCTGTGACGACGGATCCGATGTCCATCTCGGTGGATCGAATCGAATCCCAGGCAAGCAACCGCCCACCCGTGCGGCTGCGTCAGCGTCAGCGTCAGCGTCAACGTCGCGCGTGCGTACGTGCGCCGCCCCCCGCCCGAGGCATGTCTGTCTGCCTGCACACGTGCAACTCTGCCTTCTCGATCGCAGCAGGTCAGGACGTTGTCAGGTACGACACTCGACCGGGCTTGCATTTCGTGCCCTACGCACGAGTACTACACTACTATAAATAATACTACGTCGTGACTATTTTTTACGAGACAAATTTTTAAGCTTAATTAGTATGTAATTTAATAATGTAATGCTATAGTAAACATCTATTAATAATGGATTTTGATTCAACCTAGGCTCTGTTCGCTGGAACTGATAAGCTGAGCTGATTTCGACTGTTACTGATTTTTTGTGAGAGGAAAACACTATTCCAGAGCTGAAAAATAAACGTTTTTAGACGAACCGAACAGGGCCCTAAACTGTTGGTCACGACTCCTTGATATATTGGCGTGTCTTGGTTAGAACAGCCTTAAATTAAATGGTCGCTACGTACTCTCTAATAACACTCAACCTGTTTGGCTGGCTAATTTTCATGTTACTCCCTCCCTCCGTCTACGAATATTTGCATCTTTAGGTTTAGGCACACAAACCAAAACAAGTGTAAAATGACGCTTTTGCCCTTAGATATCTTAGTTCAACTATCCGGAACCATCCAGACTCCAGAGACGCTGAGCGCCTGTTTTTGTTTATAGAAAACGAGTGGTCAGAAAGCGCTGGAATGCTCTGGGTGGTCAGAATTCACATTTTTTAATAACAAACCGATGAACGAGTGGACATGATGCGTTGGGATTCTCTGTTTCTTTATTTTTTTATTCGGTTTGCATCAGCTGCCATCAGCCCAGTGTAGCAGTGGTAGTAGGCTTCAGATGCCATCGAAACCTTTTGGCTCTGTTCGCTTCAGCTGAAAAGCTGAGCTGATTTGGGCTGAAACTGATTTGTTGTGAGGGGAAATACTGTTTTAGAGCTGAAAAATACGTTGTTTAGTTGAAGCGAACAGAGCCTTTATTTGGATTTTTTTTTAAACCTCAGAAGTGCAAATAAATGTAGACGGAGGGAGTATTGATTTGCTGTAGAAATATATATATTATGCGTCCGCCTTCCTTCCAATAGCGGGTCTCAGTTTATGGTTAAAAAGTAGTAATATATTGATTTTAGCTGATAAGCTCAAATGGCCTGGCCGATTAAGAAAAATGTGGATGCTTGCAACTAATGTCGTGGTGGACCAGCACTGCGGCAGCCCGCAGCCGGCAGGGACCCAAGCAGAAGCAGCGCAGGCCTCCAAACAACTGTCCCATCCGGCCACACAGGCACACACCCAGTAGGCAGTAATTCCACAGGCCACCACGGCCCCCCACACATGTGCGCACGCGCGCGTGTCCAGCAGGACCCCAGCGGCCCAGCCCCATATTTTGCCACAAATATAAAATATTCACTGTTCTGCTCAATAAACTGGCTGCAGTACTCCTGTGCTTTTCTACTCATCGCAGCGCGTATATTTTTTCGAAACCCGCAGCGCGTATTAATAATAACTAAAAATGACTTTGATTCTTTTAAGCTACTTTCAGCTTATTCATTCAGCCCTACGTACTTTACAAACGTCAAACAGTGACAAATCAGCCACAGAGCAAAGCTTACTGGGTTGTCTGCAATGCGCTTATTGATGGGATTTGGCCCAATGGACTGACTCAGACGCTCAGCTAATAAGAACCAATCAACTAGGAAAATGTAAAAAGCCACCCTCAACTCCCCAGTCCTGATGTTTGGATTTCATCTACTAACGTACTGCATCTTGTTAGATATATATCGCCTGATGCTGCAGCAGACCTGTAGCGTGTCCATTATATTGAGAAGACTACTACATATATACATGATACATCCATAAGAACGAAGAAAGCCTGTAAGACAAAAACAAAAAAGAAGAGAGAGAAGCCCATAAGAATGGAGAATCCCAGGTCAACTGAGAAATAGGATTCTTTCAGCTAAGCAAACAGCATTTGCAAGATTCGTTAGTCAATAATATTGTAGCCACACTGCTGAGAAAAACATGTATTTGACAAAGGGGCACCAATGTAGCACATATGTTATGAAGTTGATATCCGGTTCTTAAGAGCTTTGTTTCACAGCCTGAGACTACGGCGGCCATGGGTCTGCTGTCTCTTCTTCTTTCTCACCCTCCCTTTCAGCGGCCACTTTCTCCCTGTGCAAATTTTCTGCTGCCTGCATTGCTGCACGGTGCTCTGCCTGCAGCCGCTGCATCTCCTCTTCCTGCTGCTGCCCTGCATCAGACCAAACTGAACACGGATAAATCATACTTGTGAGCAATAAAGTTATGTTGCTAGCAACTAATGCAGATGAAACACCCGGAGAAGCTACAGCCTCTATACCAGTCATTTTCTAAATGTCTACAAGTTCAAATATTTTTTTAAACAGTTGAAGTTTAGACGGCAAAGGGACAATCTAGCTTTACTGTTGTTTTGTCTTGGCTCTTATTAAGACATAAATAATACAACAGATCCAAAATAATGAAAAAATGCAACTTTTTGGGCAACAGGTAAAGAGAATCAACAGTACTTCTTTAATGCACTTTTTATTGGATTGAATGGAAGTCAGGTGGTAGTGCCAACTTACTGTCATTTGAGCATAACAAATTTACGATGTTAAAATTAAAGTGCCAAAATATTCATGGAAACTAGTTCACAGCGAAGAGAGCAAAGCGTAGGAGCGATACCCGGTGGAGCACTGGTAGCAAACATGATGGCCGATGGACATAGAGAGTTGGCTTCGCAAGCAGCTCCTTCTCCACCTGACCGCCTCCAGTCACTGTGTCGGTGCCACCTCCTCGCACAGTGCCGCTGCCGCCTCCTCTCATTGTGCCACGTCATGCCGGCAACAGCCATGTCACTTTCCTCCTCTTGTTGCCTCCAGCTTCTACCAGCGGTACAGCCACGATTACCTTGACCATGATTACAATCCACCAATCAGAGAGATAGGAGTTGTCGGTGCTTCATCCGCGGCTAGAGTTCGCCGTGGCTGACTCTCCGGCCTTGGCCTGTGGAACAGGCCCGGCGAAGCTCCAGCCGGCTATAGAACATTGCTGTGGGAAGGAGCCACCGATGAAATCTGACCAATAGAATGGGAATGGACGGCCGAGAAATAAAAGGTGACGTGGCCTAATGAGGAGGCAGAGATCGTCCTGCAGATTTGTATTCTACCAGGCAAGAGTCCATCAGAACAAAAACTATAGCAAATGCTTCTTCAGTGATTTTTTTTTTTTTTCAGTTGCAAGGGTCCAGGGACACAAACGTTTATTTCAGTACCTCCAAAGCCTGCAAGGGTACTCCCCAAAC
Source organism: Eremochloa ophiuroides (assembly GCA_038502445.1). Lineage (NCBI taxonomy): Eukaryota > Viridiplantae > Streptophyta > Magnoliopsida > Poales > Poaceae > Eremochloa > Eremochloa ophiuroides. The sequence continues at coordinate 24,605,065 of JAHLJS010000002.1, forward strand.
TGATTTCATCAAAAGTAATAACCATTAACTGATTTCATGTGCACAACCCATTCTGCAATCAACATGGAATTCTAACAAATATGTGAAATGTAGTTTAAAAAAAACAAATATGTGAAATGCGATTTTAATTTTAGGACCAACTACTGTATAGGACAATACAAAACAAAAATGTATAACCTGGAACCATCTTGTCCGTACCCTCTTAAGTCAATAAAGAACTGTCATTGTGTATTACTCTATGTTAGTTACTTCATAACCTACTCTTTGCCAGACTGTATAAGTTATTTTTTCTACTAAACTAATTTATTGAGATACATGAAAAATCAATGATATAGGCATCAGGTCAGGTCAGAACCTTGGTGCCAGATTATAGTTACTGACATTGTAGAGATAATCAGTTCATGTGATGAATGCTACAACATGTGGACCAATCGTTAAACTAGAAGTTCAATACATTATAGTTAAATACTTTTAGATTTGAAACCTGTAAATGTTTTAGTTATATGCAATTGTACTAACCTAAATATAGCCCAAAGCACCTAGTTAAATAATAACAGGGGTAACGATTCATAGCTCAGATGGTTGCTACCCAATGCGTGCGCTAGGGCACGGAGGGGTGAGGTTGCAAGTTCAATCCCCCAGACAGTAAACCATGGAGAGATATTAAAAACACATTTTCCCCTGAATTTTCCACTAAATGATGCTTTAGGTAAACAGGACCAGAGATGGCTCCATATCAGTTATCAGACTACTCTCCGATTGATCAAGGTACCCATTATCTACTAAAATCAGTTCAGCATTCCCAACAAATGGTATTGATCAAGGTAACATGCTCGCTCAACAGCTGGTCAACTAACCAATGTGGTTGGGTAGGTCCTGCTACTAGCTTCACCTCTAATGAAGGATAAGGTGATGCCAGCTTTTTGCAGGTTCTTTTTTGCTGCAGATTGATGTTAAGTTCATCAGTGGAACAAATAAGTGAAACAGAGGACAAGATGCGAGGAATGCCCAAAAAAGAATCATGAAGCAAGTGAGCAATTAATCTGTACTTGTCTATTTAGGAGAATTCAAATATGGTTTCCTGAGTGGTTTACTTGTCTATTTAATGTGGTTTGGATTGTATTGTTATGTTGCGTTGCCGGCGACTGTGCAAGAAGTATGGGCAAGAGAGGAGTGCCGCAGGCCTTTCTCGACGGCAGCGAACTGGAGGCGCCGACCACGGCGCCCTGGCTGTAGCGTCGAGGGAAAGGAGCGGCAACAGGAGATTAGGAACAGAGGCCGGGGGCCCAAGGGGAGATATACTCCAATCCCAGGCTGAATCTTATTATCAAATAGAGTCCAATACTTATACTAATCCTTCTAACAACCAAGTCCTATTTTGATGGGAATAGCAAACCAATCTCCTAACAACCCACGAGCTAGCTAACAAACAAATCAAACCAATCTAGCTAGATAAATATCAGGCGCCTAATGGACCTGATTCAGCCACTCTCCTTGGCGCGCCTGGTGTATGTCTTGCCATACATAACATCACTCCCCCCCCCCCCTCGACGAACAGCTCGTCCTCGAACTGGAACGCCGGGAATTCTGCACGGAAGTCTTCAAGTGGTTCCCAAGTAGCCTCAGCCGCCGGCAGGCCGTCCCAGAGCACCCGTAGGTACCACTGTCCACGACGCAGCTGAGCACGCTCGACGCGCTGAGGCTGGAGCAAGCGATGTCCCTGATGAAGTGGTGGCAGGGCCGGCGGAGAGGACGGAGGCGTGCCCCTGAATGGCTTCAAGACGCCCACGTGGAAGACGTCGTGGATGCGGGCACCTTCCGGTAGCAGGAGCCGGTATGCGACGTCGCCGATGCGCTCCACCACCTGGAATGGACCAGCATACCACGGGCTGAGCTTGCTCCGCGGTCCTGGTAGCAAGGACTGAGCTGGGCGATGGAGAATGCGCAGGAGCACCCAGTCGCCCACCGCGAACTCCAACTCGCGATGGTGGCTGTCGTAGTAGCGGCGGGCATGCTCCTGCGCCTGCAGGCGCTCCCGGACATCAGCGAGGAAGGCGTCACGGTTCTGGAGGAGAGCATCGACCGGTTCGGTGCGAGCCATGCTTGCTGTGTATGGAAGAAGCGCCGGTGGTGGCCTGCCGTAGACAACCTGAAACGGGGACATCCGGAGGGCGGAGTGATAGGAAGTATTATAACAATACTCAGCCCAGGGAAGCCACTCCAGCCACTCCCGTGGCCGATCGCCGGTGATGCAGCGTAGATACATCGTGATGGTCTTGTTGACAGCCTCCGATTGACCGTCGGTCTGTGGATGGAAGGCGGTGCTGAGACAGAGCTTGACGCCGGACAACTTGAACAAATCACGCCACACGTTCCCGGTGAACACGGGGTCCCGGTCACTGACGATGGAGGTGGGAAACCCGTGCAGGCGGACAATCCCGTCGAAGAATGCCCGGGGGACGGACATGGCAGTGTATGGGTGGCTAAGCGCGATGAAGTGGGCATGCTTCGAGAACCTGTCCACCACTGTGAGGATGACGCTCTTCCCATGAACGCGAGGCAGCCCCTCGATGAAATCCAGAGAGATGTCCGTCCAGATTTGGGACGGCACCTCCAGGGGCTGGAGGAGACCGGCCGGCCGCAATGCATCCACCTTGTTGCGCTGGCATACACCACACGCGCGGATGTAGTCTTGCACCAGAGAACGATCTTGATCCACTGCGAAATCTGCATGTAGGTGCTGCAGGGTTTTTTGAATACCTTCATGCCCGGCATGGGCCAGCTCCAGGACCGTGTGCAGGAGGTCCGAACTGGCTGGAATGTAGACGCGGTTGCCACAGAGAACTAGCCCGTCCACGACGCGCCACGGAGCGCCTCGGTCGGCGACGATGGTGTGCAGGTCGGCGTTGGCAGCGAGCTCGCGCCGCAGGTCGTCAAAGAGAGCAAACGCCTGGGACGACAACGCAGCAACAGCCACCGTGCTGGAGCTGTCATCCCGTCGTGAGAGTGCATCCGCCACCGTGTTAAGGCGGCCTGGCCGGAACTCGACCTTGAAATCATAGCCGAAGAGCTTGGACACCCATTGGTGTTGAGGAACCGTGGACAAGCGTTGGTCGAGGAGGTACTTGAGGGTGTAGTGATCTATGTGCACCAGGAAGGCCCGCCCCCACACATAGGGCCGCCAGTGGCGCACCGCCTGCACCAAGCTGATAAGCTCTCGCTCGTACGCCGCTAGCTTCATGTGGCGAGCAGCGAAGGGACGATTGAAGAAGGCGACCACGCCCGTGCCTTGGTGGAGGACAGCACCAAAGCCCGAACCAGAGGCGTCGCAGTCGATGATGAAGGGATGGTCGAAGTCGGGGAGCTGGAGTACGGGCGCTGTCGTGAGTGCCTGCTTGAGCACAGCAAACGCGACTGCTGCCTGATCGGACCAGCAGAAGGCCTCCTTCTGGAGGAGCTGCGTGAGGGGCGCAGCGATCACGCCGAAGTCCTTGATGAAGCGGCGGTAGTAGCCCGCCAGCCGGAGGAAGCCGCGCAGTCCACGAGCAGAGCGGGGTGGCGGCCAGGAGACAACCGCCTCCACCTTGTCCTTGTCCATGGCAACGCTGGCCGCGGAGATGACATGGCCGAGATAGGCCACGCTGTCCGTCGCGAAGGAGCACTTGCTGCGCTTGACCCGCAGCCGATGCTCGTGCAAGGCAGTGAATACGGCCTTGACATGCTGGAGATGTGTCGTCCACGACGGGCTGTAGATTAGGATGTCATCAAAGAACACGAGGACGAACTTACGGAGGAACGGGTGCAGGACTGAGTTCATCAGCGCCTGGAACGTCGTCGGCGCGTTAGTGAGCCCGAATGGCATGACCAAGAACTCGAAGTGGCCATGGTGCGTGCGGAACGCCGTCTTCTCCACGTCCTCCGGATACATGCGCACTTGATGGTACCCGGAGCGCAGGTCCAGCTTGGTGAAGAAGTGGGCACCATGGAGTTCGTCGAGGAGCTCTTTGACCACCGGGATCGGGAACTTGTCCTTGTGAGTGCGATTGTTCAGCGCCCGGTAGTCAACACAGAAGCGCCACGAGCCGTCGTGCTTCTTGACGAGGAGGATAGGGGCCGAGAACGCGGCCGTGCTGGGGCGGATCACGCCCTGGTCCAGCATCGCCGCGCACTGCCTCTCCAACTCATCCTTTTACAGCTGGGGGTACCGGTACGGCCGAACCGCCACCGGCGGTGTGTTGGGGAGGAGGTGGATGCGATGGTCGCACCCACGGGACGGAGGCAGCCCGTGTGGTTCGGTGAAGACGTCGTCGAAGGAGGAGAGCAGGCGGTCTAGTAGCGCCGGCCCTTCGCTGGCGAGCGCACGGAGGCGGCGCGTGGACTGGACGTCATGGCGCGTCGAGCCGATGCCACGCCAGAAGACACGCCGGCCGTGGCGCGTGAACGCCAAGCAAAGGTCGTCGAAGTCCCACAGGATCGGGCCGAGCAAACGGAGGAAATCCGTGCCAAGCACCATGTCGTAGCCATCCAGCGGGATCGAGTAGCAGTTGACGGTGAAGACCTCGTCCGCGATGCGCATGCCGACGTCTCTGGCCAAGCCGCGGCACACGACTTTGTCCCCGTTGGCCACCTTCACGGTGGTACCCGGGCAGGCGTGGAAGGAGAGACCAATGCGGCGGGACACGTCGCCGTGGATGAAGCTGTGCGTGCTGCCGGAGTCCAGAAGCGCGACGACCTGTTCGTTGCCGACGGTGACGTAGACTTGCATGGTGTCCTCAGTGCGGATCCCGGTGATGGCTTTGAGCGAGACCACCGGTGAGTCGGAGGAGGATGTCGTGACCTCAGCAGGTGCGTCCTCCGGTTCCTCGGGCTCCTCCACAATGTAGTCGGAGGCTTCCAGGTAGAAGAGGCGAGAGCATTTGTGCCCCCACACGTAGGGCTCATCACAGTTGTAGCATAGGCCCTGCTTGCGACGGTCGGCCATCTCCTCCGGGGACAGTCGCTTGAACTGACGGGGCGCCGGCGAAGAAGATGATGAAGACTGTGCGCCCGACGCCGCGGTTGCCGCCCTCGCTGCCGTACCGGGCAATGCACGGCGTGGCTCCCGAGCTGGCGGGGCAGGCAGGGCTGGCAGCATGGGTGCGCCCCGGCGCTCATACGCGCGCGCCAGGAACATGGCGCGCTGAAGATCCCACGGCCTGTGGAGCTCCACCTCAATGCAAAGATGCTCCGGCAGGCCGCCGGTGAACAGTTGCACTTGTTGATCCGGGGTGAGGCGACCGGCGCGAGCCAGGCGCGTCTGGAACGCCTCCATGTAGGCCTCGACGGAGGACGTGAAGGGCAGCCGAGCGAGGTCGGACAGATGGTTCTCCGTGAGGGGTGGGCCGAAGCGTTGGTGGCACAATCGCATGAACTCGTCCCAATCCGGAACGCCACCATCACGCTCGAGGATGTAGTACCACTGCTGAGCCACGCCGGTGAGATGGTAGGAGGCCAACCACACCCTGTCGACCAGTCTAGTCTGCTGGGCACGAAAGAATTGCACACAGCGATTCAGCCAGCCCAGCGGATCCTCCTTGCCATCGAAGAGAGGGAACAAGAGCTTGTGGTACTTCGCCGTGGCATGGCTCCCGGGTGCAGGCAATGGTGGCGGCGGACGAGGCAACTGCAGGATGGTAGACAGCGACGGCACCGTTGACGGCGATGGTGGGAAGCTGATTTGGGTGATGGGCACCCCGCCGCTGGACGGTGGAGTCGGAGGCTGGGTGGTACTGCCACCGATGACGATGAAGCCGGGGGTGCGGTCTCTGCCATGACCGTGGAAACCAGCGGCGCAGATCCAACCTCCGGGATGGGCGGGCCGCTGGCCAGCAGAGCGGGGATCCCCCCGAAGCCCGGCAATCCGTAGGAGTACATGGGCAGCGGGGGCGGCACGGGCCTGCTCTCGACTGCCGCCAGGCGGGCGGCAAAATCACCCATCTGCCGCTGCAGGCCATAGACGGCCGCGGTGAGGGCGTGCAGGGCATCGGAGGGCGCGGGCGGGATGGCGTGCTGCGAGGAGGCGGGCGGAGCAGAGGGAAACACGATGGTGGTGGTGGTGGTGGGCTCGACGGCAGCAGGAACCGAGGGCTCGGATGCAGCCATGTTCTCTGATACCAGGTTGTTGCGTTGCCGGCGACTGCGCACGAAGTAAGGGCAAGAGAGGAGTGCCGCAGGCCTTGCTCGACGGCAGCGAACTGGAGGCGCCGTGGTCGGCGCCCTAGCTGTAGCGTTGAGGGAAAGGAGCGGCAACAGGAGATGAGGAACAGAGGCCGGGGGCCCAAGGGGAGATATACTCCAATCCCAGGCTGAATCTTATTATCAAATAGAGTTCAATACTTATACTAATCCTTCTAACAACCAAGTCCTATTTTGATGGGAATAGCAAACCAATCTCCTAACAACCCACGAGCTAGCTAACAAACAAATCAAACCAATCTAGCTAGATAAATATCAGGCGCCTAATGGACCTGATTCAGCCACTCTCCTTGGCGCGCCTGGTGTATGTCTTGCCATACATAACAGGTTATGTTTGTTCTTATGAACTGAATGGTAAGATGCAGGGAAACGAAGTTATAAAATACAGAAATTGCTCAAGTACGATCAACAGAAAAATTGTTTCTATATGTCTAAAAAAACCTTGTAACACCTGACTCTGCAGGACTGCAGCTATAGTAGTTGGATTTTAGGGAGATATGGTCATTAATATTCCTCACTCTAGCCAACCATTGTAGATAAAAGATCCACTGAGATTCCATGCATAATTGTTAGCAATACTAACTAAAAGAAGGGGTAAAAAAGCACATAAATGTAGATACAACAATTGGCATCTTACCTGCAAATGCCTGCTGTAACTTATGCATATCATACCTAACATCACACATCAGCAATCATAATCCCATTTACCTGCCTGGCTGCCCCAAGGATCCACTGAAATATATGTGAGGTCCCTCTTCCTCCCCAGGTAATTTTGTATTTCTGCAAACACCAAAGTACCAAACAGATGATAAGGTGAAGACATAGTATTATCACAAAAAAAACACAATAATAAAATTAGCACAGCACCTAACCTGAATTAGCTGTTTAAGGAAAATGACATATTCAACATATCTAGAGATGGATCTATGGATCCCTCAGCAGAGTAACACAACAATGCAAGGCATCACAAGCACTACTCAGAAAAGATACCACTAGTTTTGTGCCAACCATATTGTTCAAATGTTCAAATTCCTCTACGTTTACAATCACTAGCAGCATTACACATGGGTTCAGGATCCACAGGTAGTAGCTCAACACCTCTAAAAGGCACTTCCTTTCTGCAGTTTCTTATTATGTTCAGCCGTCTAATTGCATCCTCCATCCGTCTTTCAAGATTTTCAAGCTGCTTATGCGCCTGAATAAGACCCCCCTTTCTTCTATATCCTCCAGTAGTTCCTCTCCACTCTGCATTCTCCCTGTCGAATACATGGCTCCAGTAAGTGTGATATAGGTAGTAACATTCGGCCAAAGACCCTTAGATTTCATCTCTCCATAAATATCTAGTGCATCAGAGATATGCTTGTCTCACCAACCCGACATTTTGCATTGACCAATGCAATATAGTGTGTATAGTTTGGTTGAAGCCCTACTTGTAACATCTCATGTAAAACTTTGTGACTCTGGTCCAAGTAATTTTTTCTGATCAATCCATTTATCATAGCACTAAAAGTTTTACTGCTGGGTGACATACGTAACCACTTCATACAATTGAAAAGTTGTAGTGCATTATGCATCTTGGATTTCTCACTGAAACCTGTAATCAGTATATCGAAAACTAACCTATCAGGGAAAATGCCTTCTAAGACCATCTTCTCCAAGAACTTAACTGCAATATCAATCAACCCACACTCAGAATGCCCAAGAATGAGTAAGCGATATGTAACATTGTCTGGCCTGATTCCTTTCCTCACCATATTTGTACAGATACAAGGACATAGAAAATTGTCCCCTCTTGACATACCCATGCATAAGTATGTTGTAGCTAGCAGAGTTTGGATAAACCTCGTTCTGATACATATCAGACATCATCCTTTTTATAGTATTCATGTTTCCACCCTTGAGATACCCATTCATCAATGAATTATAGGTAATACAGTCTGCATAACGGCCTTCCTTGCAAATGATCTCCTGGAAAACATAAGAAGCAGCCTTCACTTGGCCTTCGTTGATCAACCCATTCAGCAAGCAGGAATATGCAACAGTATCAGGGACTACTCCTTTCTCCAACATCATCTGCAACACGACTAACGCAGGCAAAATCTTACCTTTCCTGCAAAAACCACTGAGAAGAATTGTGTAGGTATGGATATGTGTTTTGTCTAAAGTGTTCAGCCTCTGTTATCATTCCGTCTCTATAGAAAGCACGTAATAATGCATTATGGATAACTGGATTGGCAACTAACCCCCTTCGATAAATGTCCACAAAATGCTTTAGTGCTTCCTTGACATACCCTGCCTGACAATAGTAACAAATCAGAGTTGTAAATAGCACATTGTCAGGTAAAATTCCACTTTTCTGCATCCTTGACAAAATTTCTGTTGTTTCATGAATCTTAGCCATCCTGCACATACCATTGATCAATGCTGAATAAGTGACGACATCTGGATCAATTCCATCCTCAAGCATATTCTTCAAAATTTGTTTAGCCTTGGAAATCTCACCCGCTTGACAGAAACCATCAATGAGAATAGTACACATCGTCTTATTGATGGTTATACCTCTTGATTTCATCTCTTCCATAAGATCTAGAGCAGGTCCCAGCATGGAAACTTTGCAGTAACCGTTCAACAAAGCACTATAAGTTAGTTTACTTGGTATGACACCAGTAATTTGCATTTCTGACAGAACACTTAGGGCCTTATCAATTCTCCTGTTTCGGCAGTACCCATCAATCATTGTAGTGTAAGTAGCTACACTTGGAACCAAAGTTTGTCACAGCATATGATTAAAGACATAGCGAGCATGATTTATCTTACCTTCACCAAAAAACCCATTGATCAAAGTATTATAAGTACATTCATCAGGTGTTAAGTCATCTTTCCTCATTCTTTTGAGCAAAAGGAAAGCACGCACACTCCTCTTTATTCTACATAATTTAGCTATCATGATGTTGAAGGTATATATATCTGCCTGTATACTATCCGTCTCCATATCTTCTAGAACACACAGGGCAGCCTTAAATCTTCCGTTCTTAATATACCATTGTAGTATTGTATTATAAGTGACAGAATTAGATAGGCGACAACTCTTCATCTTCTGAAGCATATCTTCAGCCTTTCTAAATTCTCCATTGGTGCATAGGGAATTCAGAAGAATATTGCAAGTGGTAACATCCAAAGGAAACTTACGGGCCAAACTCTCTCTCAAGAACAACCAAACATGCTTTGATTCCCCTTCCTCCACAAGAGCATTAAGGATGGTATTGCAAGAAACAGGTGAAACCTTAAAGCCACAATCATCCATAAAGAGAACTGCCACAGCTGTGTCCAGCACTTTTCTTTCCTTGACATATGTTTTGACTAGAAGTTCAAAAACGAGATGAGTGGTGGAATCAAAACGTGAAGTGATCCGCAAGAGGGAGATAAAAATAGCAGTGCAGGAGAATCCCGTCATAGCAAGATGCTTCAACAATGGCATTGCTTGCGAATGCATTTGAGCCTTGATGAGAACTGGAACAGCCATACAGTAAATATAGGTAATTCGATCTAAACCTGATCGCTCCACAATAGAACTCAGTATCTTCAAGGCCAGCTTTCCATCAGACTTGCCAAGGCTCCCAGATTTGTAGGCCATATGATTCAGGGTCTCCCACTGCATCATTGTCTGAATCGTAATGATGCTACTATCAGTTCCACGCGCTGAAAGAAAGAACCAAATCAATGAAACAGCGAAGATCCAGACACATGCGAACTGACACCACCCAGAAAGAAGCAATAGCACACAGGAAATCTGCTGGGGCTTGGAGTTTGACTTGTAACTTCCAAAGGAAATGCTACTTCAGTCTCTAGGATTGGCATCTGGTACTGGAGTTGCCCACACTATCATATGTAATCTATGTAAATTTCTCCAGTGAAATGTGGAGATAGTCTTTAATCGAACTGATAGACAAACAGAGAACAACCCTAGATTTGTGAAATGTGGAGATAGTCTTTAATTGAACTGATAGATAAACAGAGAACAACCCTAATCAGAGTTGGTTTGCATTTTGCACTAGAAAGATCAACTATATAAAGTACTAATACCCGATTTCTTTCCCCTAATCCTTAGAATTAACGAACCACAGAACATAGAAATAACAACAACACGTACACAGGTTTGTTGACTGACTATTCCTGGGGTCAAGCAGTTTGCGTTTGCGCGGAGAAATTTCACCTGGGGTGTTGTCGTTGGAGCTGGCAGCGATACGGGGGGGTGCGGGCGGCCTCGCGCGGGAAGGGAGCCGCGAGGAGTAAGCCGCCGCTTTGCACTCGACGATCCTGCGGCGATACGAGGAGTGCGCCAGCGACGAGAACGGCCGTGCCATTAGCAGTAGCTCAGCAGCCGCCTCGCCTCGCTCGCGCTGCCGCCCCGCGCCACCGCTCAGCTGCTGGCGCCATTAGCTCAGCTGCTCGTTGGAATTGGGGATGGAGCCTAGTGGGCCTCCGGGGCTCGGGGGCTGGAGCTTAGAGCTGGGAGCTGGGCTGGTGGGTCGGGCTGATCGGGCCTAGTACTTGGTTGTGCACTAAATGGGCCACCCAGTTGGGCTTCGCGCTGCAGAGACTTGTATCTAATACGCCAGTCCGGATCCTTCTCCGTCCAGCGAGCACTGAAAAAAAAAAAAAAAAAAACCCCGAAAGCCAGACTCCCCCGTCTTCCTGTCTCCTGCCCTCTCCCAGGAGCACCAGCAGCCTACCTCGCCGCGGGAGACATGAACCAGCCCGTGCAGAAGAACACCCTCTACGTCGGTAAGCCCGCCACCTCTTCCTCTTCCTCTTCGAAGCGGGCGCGCGCGCGAGCGCTCCTTTGTGCGATCTCCCACCTTCTTGGCAGCGCGCGTCACCTGCTCGACGAAATTCCTGAGCAAGAATACTCGCGGTGGCCACTACAGGACCTTGTACTTACTTTCTTGGTCGCGGGTCGTCGTCCGACGGACGGATTTCCCGTGCGCGTGGACTAACCCGAGCTTCCTCGACCACTGATGCCGCAGGTGGGCTGGCGGAGGAGGTGGACGAGAAGATCCTGCACGCCGCGTTCGTGCCCTTCGGCGAGGTCAAGGACGTCAAGACGCCGCTCGACCAGGCCACGCAGAAGCACCGCTCCTTCGGCTTCGTCACCTTCCTCGAGCGCGAGGACGCCGCCGCCGCCATGGACAACATGGACGGCGCCGAGCTCTTCGGCCGCGTGCTCACCGTCAACTACGCCTTCCCCGAGCGCATCAAGGGAGGGGAGCAGGGATGGGCTGCCCAGCCAAGTGAGTCTTCCGTTTCCTGTGTCTCTCCCTCCGTATTTCCTTTGCTTCTTCATTTGGGGGCTCTGGCGGCCTGCCTTACTAGCTGCTCGATTGCTTGTTTTGGTTACCTGACTAGCTTATTAGGGCAAGGACTGCCATAACTCTTTTTCACAAAAAAGGTTGGTTGTAATTCGTTTCAAAAGCATGGTTCGAACTTTGAGGGTGAGGAAATTGCTTCTGATTTTAGGGTTGCATTATAGTTTATTTATACCTATGTTCCTGGGAGGAAAATGAGAATGCATAAAATTGGAGCAAGAAAGGTAAGAACTGTTGAAAATCCTAGTTATATGGAATGTTTGTGAATAGTGAAGTAAATGCTCCATCACATATATACAATTATTCTACGGATTTTTGGATGGTATTCATATGTGGTCATTTATGTCTTCAACTATAACGAAATTTCATTCTAAATGCACAAGCAATACCATTACAGGTCTACAGATTTTTGGATGTTATTCATATGTGGCCACTTCTGTCTTCAACTATAGCAAAATCTCTTCGTAAATGCACAAGCAAGATGGATCCTTGTGTTTGAACTCAATTGTTCAAATGTCAACAAGTTTTGGTTGATGGATGTTCTATGTGTATAAGATCTTGAATAGTTGATTTTAAGCATTCTGCTACAACACTTTATACTTAGAAGCAATCAACAGATAAACAGTTGTTTGTGCTTTGCAACTTTTGTAGTTATCAGAATTGGTTTTTGTGGTAAAAACATCAACCCCTGCTTGGTTTGGTTCAAACTACTGCGTTCTCTGTTATGTGTGGAATATTCCATTTCTTTCACTTTGCATCTTATGGTCAGTATTGCAGAAGCAAAGAAATACTTGTGTGTTATGTGATAATTAGGAAGATAGTTCAGAGTTGACAGTTGAGAGGTTTTATCTTCATTACATTACAGTGTGCTAGTAGTAATGGAGTTCAAAGTCCAGCCAGGCGCTGGGCGGTTTCTAGGCGGAGACCCGTCGCCTAGCGCCTAGGCGCGCCTAGGCATTCTCTAGGCGTTTGCTAGGCGATGCAGAATTGCAGAGGAGAGGGAGCAGAGAAGCAGAGGAGACAAAGAGACAGCCAGACAAGGAGCAGAGGAGACAGGGAGACAGCCAGGAGATAGCCAGACAGGGAGCAGAGGAGAGCTGAGAGGGAGGAAGCAGCTCATGGGCTGCTCTTTATCCTTACTGCACGCTTGATTTCTTCTTTTCTCACGCGTGCCTGCTTCCCGCGTGCATGCCTGCCAAATCCCACCCTTTCCCTCCCCAGCGCGTCTGCCTGCCAAAATTTGGACTGCCTACGCCGCTCTGACTCCTTCAACAACACCTAGCCCGCCTAGGAGCCCGCCTAGCCCCCTAGTCGCGGCGACGGGCTTCGCCCAGCGACTAGGCACGCGTAGTCGCCGCCTAGCCGAACTATGATGCAGTTCATGGTTTTCATGGTGCAGTGGTTCGTTGGTGTTCTCTAGTAATCCATCAGCTTAGTAGCACTGAATACCATAGTTATTAGAACCGGACTGGACATTGAACCGGTGAGTCCATCGGTTCACTGGTTCATTGGTCTAACTGTTTAGAACCATCGGTTCAATTGTTATGTGGTGTTATGTGGGTATATGTGGGTATATCTAAGTAAGGCAGGTTATGTGGGTATATCTAAGTAAGGCAGGTTATGAATTAACACAGCGTTGAAAATTTGATCTAAAAAAAAAAAACCAGTAAGCTAACTAGCTAACTAAGGCAGGTTATCAATTATCATAGGATTGAAAACTTGAACTCAAAAACAAAAACAAAAACAAAAACAAAAAAAAAGCAAGCTAAATAGCTATGTACGGCAGGTTATCAATTATCATAGGATTGAAAACTTGAACTCAGTAACAAATTAACCAGATCTGACAATATGGGATCCGAACCTTCAAGTTCTAAATCACACACACTTGGAGGCTATCCGAGTAACTGCACCCAAATGCAGACTTATCCATCCTACACTATCACAAACCATGGTGGATGACACAAATTCACACTGACTTGGGCCCACGTCCCTCTACCTAAAATGTCTAGCACATTTGTACATTACCACACAGAATCTGTGTTGTGTGTATTTGTATAAAAAAAATCAATATTTAATACTTAACACAAGCAAATTTGGAGCTGGAGCAGAGGCCGCACAGCACCTGCAGCACCCGCTGACCGGACCTGCAGTCCCACAGGGCTGCAGCACCCGCCGACCGTTGCACCTGCCACGAGCCGCCGCCGCCTGCAGTAGCTGCCACGTCGCCAAAGCCACACGCAGGCCGTAGCACATTGTAACAGTTTTCGAATACTACCCCCTATTATATAAGGTTATCCTCAGCACACTGAGGTGTATTTTTGGATAAGCTACAAAACCATTCCGGTTTGAATGTTACCGGCCAGTTCAAGCGGTTCGATTGCACAGGCAGTCTTTTAAGTGAACCGGACCGGTGTAGGCTCTGATTCGGTCTTTTACCGGTCCGACCGCCGGTCTGGTCTGGTCCTAATAACTTTGCTGAATACACCGAGAGTGTAACCTAGTCATCGTCTTATGTCCATCAGCAGTTAAGTTAATACACATACACATACATAATGCAGTATCCATTGCAACTATTGTTCATCACCTTATCCTTCATTAGAGGTGAAGCGTAGTAGGACCTATCCAATCACATAGGTTAGTTGACCTGCTGTTGAGCCAGCATGTTACCTTGATCAATACCATTTGCTGGGAATGCCGAAGTGATTTTAGTTGATAATGGATGCCCTGCTCCCCAAATACATCTGTTTATTGTTCAAGCTTCTTTATCAAATATAGACACAATTTTTTTTGTCAATCTGGATACCCAGGATGGATTGTTCAAGCGATTTTTTTTGTTCAAGCTGTTTTTTTTTTTTTTCAAATTTTTTTGTTCAAGCTGCTCATGACATATTATCATCCACCCCATCCTATTCTAAGCTTTCTCATGGTAACGACAACTGTTTTACTGCTAGGGCTCCATTGTGTGAACCTTAAATTAGGTGTAGTTCAAATTACATGAAGTGATGGTCTGGATTGCAATATTGCTAGGGCGGTTTGCTTGTTCAACTGGAAAGTAGTCTGATACAGAGCCGGCTTCGGTTCTCTTTACCTAAAAGATCATTTAGTGCAAAGCTCAGGGGAAAATGTGTTTTTGATATCTCTCACACCCTGTTTGGATGTAGATATAGGAGCCTGGAATTGGGAATTGGAATTAGATTTCCTAATTATGCCGTTTGGATGTCTTTGCCATTGATATTTGGAATTGCAACTCCAATACCTTAGTATTGTACTACAACTACAACTGGGCTCTCCCGATACAAAGCCTTCCTTTGTATTGGGTGGAATTGGGCTCTCCTGACCCAGCGCCTCCCCTGCCGGTGGCCTACCGTGATGCCGCCTGCGATCTAAGTGTTGTGCGACGTCTCCTCTCCCTGGCCCCGATGACTCCCTCTCCACTCGTGCCGTCCCAATCTCTGCCGCTTTCCTTCACGTGAGCCCCAACGCCGCCGTCATGAGCCCTTATTCCAACTAGCAATATCCTATGCATCCAAACAACAGAATTGGTTTTGTAGTCCATTTCCAATACTACTATGATTTGGTATTAGAACCAAATTCAATTCCAGCAACTCAATATCTACATCCAAATGGAGCCTCAATGGTTTACTGTCTAGGGGATTGAACTTGCAACCTCACCCCTCCGTGCCCTAGCGCACACATTGGGTGACAACTATCTGAGCTATGAATTATTACCCCTGTTCTTATTTAACTTGGTACTTTGAGCTATATTTAGGTTAGTACAACTGCATATAAATAAAACATTTACAGGTTCCAAATATATAAGTATTTAAATACAATATTTTGAACTGGTCCTGGGTTCAAGCGTCCTCTCTGTCAAAAACAGGGGAAAGGCTTGCCATATTTCCCTTCCCGAGTACCCAACTCACGTGGGAGCTTATCCAGCACTAGGTCTGCCCTTTTCTTAGTTTAATGACTGGTCCACATGTTTTACCATTCATCAGATGAACCAATCATCTCTACAGTGTCAGTAACTATAATCGGCACCAATGTTCTGACCTGACCTGATGCCTATATCATTGATTTTTCATATATCTCAATAAATTAGTTTGTAGAAAAAAAACTTATACAGTCTGGCAGAAGTGCGGAACAGATTTTAACTAATTTAGAGTAATACAGAATGACAGTTGTTTGTCGACATAAGAGGGTAAGGATAAGATTGTTCCAGGTTATACATTTTTTAATTTTGTATTGTCCTTTATAGGAGTTGGTCCTAAAGTTAAAGTCACACACATATTTGTTAGAATTCCATGTTGATTGCAGAATTGGTTGTCCGCGTGAAATCAGTTGGTGGTTATTACTTTTGATGAAATCAGTTTGGGGAGTACCCTTACTGTGTATATAATATTCATAAACAAGGGTGTAAGAGAACAGTGACAATTGTAGGCTTCGGAGGTGCTGAAATAAACGTTTGTATTCGTGGGCCCTTGCAACTGAAAAAAAATCACCGAAGAAGCATTTGCTATACTTTGTGTTCTGATGAACTCTTGCCCGGTAGAATGGTTGCAACTATTTCCATGAAATTGTTGACACGCCATTTAATTTTAACATCATAAATCTGTTATGCTCAAATGATACTTAGTTGGCAATATCACGTGACTTCCATTCAATCCAATTAAAAATGCATTAAAAGAAGTATCTGTTGCCCAAAAAGTTACATATTTTATTTCATTATTTTAGATCTATTGTATTACTTAGGAAGACCCAAAACAAAAATTCAGTTGTCTGTGCTTCAATTATTTGAGCTTTGTAGACATTTAGAAAATGACTGGTATGTGGGGTTTTAGCTTGATCTGAGTGTTTCATCAGCATTGATTGCTCGACCCATAACCTTATTGCTCACAAGTATGTTTTATTTGTGTTCAGTTTGGGCTGATGCGGACACTTGGTTCGAGAGGCAGCAGCAGGAAGAGGAGATGCAACGGCTGCAGGCAGAGCACCGTGCAGCAATGCAGGCAGCAGAGAAGCTGCACAGGGAGAAACTGGCTGCGGAAAGGGAAGGCGAGAAAGAAGAAGAGACAACAGATCCCATGGCTGCAGCAGAGGCTCAGGCCGTGAAACAAAGTTCTTAAGAAACAGTATCAATTTCATAACACCTGCGCTACATTGCTGCCCGTCTGTCAAATGCATGTTTTCCACTTTGCCTTCTTAGACCTTGGTAGGTTCCAACACGAAAAATGTACACCCCATCATATCGGGTGTTTAAACACATGCATTGAGTATTAAGTGTAGATGAAAAACATAACTAATTGCACCGATGCGAGACGAATATTTTAAGCCTAATTAGTTTATGAGTTGACAATGTGGTGCTCATTATTTTTTTTGCTAATGACAGATCAATTAGGTTTATGTATCGTGGTTTACTCGGAAGTTCTGTAATTAGTTTTTTCATTAGTATCCATCCGAACACCACATGCGATATTTCATGGAACATCTGATGTGACACGTAAAAACTTTACACTCATGAACTAAACAAGATTTTACTATTTACTTACAAGTCAATATATATGCACACTTGCACAAAGTACAATTTGTCTTGTGTTATCCGCAAAAGGAATGCGCGCAGCATGAACCAAAGTGGAAGAGTGGAGCTTTCTGATCAGAGTCAAGCCGAGCTTAGTAAAATGTTGGTTCCCAATGCCACATGCTGC
Source organism: Eremochloa ophiuroides (assembly GCA_038502445.1). NCBI lineage: Eukaryota > Viridiplantae > Streptophyta > Magnoliopsida > Poales > Poaceae > Eremochloa > Eremochloa ophiuroides. The sequence goes on from JAHLJS010000002.1 coordinate 24,622,370, forward strand.
TGTTGTAACATGCGTAGTTCTTTTCATTGCATTCTCCTACCTGGCTTAGCGTTTAAGAACTCACCAGAAATCAGACGAATGCCCCTGGGCACCAAGTAAAAATTTTGTGGTGTAATCTGTAAAACATGTGGAAGGCATGAAGACATCCAAATTAATGATGCGCGTAGCATTTACCAATGCGTGACTGCTACATACTTGCCTGAGTAGCTCAATGAAACTGGATTTATGGATGAACAGAGGATGAAGTGAGGATACAGAATATCTTGCTTTCTAATGTTCTGGACCATCGGATGGTGAAACGACGGTCAGATCTATGGAATGAAGCTGTGATAACCAGAATATTTTGCATTCAACCACTAGACCAGAAGTGCCACTGCAAGAAGGCAGCGACTATAGGAGACCCGACTCCAGCACTGGATACACAGAGAGTGAAGCAGAATTTAACAAAACATTGTGGTTCCAAATGCCTCCCTTGCCTACATGGCTACATGCTGTGCGTTGTAATCTGCCTAGTTCGTTGCATTGCACTCTCATAACATAAGGACCTGTCTCCCACCTAGCACGATACTACCAGGCAAGAATGCCCTTGATCATTTATTTTTTGGTTCAGGGACATTTTTCCTTATAAAGACCAAGCCTCCTAGCGGATAGTTAGGCGTCCGAATAACTACTCATTAATGCGTTTTACGGAAAAATTAAGTTATTTTCAAGAACCCAACATATTTTAAGTTGTAGGTGGCGTTTAAGTTTAAGTATATATGAGCTATTTCTGTGACTCCACTTTCTATTGACGTAGACAACAAGTTTCGGTCACAGTTTACAACCACTTTATTTATGGCCACTTCACTTGGGTGGCACCAGGAGATTGCGACTAAATCAATACTTCTCCCCCACTTTGCAATACTTGTACATGGTACGCCATGTGCACATAGATCAAGAAATTTTAGTTTTATTTTAAGTGGAAATAATGTGAAATGACCATCCATACCCCTATTTAATGAAATAACGCAAGCATTTTTTTCTATCGAAGTATTTAGTTAGGGGTAAAATACTACAATATAGTTTCACTCTTCCTATCCTCAATGGACAAGGATTGTGGAACTTTTTCTTCTGAGTTCATGAACAAGTATGGTAGAATAGGGAGTTATTCCGCATTACAATATATTGTAATTCAAGCATTTTTTTGGTGTTCTAGCTAGTACAAGCACATATAATAATTATAGTCTTACTTACTCTTGGTCAGCACACTTAATAATCAGAGAAAAAAATGTGTGAACATCGTCATATTACCTGTAGTTTCCTTATTAATACATGCTGAATTGGTCGGATCTTTAAAAATATATATTACCTATAGTGGGGAGTGGAGAAATGCATGAGTCATCCAGTATCAAAAGAGACTCATGCATTATTTACTTTGAAAAATATCAAGCACATGTTAAGGTGCATAGGATGCAACTATTTCCATTTTCAAGATGATAAATTTCCATTACAAGTTTTATTTCTTTTATTGTTCTTTAAGACAAATATGTCAAGATACACTTTGCAAGCATAAATTTTTGAGGAAAACAGGAGGGGTTTCACCCAACTAGTATTTATTAAACATAAAGTAAAAAAAAGGTTACAAGTACAGGTTCATGAAACAAAGAGCGATATGCAAGCATACATCACTCTTTATTGGTTGATAAATACCCCAATGCATGTACGCAGCCTTTGGGCGGGCAGCATTTGACGCCAACCACAGATTTCTAGCTAGAGGGGTACTGGATTGATGAAAAGGCGCTCAATCGTCTCCTTCACAACCTTGTCGCCATTTGTGTGTTTGTCCTTTTTAGCACCATACATGAATGGCACACACAGTGTCAGGTTGATAATTCGCTGCACCGCTGGAAGTAGCTCATCAGGATGCTCGAATCGAGCTTTGTTTGCTATCTTCCACCCATCCTCAATTAGGTAGCCTATCTCAGTCATGGCTACCTCACTTGTTACACTGTACTCATTCATGTAGCACTCCACGGAGGTTGGTGCTTCTTTCTTGGTCTTCCCACTCTGCAAATTAAACAACATAGTGAGCCACAAGAGAAGCACTTGATGAGAATTGACTAATAACCGTATGCACATAAAAAACGATATGGAAACAAACTCTACATTAAATGCAACAATGTCGTTTGATAAACGGGCTATGCGCCCAAAGGTCATAACAGCAGTGTCTCCCCTCAGTGCCCACTCAAATGCATCTCTGGTTGCTTCATCACCCATGCCCATTAGCATTGCGGCAGCTGATGCTTGAGGTGTGATCGATGTCGTAGACACCTTCACTTTTTCTTTAAAAGTTGGCATGTGATTCTGATGAAACCATTCACTTTCCTGGAGATAACTTTCAGACGTCATCTGAAGCTGTACAGACAATACATCGTTACTGATGAAAATGATTTGAGCATTGACTGGCTTGTTGGTGGTTTCATAATTAGTGTGCGTACCGCTTCCCTGGTGTAAGCCACACGGTACCGCTCATTAGGTTGCAATTCATCCTCAAAGTCTTCATAGCTTCGTAACTGCCTCATGTACAACTTTCTCAGGTACTCCGGTAACATAGAAACTGCACTATAGTCCCATCTGCAACACACAATATATAGCTTGCATCCAAATTAAACCAGCAAGCGAATCCACGTACAGTAGGCTAGAACATGTAATAATCAGTGACTAACAGCAATACGAACCTTCGTAAGGCTTCAGTGAGCTTGCGCGCCTCATCTAACGTAGCATGCTCATCATAAGTATCATCTACCATGGTCGTTAGTAAATAAAATTTGGTAAACATTGCCCGAGCTCGTGAGTTTTCTTGCTCGTAGTATGCTGTGTAGGCCCATAAGAAACACGCAACCGCACTATCACGCACGTAGCTTAGTTCCACTTCTTGGTAAATATCCTTCCACCATCTGAAACATTTTGTCTATATAACATCAGTAGGCTCTAGGCGTGGACTAATTTTTGTTCATCAGTAGAAATTATTTAGCCTTTTTACACAGCTTTGAAGAGTAATGTATGTTCCCGGACTACTGCATCTCACATGAGGTACTAAAATGAACACAATGTTTACTGTCCTTAATTTGGAGTTAACAGATTAATTACATCTACGAATTGAAGGTACAAAAATTTGGTGCCTATATACTCCTTCCTTATAGGATTTAGATATCGTTTAGGACAACGACGCGGACTTCAAAGCATGACTTTGGCTTCATATCTCTATAAAAATATTTATTGAAAAGTGATATATGTATGCTTTTATGAAAGTATATTTGAAGACAAATCTATTTATATAGTTTTCATATTTCCAAACTCAAAACAATTTAAAAGTTATTCATGATTTTTCCATGCACATGTTTTTATAAGAGATAATGAGAAGTTTAGAACACGCGTACGTACTGGCAAATGGCTTTGAGCTCTTTCAAATGAAGACGTTGAAGTAGGTTAAAATCCAGCTTTGCAAGCTCTAGTATGGAGGGATTGTATGTTTGCTCTTGAGCGTATTCGGACATATAGTCAAGGGCCTCCAATCTCTTCATTGTTCTTGGCAATGGTAGCTCAAGGGCCCGGGTTACTTGACCAGCTAATGGGGCCTTGATGCTACTTGTTAATAATCCCAGTCCCAGATGATGCCTTGCAAATAGAATTGCTTCATCAAGTTCCTTCTCTCCATGCGTTAAAAGGTGAGCTGCATTGTATAAGCTTAATAAGCCTCTATAATCATTCGCTATTTCTGTACGGAAGCTTCCATCATCGCCTCTGAACTTGCTGATCAATTCGTCTGTAATTAAAATATGGTAACAGAATTATCATGCTAATCGTATACAAACTATATATATGCAGGCAATAAAACTATATATATGCAGGCACACACACAAACATATATACCTACCTGGAGAAACCCAAAGACCATGGGTCCTAAGGAGGCGAAATCGCAGGGAAACTTCATGGAGGCTACTGAATCCTCCACAGCCATGGATGCTGCGTAGTGTGGCACCAATCTGCTCCTGGAAGAGATGATCAATACTCAGATGCTGGAGGGTGTCCACAAGGATCATTTGGTGCACCGCGTTGCTGTCGCTGCAGGCCTCGAACAGTCCACACACCTCCTTCCTCAATTGATTGACCCTCTCCCTCATGCTTCCCTCCGACATCTACAAGAATTATATATGCAAATTAAAGGCATGCACACATCTAGTATAGCATAGACACACGGGACATGTTAAAAATTAATAAATCGAGCATGAAGGCGTGCCTGCATCGGTTCAGGGACGTAGTCGATGAAGAAGTCACCCCACACTGAGGCTGAGGGGTCGACAGTCCTCGCCTTAGGAGCGGTAGCGTTGTTTGTAGCCATTTGCGGATGTTGAAGATGATTATTGGACGTCTGAGGAGGTCGATATATATATGTCCAACTAAGTATATACTCAGTACTCAATGTCAAGATGATTGGATGGCGTCGGCGTGTATATGGAATATGGAATATGGTCATCGTCGGCGTGTAGAACATGTGAAGCACATACATAAAATTTCCTTCATGGACCACCCATATGATTGGATGACCCACACCAGTCTCTATCTAACTATATATGGAATATGGTCATCGGCGCGTAGGACATGTGAAGCACGCACATACATAAAATTTCATTCATGAACCATCCATAGTCATTTGGCCAGGCGGGCCAATGTGTTGGACAACATGGAGGATGCTGCACACAGGTGGCCTATCAGTTTCTACCATGGTCGTCGGTATGAGGCCCATGAAGGGTGATCTCTTCAGGTACCTGTCATGCACATAGTTGGCTTGGCATGCTTGCTCTCCTGTGGGTGAGGATCCCACCCTAGAGGCAACAGTGTCGGCCGTTTCCATGCCCTTGTAGAAGGTCACTGAAGGACTCAAGAATGAGCTGCGTGAATCGCACAAGTCAGAGAAGCGCCTCAGGAAGGAGATAGCTGCTCTGCGCACTCAGCTAGAGAGCAGATCAAGATCTACCAAAAGAAGCCCTATGAGATGACCTTGGTCGACAGTCGACACTGCCCCATAGGTGTCTTGGTGCACTGGTACAGATTGGGTTGTAGTCCCGGTTGGAAGGGTCTTTGCTCCGGTTTCTGAACCAGGACTACGAATCCGGGACTAAAGGTCCACCCTTTAGTCCCGATCCATAACATGAACAAGGACTAAAAGGCTTTCAACCTAGCCACATGGGCTGTCACCTTTAGTCCCGATTCATATTGCGGATCGAAACTAAAGGTATTTTTTATTTTTTGCTCATTTTATCTTATTAATTCATAATTCATTTTGGCTTTAAAATATGTATTTGAATACGTATTCTACGCTAATGATATATGTATGCAGGTAGGAGTTGTTTGGTTAAGTAACAGGTAATGGAAACGTTATTGTAAACAGATTGCAGGGGGAATGGAGTGCGATACAGTTTCCATATATTGTTTGGTTGCCGGTTGCCGGTGGTAAAGGTATCTCCGTCAAGATGTCGCTCCCAGCCAAGCAATACAGCCCTTTGCTTTCTTTCCAGAGAAAAAGCTTGCCGATGGGATCATGTGCATGGCATGTGTGAAATCGATCATGGCATGTCTGAAATCGATCGTTGGGGCTGCAGGGTTCAAAAGGGATGAGATACGCGTGAGGGTGGACAGGCCACGGCCACCTGCGGATGCGCAGCGAGCGGCCCGTCGCCGGCAACAGGTGGAGCCGCTTCCGGAAGGACTTCGAGCTCCGCGCCAACAGCGACGGCATCCGCCGCACCGAGTTCGAGAACGAGAGGCTCACCATCACGCTCCCCAAGAAAACCCCCTCGCCGCCCATGCCGGCGCCGCCAAGGAGTCCGGTGAGCAACCCCTCACCGCGTGCAGCGCTCCAGCTGCTCCATCGTGCGCACGCCGCTGCCCTCCAGGCTCTAGCCATGCCGAGCCGCTTCGACCTCGACGAATCACTGCACAGCCACACACCCACAAATCGACGAATCGTTACTAGATCTAGGGTAAGGTAGGGATTGTTTCAGATAGAAAGAGTGGAAGGAGGAGATAGAGAGGGAGGAGGGGAGCTGAGAGGGAGCCAGAGAGATCACATGCGACGAGTTACTACGGCCGCCGTCGCGAGGGGCGAGGAACATCGCGGGTGTGCACAGTCGCGGCCTTCGGGTGAAGCCGCACGGTAACGGATAGGACTCTGGGAGGTCCTGTATCAAAGGTGAATAGAGCGTTATTGGATTCCAAGGGACTCGATAACATGGGGCGCTGAAACAAACACTCACAACGTTATCAGCTCGCCTCCGCAATCAAATTGCGTTACATTTAGCTAAACTAAACAGGTCGATGTTTGTTTCGAGCATATGTAAATAACACTAGCATAGTAGGAAACTATATATATTACATAGATGGATGTATATACACATACACAATATATACACGTATTTGTCCATGTCCTTACTTGGGCTTACATGCCAAGAAACTTAATTCCCGCGTAGCGCTCGTCTTTGGGATTCAAAATTTACTCATTAATAAATCCTACTATTGTCTCTTGGATGGCTTTGATTTGGTCTTGCTCTAGAACCTTTTGCCTCAACCAATGAGTCTTCAATTCGAATTAAATTAAGAGAAAAAATATTAGTATGCATATGATTAATTATATGTACCAACAAGTATATTTTGAAACTTACTTTGATCCTCTCTTCAGGAGTTCTATTAGAGTGCACCTTGAGGAACTCGGAAATTTATTATCCACATAGATTGTTCCCTGGCTTCTGCTGCAGACGCCACTTACGAGAAAAGAATCATCACTATATATAGCAAGCCACTACTTACTAAGGGTGTAACTATTTGCAGCAGTGCTTTGCACTCAAGATGATGTTTTGGAATGAATTCTGCCCAAACACTGCCCAATAGTCAAAAGAATCATTCTGGAGTTAAGAGAGAGTGGGTATCTATAAACATATAGAGAGTTGTGGAAGACCGAAATTATATTACCGTTGGATCATGTCTATCATTGATTGCTTTGTTTCTTTAAGAACATATTGCGATTTTCCTCCACTTTAGGTTGCCAATCAAGAGTAATTGGATCTTTGAATACGATATATGGATCAATGAAACCAATGGTAGCGTCCCTTCTATTTTTGATGGCCCTCATCTCATATCTGGAAAAATATTGAACAACATATATGTCGGGTACCAAAGTATGGGGTACCCAACTTCGATGCAAAAACACCTATTCCCAACACAGCCCGGCCCAGGCAAAGCCTGTGAAAGCCCATGAAGGCCGCATCCACGGAGGCCCATGACGGCGCTGCATCAACGCCAGCCTACCCTCGGGCGCCAATTTTCCGATTCGCCCGAGCCTCCCCGAGAGAGCTCGGAAAAGCGGCACCCTCGGGCGCCAATTCTCCAATTCGCCCGAGCCTCCCCGAGAGAGCTCGGGAAAGCAGCACCCTCGGGCGCCAATTTTCCGATTCGCCCGAGCCTCCCCGAGAGAGCTCGGGAAAGCGGCACCCTCGGGAGCCGAATCTCCGATTCGTCCGAGCCTCCCCGAGAGAGCTCGGGAAAGCGTCACCCTCGGGCGCCGATTCTCCGATTCGCCCGAGCTCCCCCGTCACCCTCGGGCGCAACCTTTCTAAAGCATCCAATGCACAGTTGACGTCAGCGGAGAAATCTTAGACCACAAGAGACCTCTCTGACCACTTTACAAGCACTGTCCCGTCAGGCGAGATTTTCGACGTGACTGTGCTTCGCACGCGCACGACGGCCATACCACCTGCTAGGATTTCCCTGGCGACGGATTTGACGGACCTACTACGGCCATCCTCTCTTCAGTATGGTCTACGGTGCTCCGCCCCGTTTTCCGCCGGGATCTACCAACTACGACTACGACAGTTCAAGCGCCTGACGAACGGGCTACGCAAGAGCGGGAAAGGCACCTACTGCGTTGTCCACTCGAAAGGACGAGCACGCCTTTCATCCGGGCCCGCCTGACCCTCGGGAAACATTGTCCGAAAGCCGAAAATGCGCCCGAGGGAAGATATCGCCCTGCTCCGTTCCATCACACCTCCAGGAGTCCCGAGCCTCGGGAGACAACACCCCGAGGCGACTCACCCTCTTGTCACATCATGCAGATAGACGGCCATCAGATGTGACACTACGCCATGCTGTAATCCTGACGACTATTGCTGCCTTGGAACTCACCAAGATCGTACGAACCACTACGGCCATACCCCTGGGACGCGGAGACAAGACCGTAGCTGACGACAGTCAAACAGAGACAACAACTCCCCAGTGTAACATGCATGGCAATGTACGCGCTGCCCTCGCCCCTCCCTTATGACTATAAAAGGGAGAGCAGAGGTCAGCCTTAGGACGGGGATTCATTCTGACACAAGTACGCACACACACACAACAACAACAAGCAACCTGTACGCACTTACACGCTCTCAAGAGACTTGGGAGCACTTCCCTCTCTCTACCAGCTTGTAACCCCTACTACAAGCACCCCGGTGCAAGGCAACATGACTCTCCTCTCCACTGGACATAGGGCCCTCTTGGCCTGAACCAGTATAAACCCTGTGTTCCCCCTTGCACACCATCCAGAGCCTCAACCGCAAAACACAAATTCACTAGCCAGTGTTAGCACCCGCTACAACTAGCACTGACAGTTGGCGCGCTAGGTTGGGGGCTTTTTGGGTGTTGATGCAGGTTCCAGATGGCTGACAGCTCCATGACGCTTCCTGCTAGGGCGGTGCTTCGGTTCGGGAGTCTTGAGTTCGTGGCCACCGGCCAAGGACTCGAGATGAACCCACGCCCAACTGAGCCTCGCACCATCATCATCCTGACTCCGGCCCATCAGGCGGCCGGGGAAGGGACCACGGTGACGCTTCCGTCCGTCCCAGAGGACGAGGGGAACGCCGCACGCCGTGCTTCCCGGCAGACTAGGAGGAGGAAGCGTAACCGCGCCAACCTGCCCCTAGTCACGGAAGGCGCGGCCAACCAGGCACCCCTCGCAGGGGACGCCAACTCGGCACCGGCCGCCACCCCGACACCTCCGGCGCCGGCAGCCACACACCCGCCAACCGCCCGAAGGACGGGCGGGGGCGGGATCGCGGCGTCGACAGGGCTCTCTCTCCGCCCTCATTGGGGGGAGGGAGACGGCGCCGTCATCTCTCTTCGGGCTCCAAAGCGCTGTGGACGCCCACGTTCGTGCAGTCCGTGCTCTGTTGCACGACTTGGTGAAGACACCTGTCCATCGCCACGAGCGTCTGGATGACCTCGTGGGCGACCACGTGCCTTCCCCACCGTCTTCTCCCGGGAGTAGTCCCAGGGTGTATGGCGGGAGGGAGATGGACTCCACTGATAGTCTCACTCCCCAAGAATACTCAGAGGAGTGAGATCGTCGCGGTTGGACCTCACCGTCACGACGGGGCCTCAGCGATGACGACGACGAGTTCTGGGCGAACGTGGACTTCACCGTCCACCCCGACAACTCGTGGGAGGACGCCCCAAGCATCGTCACCGACTCCGACTAGTCCTACATCGACCCCGCTCGGGAATGCTACCACTTGGTGCACCCCGATGACGGACGGGTGGAGGACGTCCATTTGGGGGACGATAACGGAGCACCTTCTCCGCTCCAGCCGCAGCTTCAGCAACACACTCCATCTCTGGTGACTCCACGGCCTGCGCGGTCAGCTCCGCCACAGGAGCCAGGGGCTGGGACGTCTCGCCCCATGTACCAGTCTCCGGAGCTAGAACAGCTCCGAGAAGTCGAGGCGCGGATGGAGGAGGACCGCCTGCGCCTTACCCAGCTGCGAGCCGCGCTCGAGCGCGAGGAGCAGCAAGGCACCGGCGGAGCAGCTCGACGCCGAGCCCGGGACGTCCAGGCTCATATCATCGCCAACGATGGAGCCGGGACACCAGGAGCCCTGCCACGAGCAAGCCGCAAACTCACGGAGTCGGCAATGCGGCTCCGAAGCATGCCCGAGCCCTCTACCGAAGAGGCGCGACAGCTCAGGAACCAGCTCAAGGATCTCCTGGAGGATGCAGCCGTCCTCCAGGCGGAGAGTTCAGCGTCACGCCATCGTGGCGCTGAAAGTCACCAACGTGGCGGTGCGGCGCGCCACGAGCGAGAGACCTCGGTGCATCCCGAGGTCCCGAGGGCCCCGTCGGTTCACCAACGGCTTGGCAAGGACATCGACGTCCGAGCCATCCTTCAAGCCCGCGGTCGGCGGAAGACCGATGGAGTCGCACGAGGCTACAACGTTCATCGGGGCGGGCGCGACGACTCGGATGAGGACCGCGAGCCCTCACCCGAGCCCTCGGGTCCTCGCGTCTTCAGCGAGGCCATCCAGAGTGCTAGATTCCCGCCCCGTTTCCGACAGCCGGCCAACATAGCCAAGTATTCGGGGGAAACCAACCCCAAACTGTGGCTAGCGGATTATCGTCTTGTGTGCCAGCTTGGCAGTGCGCAGAATGATCTCATCATCATCCGCAACCTACCCTTGTTCCTCGCCGACTCTGCAAGAGCTTGGCTGGAACATCTCCCCCCGTGGTTGATCTTTAACTGGAGCGACCTGGTCAAGATCTTCGTAAGGAACTTTCAGGGCACATACATACGCCCTAGCAATTCCTGGGATCTCAGAAGCTGCAAACAGAAGCCGGGCGAGTCCCTCAGGGACTACATCCGGTGATTCTCTAAGTAGTATAATGAGCTCGTTCACGAGCTGGGACGCCAGACCCCCACCAGCGTCTCCGAGCTCATGAAGATAGCAACCAGCTTCGCCTCGGGGGACGAGGCGGTGGGAGCCCTCTTCTCCGACCCTAAGGGCAAACGGAAGGAGGAGGCCCCCGAGGGCACCTTTTCCCGAGGCCCAAACAGCAAGAAAAAGAAGGGAAAGGGAAAGGCCCCCCTCCGCAACGACTCCCTCGTGGCAGCCACCAAGCCCAAGGGGACACGCCCCCCTCGGGGCCGTTTCGACAAGATGCTCAACAAGCCGTGCCCTTATCACCAGGGTCCGGTGCATCACACGCTTGGGCAGTGTGTGATGCTCAAAAAGCACTACGGCTGATAGGCGTTCAAGGATGACGTCGGAAAAAAGCCCACCGAGGACCAAGAGGACAGGGACGGGAAGGACGATGAATTCCCGCCCATCGACAAGTGCCTCATGATCTTCGGAGGGTCCGGGACCGCTCCTACGCCGCGACAGCGAAAGCATGAGCGTCGGGAGGTCTACTCCGTCAGACTAGCGACACCACGCTTCCTCGACTGGTCCCTCAACGCCATCACTTTTAGCCGGGACGATCACCCGGACTACGTCCCATCGCCGGGGCGTTACCCGTTCGTTGTCGACCCCGTCGTCGGCAACATGAGGCTCTTCAAAGTCCTCATGGACGGAGGCAGTGGCCTCAACATTCTCTACGCTGAGACCCTTGATTCGATGGGGATGAGCCGCTCGCTCCTCCGGGCCACGACGTCCCCGTTCCACGGGATAGTGCCCGGGAAGAGCATGCAACCCCTTGGGCAGATCGATCTGCCCGTCTACTTCAGGACTCCTAATAACTTCAGGAAGGAAGTCCTGACATTTGAAGTGGTGGGCTTCCACGGCACCTACCACGCCATCCTCGGGAGACCATACTACGCCAAATTCATGGCGGTCCCAAACTACACCTACCTCAAGCTCAAGATGCCGGGGCCAAAGGGGGTGATCACCATCGGCGCTTCCTACCAGCACGCGTACCAGTGCGACGTCGAGTGCTGCGAGTATGCTGGCACGCTGGTGGAGTCCGAGGCCCTCATTGCCGACCTAGAGAGGATGGCAAAGGAGGTCCCCGACCCCAAGAAGGCCACGGGCACCTTTGAGCCTACTGAGGGGGTGAAGGAGGTGCCCCTCAACCCGAGCTCCCCTGACGGCAAGGTGCTGAAAATCAGCACCACCCTCGACCCGAAATAGGAGGCCGTGCTCGTTGACTTCCTCCGCAAGCACGCCGACGTGTTTGCATGGAGTCCCTCGGATATGCCAGGCATCCCGAGGGAGGTCGCCGAGTACTCCTTGGACATCCGGGCCGGGTCCAAGCCGGTGAAGCAGCGTCTGCGCCGATTCGACGAGGAGAAGCGCTGGGCCATCGGGGAGGAGGTGCAGAAGCTTTTGGCGGCTGGATTCATCAAGAAGGTCTTCCATCCAGAGTGGTTAGCTAATCCTGTTTTAGTTAAAAAGAAAAATGGAAAATGGAGAATGTGTGTTGATTACACTAGTTTAAATAAAGCTTGTCCTAAATATCCATTTCCATTACCTCGCATTGATCAAATAGTTGATTCCACCGCTGGCTGTGAATGACTTTGCTTTCTTGATGCATATTCTGGTTACCATCAGATTCGCATGAAAGAGTCCGACGAATTAGCGACTTCTTTCATTACTCCTTTTGGCACATATTGTTACGTAACGATGCCATTTGGCCTAAAAAACGCGGGCGCGACTTACCAGCGTTGCATGCTCAAAGTTTTTGGGGACTCATCGGGCGAACCGTTGAGGCTTACGTAGACGATATAGTGATAACATCTAGAAAGGCGAGTGACTTAGTAGCCGACCTCGAAGAGGTGTTCGAATGCCTCAAAAAGCGAAACATAAAGCTAAACCCCGAGAAGTGCGTTTTCGGGGTCCCTCGGGGCATGCTCCTCGGGTTCATCGTTTCCGAGCGTGGCATCGAAGCCAACCCAGAAAAGATATCGGCAATCACACAGATGGGTCCGATTTGGAACCTTAAGGGTGTGCAAAAGCTCATGGGATGTCTCGCGGCCTTGAGTCGATTCATTTCAAGGCTCGGCGAGAAGGGACTTCCCTTGTATCGGCTGTTAAAGAAAAATGAGTACTTTACCTGGACCACCGAGGCCTGGGAAGCCCTTGAAAGGCTTAAGGCTCTGCTTTTGAAAGCACCAGTTCTCGTGCCTCCTATGAAAGAGGAGAATCTCTTGCTATATTTCGCTGCTACTAACCAAGTTGTGAGTGCAGCGATCGTCGTGGAACGGCAAGAAGAAGGGCATGCATTGCCGTTACAGCGGCCGGTCTACTTCATCAGTGAGGTCTTGTCCGAAACCAAGACACGCTACCCTCAGATCCAGAAGCTGGTGTACGCGATCATTCTTGCTCGGCGCAAGTTGCGGCACTACTTCGAGTCCCATCCCGTGACCGTGATCCAGAACCGGGAGACGACTGGGAGGATCGCTAAGTGGGCTATCGAGCTCATGGGTGATGGCATCACCTACACGCCACGCAAAGCCATTAAGTCCCAGGTGTTAGCGGACTTCGTGGCAGAGTGGACCGAGACGCAGCTACCGCCACTCCCGACCCAAGAAGGGTATTGGGTCATGTACTTCGACGGGTCGATGATGAAGACCGGTGCTGGCGCAGGCATCATCTTCATTTCACCCCTCGGGGTCTGGCTCAAGTACTTGCTGCGGCTGCACTTCACGGCTTCTAACAACGTGGCCGAATACAAGGCTCTTGTCAACGGACTCCACATCGCCATCGAGCTCGGGATCCGGTGCCTCGAGGTTCGAGGGGACTCCCAGCTCGTAGTAGACCAGGTCATGAAGGAGTCAACGTGCCAGAACCCCAAGATGGCCACCTACTGCAAGCTGGTGCGGTTGCTCGAGGAAAAATTCGACGGCCTCGAGCTCAACCACATCACGCGTAGGTACAACGAGGAGGCCGACGAATTGGCAAAGATCGCGTCTGAAAGGACTTCGGCCCTGACGGGCGTGTTTGCCAACGATCTCCACAAACCTTCGGTCAATATTAATCTCTCGGGGGGCAAGGGGAAAGAGACCCTCGAGTCCCCAGGATAGTTCAGAGCGTCTTCAAGCCACGGAAGCCCCTCAGGGGCTGCCGACCCCTCCAATAAGGGGAGCCACCCGAGACCCTGGCTGAAGACGACGACAAAGCAAAGGCGATGGAGATTTAAGCCGAGATGGAGGACGACGACGAATCAGACTGGCGCGAGCCACTGGTCAGTTGGCTCGTCCGAGGGGTTTTGCCCTCGGACAAGACCAAGGCTCGGCGGCTGGCACGTAAAGCTAAGTCTTTCACGATGATCGACGGTGACCTCTATCGACGGAGTCCCTTGGGAGTCCTCCAGCACTGCATCCCTTTCAGTCAAGGCAAACGCCTACTCGAAGAGATACACGCTGGAGCTTGCGGCCATCACGCTGCACCAAGGACGCTCGTTGGCAACGCCTTCCGATAAGGTTTCTACTGGCCAACCGCCGTGGCCGATGCCACCGAGGTAGTACGCTCTTGCGAGGGATGCCAGTACTACGCTCGGCAGACACATCTCCCAGCCCAAGCTCTCCAGACGATTCCCCTCACTTGGCCATTCGCCGTATGGAGACTGGACCTTGTCGGGCCCCTTCAAAAGGCGCCCGGGGGCTTCACCCACTTGCTTGTCGCCATTGACAAGTTCTCAAAGTGGATCGAGGCCGGGCCGATCACCCAAATCAGCTCAGCGCAAGCGGTGTTATTCTTCACCGATATCGTCCATCGGTTTGGTGTCCCGAACTCCATCATCACTGACAACGGCACGCAGTTCACCGGAAAGAAATTTCTGGCCTTCTGCGACGAGTACCACATACGAGTAGACTGGGCGGCTGTAGCCCACCCAAGAATGAACGGCCAAGTAGAACGTGCCAATGGCATGATTCTTCAAGGCCTTAAGCCGAGAATCTTCAACAGATTGAATAAGTTCGGCAAGAGGTGGTTGGCCGAGCTCCCGGAAGTGATATGGAGCCTAAGGACTACACCAAGCCGAGCCACGGGCTTTACGCCCTTCTTCCTGTTGTACGGTGCCGAGGCCGTCCTCCCCACGGACTTGGAGTACAGCGCCCCGAGGGTCTAAGCCTATGATGAACAGGGCAATCAGACTTCCCACGAAGACGCGTTAGACCAAGTCGACGAAGCTCGGGACATGGCCTTATTGCACTCGGCCAAGTACCAGCAATCACTACGCAAGTACTACGCTCGGCGCATCCGGGGCTGAGCCTTCAGCGTAGGCGACTCGGTGCTACAGCTCAGGCAGGACAACAAGGGGCGCCACAAGCTGACACCACCGTGGGAAGGACCATTCATCATCGCCGAGGTGCTGTGGCCCGGAACGTACAAGCTCGCAAACGAGAAGGGCGAGGTCTATAGCAACGCTTGGAACATCGAACAGCTACGTCGCTTCTATCCTTAAGATTCCTAGCATTGTACAATTTATAAAATCTTGAAATAAAAAAGACCAAACTTCTACTCTTTTTACCTGATTTTTAGATTTTTCATCCGAGCCTACACTCGGGAGCGAAATGATCCTTCATTTCACCGCGCATTAAAAAAGAGAGGCTCGGCCTAACCTATGGAAAGGCTGACCCTCCCTCGGGGGCTAGGATGGGGGGAACCCCCCAGACTCTCCTGAGCCTCAACGATTTTGAAAACACAAAAATTTCAAAACCCATTGAAATCGTTTCTCCCTAAAACATGCTTCGCTCCTAAAACCAAG
Source organism: Eremochloa ophiuroides (assembly GCA_038502445.1). Classification (NCBI taxonomy): domain Eukaryota; kingdom Viridiplantae; phylum Streptophyta; class Magnoliopsida; order Poales; family Poaceae; genus Eremochloa; species Eremochloa ophiuroides. The sequence continues at coordinate 24,637,919 of JAHLJS010000002.1, forward strand.
CGTGAACTTATAAGACTCAGAAAAGTAAGAGAAGTCCCAGAGGACAGAGCCGGCCGAGTCGAGGAGACCGCTTACGCCCCTGGGCTACAGCATCTCGCCTCGCCACTTCGCGTTCGAAGGCTAATTCGCACTCGGAAGAAAGCTTATAAGATCTACGCTCGGCAAAGGGAGGAGGCTTAGGAAGAAACAACTAAACCTTTTTCCAAGGATTCTTCCTGCCAAAGCTCCTAGGACATCGGCTGCGTCTACGCCGCTAAAGCTACGACACCCGAAAGAGTCCCCTGAGGCTCGATGGCCCGGGCACAGGATCGGTAAGAAAAAACGCCTAAGGAAAAAGCACGAAACGAATTGAAAACGAACATGCAGCAAATATTTACATAAATATAAAGGCCACGAAGGGCCACATGTTTGTTTCCTCCCAGCCACTCACGAAAAGTTATTTTTTACAAGGGCACTACAGCCCGGCTTATCTTCATGGCAGGTCCAACGGAGGGAGTTCAACCTCGGCTTCAAAGAGGCCCGCCAGCGCTTCTTCGGGCTCCTTCATCAAGTCCTCCAGTGCCAGGAGCTCGGCGTCGTTGGCCTCAAGGAAGCCTTCGCTGACAGGGCTAGCGTCAAAGTTCCCATAATGGGACTTCACGACCGCCAACATTTTCTGGACTCCCGTCAGCAGGGCCTCCTTGACCCGGCCGCCGACGCTGCCATAAAGTGCCTCCAGTCGGCTCCGGAGCGAGACCCCCGAAGGTTCCCCACCGGTGCCGATGGAGTCACACAGCGCGCGCGCTGCCTTCTGTAGTTCAAGGTGATCGGCCGCCTCGCCATCATAAGCCGCTTGCAGAACTGCGGGAGCAAAACAGGGAGGTGAACAAAGACGCCACAAGCAACCAAAGACGAACAGAACGAAAAAGCACGACACTGCAGATACCGCCAGCCTCCTCCCGAGCCTTCCGCGCATCCTCCCGGGCCGAGTCCGCCGCGCTAACCGCCTGACGCAATGCCACCTGAGTTTCACTCAGGTCGAGAGCCAAGGCTTCAGCGGCAGAAGTCTTCTCGGTGGCAAGCTGATGGGCGGCATCGCGTTCCCTTGTCACCTCGGCCAGGGCGCCCTCCAGCTCTTGCACTCGTGTCGCCGAGGCAGCAGCTCGGCCCTTCGCCTCTTCGACCTCCTCCTTCAAGATAGTGTTGTCAATGCTCACTTCGGCGAACTTGGAGGTCACGGCGGCGAGCTCGCTCTGGGCACGGGCAAGGGCTTTCCCCCTTGAGGTCAAGCTACTTCCAGAGCCCGAGCCCGCCACGGAGGAAGCGGGACTTGTCCCAGGAAGTGTGCATAAGGTCCTGGAAAGGAGAGAGGAGCGGAGACGGTTAAAACGACACTCATTCACAGGTAAAGCTACGAAATACGGAGGCTCACCTAAAGCTGGGCCGGGAGCTCCATCTCGAGGACGTCGGCGATCACACGGAGACCCGCCGCCGAACTGAGCCCGAGCTCTTGAACGGCGTCCCATTTGGGAGCCTCGAGGTCGTCCCGGAGCGAGAAGACGGGCGGCGCTTGAGGATCCGCTCGGTCCGCCCACTCGATCCCGGAGGTGGTCAACTCCTGAGGCTGGGGCTGCCTTAGTGCCAACGCCTAGGGGCCTTCCTCACGAGGGGGAGGAGCTCCCGCGTCGACATCCATGGCCATCGAACCCGCGGCAGCGGCTCCGTTGGGGCGGCATCGGCTGATGCTCCCGAGGCGTCTCCAGAACTAACGACCGAGGCCTCAGGAGCCCGCGCTGGTGCTGCCTCCACATCAGCGGTGGGCGCGACGACGGCGGTCATAGCCGGAGCGACTCCTCCCGAAGGAGGAACCTCGGACGCCATGACCGGACCCGTGGGAGGTCGGATTTCCTCGTCCGTCGACCGGGCGCTCCCCCGGCTGTGTCGTGACCCTGCACCTTTAGGACCTTCAGGTGCGAGACCTGGAGGTCTGACCCCGAGCGCTTCCTGAAAAAATAGAGGAAGGAAGGAACGTTCGTAACGCCAGGACAGATCTTTGACAAAGATAGTAACAGGTAAAGTCACCTACCTCATATTTGGAACCACCCTCCTCTTCCACAACGCCCCCACGCTCAGCGGGATGACAGACGGCGCGGGCCGCGCTGGCAGTGGAGGAGTGGGCACCACCTCAGCGTCCGGGCCAGCCCTGCCCTGAGGCGGGGGCCCTGCCTGGGCGCCGGGGGTCGCCTTGTCGCCGCCGCCCCTCGGTGGGGAAGCCTGAGTCTGGGAGGACCCCAGCTCGACTTCTGGCGTCTTGGCACTAGTCGGCTCCGGCTCCGACGGCGTCGGCCCACCTCTCGCCCCGCCTTAGGCCGTCCCTCCGATCAGCGACGCGTCAGAAGGAAGGGTACGCCGGAACAAGGACCCCTCGGTCCCGCCAGCGGCAGCCTGGCCTGGCTCGGGCGCCGGGTCCGAGCCCGTTCCTGGCCTCTCCAGCGGCCCTCGTGGCCGCTGGAAGGTGGAGCCATAGCTCCAGTGTTCTTGCTGCCAGAGACCGCGCTTCCAGGCGCAGTCTCCAGCAGTTTTGCCTGGGGGCTCGGGTCACGAGCCTCGGCACATCCGCCAGTGGACGCCGACATGGGAGCCTTTCCTGGCTCGTTGGCGCCCACCGCGGGCTTTGTGGCCACTAGGGGCCGATCCGAAAGGATCATCAAATCGTCGTCGTCGTCTTCTTCGTCCTCTTCGTCGGTAGGGGACTCCTCCTCCGGCTCCCCCGCCGCCCTCTGGCGCCGACGAAGCTGGGCAAGCTCGTCGATTCTCAGGGCCTTCTTCCTCTTCAGCGCGGTCTTCTGGTCCGTCTTCGCCTTCGCCGTCTCGTCCCGAAGGCGGTTCTGGGTCCGCCGAGCCTTGTCCTCCGGGACAGGTGGAAGGGAAGGCTTCCCGGTACTTGAAAGACCCTGCAACAAACAAAGAAGAAAATCAGGAAGGAGACGGAGGAACTGCAAACTCGATAAAAGCAGACAACACTCACCAGCGCGATGAAGCCCGTGTGGGGGCGCATGGGCACCCGGTTCAGCTCGTCCCAGGTATGATAACCGCCCACCATGTACTTAACACGGCACATGATCTCTTGTTGGCCGATATCCTGGGGCAGCATCGCCGTGCCCTCCCACGACGTCCCGATAAGCATCTGGTTCAGCTCCAGCCTGCGGTCCATCAGCGGCAGCACCGTCCGCGCATGGAACCACGCCGCCACAGTGGCTCCCGTGAGACCCCGATCGCGCAGCACCTGGAGCACGTCGAAGTAGGCATTTAGATGCTTGGCCTCTTTAGCCGGGCACCCCCACTCCCACTGAGGAAGGGGAGCGGTGAACGCCCTTCCCGTATACTTGGGGAAGGCGTCCCCGTCATTGTGGAGGTAGAACCAGCCGTGGTGCCAACCCTTGTTGAAGGAGGGGGCCTTGCAGGGGATGTACAAGCCGGAGCGGATCACGAAACCGTAGCCCCCCGCGCGCGGGATCTCCCACGGCTTCTTCGAACCAGCCGCCTTGGTGTACCAATCAACGCGGGAGATGTGGCGCCATAGGTCCCAGTGCGGGGGTACCCCGAGGTAACCCTCGCACAGGGCGGCGTAAATCGACGCCTGCGTGAAGGAGTTGGGGGTGAGGTTGTGGAGCTCCAGCCCGTTGTTGAAGAGGAGCACCCGATAGAAGCGGCTTGGCGACGACCCGAGTCCGCGCTCGTGGTAGGCGATGAAGCTCACCACGTACCCCTCGTCGAGGTCCGGCTCGTCATGGTCGCTCGACGGCACGACCCACTCCGGAAGCTCCGCGTCGGTGCGGGGGCGTAGGAGCCCCAGCTCCACAAGCCGCTCCATATCCTTCTCCGTCACGGCGCTGTGCGGCCACGGCTCCAACCTGAGTATGCCGGCAGCGGCGGCGGCATCGGTGGGAACAGGGGAGGAAGCCATGGCGAACTAGAGAAGAAGAGCTATGGGAAGGCAACGATGTCGGCCGCGGCGGTGCTTCTCACTTGAGCAAGCAATGAAGGCGAGAAGGTGGACGGCGGAAGCAAGAAGGCGAACGGCTGCGCAAGCGAATGGCTAGGGTAGAAAGAAAAAATCATGATTTTCCTTATATACCCAGACGGTGAACCGAGTTAGATGTGGAGAATCCGCCGCATTAACTGTGTGGAACACGCCACGATCCCAGCGTCGCCGCTGGCCTCGCGCATGCAACCGCCTCGACTGCCCCGAACCATCGCGTCCGTTAGGCTTCGTTCCTCAAAAGGTGAGCCAAATCATTATGCCCGTTCGCCTTGATCCCGCCGATACATTCTCCTTCTCGACGAAGGAACCTCGGGCTCGGACGCCCGTTACGTTCCCAGGGGATCGAAGACTGGCCCACAGTGGCTTGAACAGTCGCCCCAGGGAAACCGAGTTAGGGACAGCTAGCGGATGGGTCACGAAAACGACCAGTATCCCGACGCCCGAGCGTCACAAGGGACATCCCGTGCTGTGTCCAAGTCCCAGTAGCGAGTCGATTATGTGGAATCCCTCTGTGGGAGGCATCAGGCCCTCGGGACCCGTCGAAGGGACCCGACATCCACTAATTGACCCTCGGGAAACATTTGGAGTGTGCTCAGGCCACTAGCCGACCCCCAACGAACGGGGCACGGACCTCCACTTGGACTAACCCAATCGATCTCCGATACAAAAACGGAGGCTCGGGAACTTACCCTGCACCTTGGAAAGACCATCGAATGACCTCCCTTACACGATGGGAGGCTCGGGGGCTCCGCTTCCAAGCGAACAACTCCCCTAAATAAATCAAAGAACACCCGAGGACTTATAATCACGATTTTAAGCCTTTGGAGGGATATAACATCCCTCCAAAGCCTCGGGGGCTACACCCGGCGGTTGCGCTCGCGCGCACCCACTGGAAAAAATAACCTATACTTCATCTCCTCGACAGGAAGAACCAGCTTGAACCTGTGGAGGAGTGCCTTCACTCCGCCAATGGCTCGGGGGCTACTGTCATGTACCAAAGTATGGGGTACCCAACTTCGATGCAAAAACACATATTCTCAAGACGGCCCGGCCCAGGCAAAGCCTGTGAAAGCCCATGAAGGCCGCATCCACGGAGGCCCATGACGGCGTTGCATCAACGCCAGCCAACCCTCGGGAAAGCGGCACCCTCGGGCAACAATTTTTCTATTCGCCCGAGCCTCCCCGAGAGAGCTCGGGAAAGCGGCACCCTCGGGCGCCAATTTTCGGATTCGCTCGAGCCTCCCCGAGAGATGTAACACCCGGTTTTCCGAAGAATACCAAGCGTTAACTATATGTGTGCCCAGGATGTCCACAGAACACATATAGTGTCAAATATGGTAAATATCATAAGCAATGCTTAAATACATAGCGAAACATATTTACATTAAGACTTACAAATATATGAAAGCACAACGGAAACTAGTCTTCATCTTCTATCTTCGGGGCACCATACTCCACAGGGACGGTTGACTGGGGGAGCACTCGCCTAGTACTCATGGAACTCCTTTGGAAACTCCTCACTTTATCCACCATCTGGTACCCATCCGGGATTTTTATTGGTGAAACCACAAGCGTCAGCTCACCATGCTCAGCAAGTATAACATGAGGGGGTGCAAGGCTCAAAAAGCTGACACGGCTGAACTGCGGTAAGCACTTTTAGTTGGTCATATTTTACTTATTAAGAGTCTATGTAACTAAGTTATGCTTAGCACCCCAGTGAGATTATAATAATTATCATCAATATCATTTCATCATCTCGAGCCATCCATAAAATCATCTGTCTCAAAAAGGATCCAGACCGCTCGTGTCCGTGAGCACGGCTGATATATCAGTTTGATCAAACTCTGCGCAGAGGTGTACACTTTCACCATGAGTCGTGAATTCCCATATGCCCCGAGGCGGCCAACCTCTTCTCACTTCCAAGGTGAGCAGGCAGGGAACCACTACGAAGCCTTTCACTAGTCACTCTAACAAGTTAGTAGACGCAAGGTTTCGGCAAGGCGAATGGAGGCCCCCTTCAAGAATGGCACACCATGTGACCGCAGCCCAGCACACATCTTGACAGGCTCGGAACCCATTCTTGAACCTAGACCCCCCTCTAGCGCCTTTCGGTAACTACTAACAAGATAGAGAAGATCTAGTTACTCATCTAAGACCAGAGCCATGTGATTCTCATGGTTGTACGGTAAATCCTGGGTGGCTGCTTTAAGATTCAGATGCATACGGAGGGCAGACTAGAGCGACCAAAAAGGCCCAATGCTCTAGCCCTCTTCTGTCCATGTTGCTTAAAAGCATCTTCCATCCATAGTTGCATAATCATTAATCAATATTATAGATCATTATTGTTGGTGATAGCAACTAAGCCAATCTACCCATATGCAATAACCCATAGGTAACAAGGATATAAGATATCAATAGTTCTAGGTAAAATCCTTATAGATTTATCATATTAGACACATGCATATGAAAATGTGATTAAATGGTTATTAGGCAACAAGGAAACTCATGTTACACTTGCCTCCAAATGCTTTCCAGGCACTCCAATTTCTTCACGATCATCCTTGCATAGCTCCACTTCTAACGATCGGAACAACCAGCACAAGCTTCACATTCAAACCTAGAAACAATACACCAAGCATTATAACAATAAATTACAAAGGTTTTGAAAACGTATGGCTTGTTCTATAATCGTGTGAGCGCAAAAACTAAAAAAAACAAGAACCACAATTAAGTGATGTGAGAGTTGAAAGGTATAGGTGGAAAAGATTGGATTGGATGAGCAAAGTGGAATTTGGACTAGAACATATTTAACGTGACAAAAAGGATTGAATATGTATTATGGTGTGTGGTAGAGAAACTGAAATAGACAGCATAGGAGAATAATATTGAATTGATATACATCATGTGGCATTCTCCTAGGGATATATGATAATTAGTGATATGATGTTTCCATCACTAAGCTGGAGTGACATATCAAGGTTGATAGTAAGGATAGATGTTTATTTATGGTGAGGATGTAGTTTATGAGACCTGATAAAACACGACTTCAAAAAGGAGAAATATGTTTAGTGGTCACAAGATCATGGTGGAGTGATGTGGTTTGATAGGATTAACTAAAATATAGCTCATGGTTCTGCCTGTATGATTTAAATGATGACCAAAATATAGAGAATATGCATGCAACATGTAAGGGCATGCCACATGAAGAGGGCATGTCAATCAGAGATGCACTAAGGAATAAACAAATTTGCAAATTGGTGGTATGCTAATGGGAACCATTGGATGACATGGATTGCATAATGATAACATGATATGATATTGATAACAAGATTTATCGCTGGTTATAGGACATCACATGGCAAAGATGGTGGTGGTGGTTTGGACGGGTAGATCATGTTAAGCGCATGGAGACCATGGATTTAAGGTGGGAAGAGAGGTTACACAAATGGCTTATGTTCTGAATATTCCTTAGAGATATGAGGGAATGATTTTGGATAAGTGAATAGGTTACTTTGGAACATGTCATGACCAACAAATGCACTGAGGTGGATGCTAGATCAACGGAAAACAAGGTTATGTCGATTTGTGCATCGGTTAAGCGTAACCGGTGGAGGACAGCGGGAAATATGATGATAGATTGCATGGTTATAACAAATACAAATAGAAATATATTTTGTGGGGTTTCTAGGTACTGCATGAGGGAGGTTATGGCAAAAGGAGGTGACGTTTTGACCATCCGTTGGTAGGAGAACATGATTGCAAGATGCGACTATGTGGTTGTTCGGCATGGCAAGGGCAGCGACATGACAATGATTATAACTCAAGCGTCATTATTCATATGATGAAGCTGACTTGCAGGGATGTGTGTAGGTATATCATACACACAACGGTCAAAGGTTCTGATCACCGGAGTGGTCAATCAACGGGAACGCTCGTGCCAACCCGCTGTGGTGCGGCTGCGGGACAGCAGGACAGCAGGACAGTGACCACAAGATAGGAGCATATATCTTTCATACTTTATCATATAGCCATGAAACTTTTCAGAGGTGTGTGCAACTATATAAAGGATAACATATCCAAAGGGTTGATCAAGAGGTTCAATGGATCAACGGGAACGCCACTGACAAAAATAGGGTCATTTCTGTTTGGACAGCAGGAGCGGCAGACAATTCGGTCTCTATATCTCGGCCATCATGGATTGGATAGCTGAACCAACTTGTGGGATCATATGCAGGGATGTCATGAACATGTAGGTCAAAGGGATTTATGATTTGGTCAGCGGATTAGCGGGGAACGCCGAAAGCACTCAGAGATGCCAATCTGTCCAGACAGCAGGGACAGCGGCACGGTGATGACCATATCTCTAAATTCTCAACTCCTATGAAGAAACCATTTTGCAGGGACGTGTTCAAGGATATGAACTACAATTTCACCAAAGGGTTTGATGATTTGATCAAAGGAACAGCGAGGAACGCCGCTGCCCAAAAACAGCAGCGCTGCTGGCCGCCAGGACAGCAAGACATACAACATGTATATTTCATCGGGAATCAACCAAACATCAACAAGGGTACTTGATATTCAGAGAACACTATAAAAACATTATGGGGGACATGATTTAGGGTTCTCACCATGGGTATTGGTGGGGTGGAGCGGGGAAACTCATCAACGATTGCCGGTGATGATAACGCGGTTCAACGGTGCATCCTTCTCGCGATGCGGTTGATCGGGGCGACATCCATGGTGGTAGAAGCAACCACCACGTCATGGTGAGCAGGGAGGTTGATGTTGAACTCCTCCAAATCCTTGTTGGGTGCTTGGGAAGGAAATCAAGGTGTTTAGATGGGTTGCAATCGCCGAAACACTTCGTTTCCATGGACGGGATGGAGAGGAAATTTGGGGATTGGTTGAGGCAGCCATGGGGGAGAATGAGGAAGAGGAGGGGCATCTCCCCTCTGTTCTTGACGTGGGAACTGAAGGGGGAGGCGTGAGGGGGCTGTGGGGGAGTTATACTTGAAGGGGAAAGGGTGGGAAACCAAAGGGTTGGAAGGCAAAGGGTCTTGTCTTGATATTTTCTTGACTTGGTTGATATTTTTGTGCAAGATGGAGAGGACATCAGGTGGGTGACGTGGGAGAGGTGAGAGGAAGAGGTAGAGGGCTGGTTGGACTCTATGTTGAACCACAAAAGAGGGGAGGGTGGTTGGGCTTTGACCCGTGGCGAAAGATAACTCAAAGTTTTAACTGGATTCGGTTCGAAGCGATGTCGGAGGACGCAATGAGTTGGGTTGACCCATTAGCAATAGAAATAAAGATGGGGAATATGGTTTACTAATGGGATAGATTTAGGTGCTTGTATGAAAACAAGAATACAATATGGAATGATAGTGTTGAGCTCGGCTCGCTAAATTCGTAGAGACACGATAAGGGTTTCGGGAAATTTAGCGTTCCAAAATGGTGAGACCAAGACCGTATGGTTTTCAAGGATGGTTCAAAAATATGTTTGGGTTTGACCAAGAGGAGAACGAGTGGAGGAGAAAGAGTCCATGTATATATTGCCCAAAGGTCAGGAAACGAGAAGAAAGATGGAACTGAGATTAACAGGGGTACATGATTGATTTCACTTGAACAAAGTGATGGTAGAGTTGCATATGGGATACAATGATTGATCATTAAGCATATGTTTTGATATTTGAACAAGAGTCAATTAAAAAGGATTGGAATCTCAAATATAAGGAAAAAGGGATAAAGAGAGAACATATTAGGATATGACTAAATAGAGCTTTAAAGAATAGGTGTTAGGGTGATGGCAAGATGAACATTTGAAGAGCCATCAAGGTTTTTGGAATAAGGATCAAGGTATATGGTTCCAAGGATTTAATCATGAATGGGAACTTGATCAAAGATTTGAGAAATTTGATTCCAATTAAACCCTATGCGTGTTTGAAAACTTTTGAAATCATTTTTCATACAAAACACTATGCAAAGGCATGAATGCAACAAACCTTTAAATTGTTCACAAAATGTTTGAAAACTCACATTTTCCATTATCCACAATGTCAACAACTTAAGCTATGTTGGAATTTTTAGAAAATGGTAAAAATCATTTGTTTTGTTTTAAGTGTTTTCTAGTCACATCCCAAAACAGAAATTTTGGGGTGTGACAAGAGAGCTCGGGAAAGCGGCACCCTCGGGAGCCGAATCTCCGATTCGCCCGAGCCTCCCCGAGAGAGCTCAGGAAAGCGTCACCCTCGGGCGTCGATTCTCCGATTCGCCCGAGCTCCCCCGTCACCCTCGAGCGCAACCTTTCTAAAGCATCCAATGCACAGTTGACGTCAGCGGAGCAATCTTGGACCACAAGAGACCTCTCTGACCACTTTACAAGCACTGTCCCGTCAGGCGAGATTTTCGATGTGACTATGCTTCGCACGCGCACGACGGCCATACCACCTGGCAGGATTTCCCTGGCGACGGATTTGACGGACCCACTATGGCCATCCTCTCCTCAGTATGGTCTACGGTGCTCCGCCCCGTTTTCCGCCAGGATCTACCAACTACGACTACAACAGTCCAAGCGTCTGACGAACGGGTTACGCAAGAGCGGGAAAGGCACCTACTGCGCTGTCCACTCAAAAGGACGAGCACGCCTTCCATTCGGGCCCACCTGACCCTTGGGAAACACTGTCCGAAAGCCGAAAATGCGCCTGAGAGAAGATATCACCCTGCTCCATTCCATCACACCTCCAGGAGTCTCGAGCCTCGGGAGACAACGCCCCGAGGTGACTCACCCTCTTGTCACATCGTGCAGATAGACGACCATCAGGTGTGACACTACGCCATGCCGTAATCCCGACGACTATTGCCGCCTTGGAACTCACTAAGATCATACGAACCACTACGGCTATACCCCTGGGACGCGGAGACAAGACCGTAGCTGACGACAGTCAAACAGAGACAACAACTCCCCAGTGTAACATGCATGGCAATGTACGCGCTGCCCTCGCCCCTCCCTTGTGACTATAAAAGGGAGAGCAGAGGTCAGCCTTAGGATGGGGATTCATTCTGACACAAGTACACACACACATAACAACAAGTAACCTGTACGCACTTACACGCTCACAAGAGACTTGGGAGCGCTTCTCTCTCTCGCTCAGCTTGTAACCCCTACTACAAACACCCCGGTGCAAGGCAACACGACTCTCCTCTCCACTGGACGTAGGGCCCTCTTGGTCTGAACCAGTATAAACCCTGTGTTCCCCCTTGCACACTATCCGGAGCCTCAACCACAAAACATAAATTCACTAGCCGGTGTTAGCACCCGCTAAAACTAGCGCCGACAATATTTACATATTTAGTGTGAGGATATATAGTTATATATATAGACAATTATAGAAAGAATATAATCACTTACACACAATAGCAGCTCAAGAGAGACTTGTTGAGCGAGTCCTGGTGGCATAACGGGTGTAATTCATTGAAAAATCAATATACATGATATCATCGCCATGGAAGTAATGATCGTTGCTAATTCTAACCATTATATAATTCTCTTTCCTGGCACACGCTTGTAGGTACCACTTGTTTAATAGGTACATTTGCATATCCGGTTCTAAATATCTCGTAGGATTGTAGTGGGTCTTTCCATATTCATATTTCATTCAAATATCAACAACTGGCACACTTTTGATGTGTCCATCTTGGAAGAGTTGATTAACGTTAAGACCAGTAGCTTCGAAGAAGTCACCAAGTTGATCCAAATCGACCTCTGCAGGTATCTTATCCATGTAGTCTACATTTGAACCATATTGATCACTTATAACTAGGGGTTCGACTGGTTTCGATTGTTGTTCTCCTGAGTTGTGGAACAACTTACTCTGCACTCTTCTTCTTCATCGCCTCATAGCCTTTGATGAGAGTGCGGTCATAGTCCAAGGGCGGTGAGGGCTTACAAGCTTCACGCAACCTTCTCTAACGATCTTCCACCTTTTGCCTTAGTGTATTTGGATGTACGTAAAAGTACGGCTTCAGCGGATTTTGCTTTATTGCTTCTCTTTGTTGTTTCAATTTTTCAAAATAATTAGCCATTTCTTTTTTGCCGCAGCACTTCTTTCCTCTCCAGTCTTGCCAAAAGGCAATTTCTAGGGGATAGGATTGCTTCGACGAGGGCGATGACTTCGTTTGCAGCATCTTAGTATCAATATATTGCAACCGTTGCAGGGGGCATGCATATTTAATTTTACGCTTTGTCTGTGTTTAATTCGTGAAATAGAATTCAAATTCAAATTCAAATCAAATGACGAGAAACTATTTTTTATACAAGAAAATCATTTACGAAGGTGGGGCAAGTAATAACTAGGTACCTCCGTTAATCCTTAAATGAAGGCTGAGACTTAGCACAACAGCCTCAGTTAATCAATTAACAGGGTCGAGCTAGCTAAGTAAGGTGCACCTCCGTTAATAGGATAACTGAGGTGGGTGAACCAATCATCCGTAGGTCTACATTAACGGATACCCCTGGATGGAGGCTGTTGCTTTGTCAGTGCCCGTTAACCAGAAATGCCTGTCTCCATCAAGTTTGCTTAGTAGTGTAAATAAATCAACATACTTTTGTATAAGATATGAGACAATAACTGACTATTAGTCTGATGGGTGTACAATTTGGCTTCTAAGCAAGATGTTGCTAGTTCTATTGTTGTCTGCTGTGCTTTAAACTTGGTTTTCCTGTTTCTCAATCACATATGATCTACAATCATTTTCTTGTTCTTTTAATTTAAGTCCTTTATTTTTTATTTTCTTATTTTCTCAGTCAATCTACAATTATTTCCCTTGCTTTCTAAGTCATGCACGTATACAACCAGGTTGAAATTTAAATTTTATATTTTTTCTACATAAATTGAATATGGCACTAGTGCTATAGTTATATTTTATTTTTCTACCAGTGTTTTACATTATTGGTTAAGTTTTAGTCGTTCTATTTTTGTCCTATACAAATGACTATAGCTCATGTGCTTTAGTTATCTTTTTATTTTCTACCACTATTTTTCATTATGTAGAAACTTACTAGGGTAGTACTTGCCCAGCGGTGCATGATGGGCATTGAGAGGGTGGTTACACTATCTTTTTTTTTTTCAATTTAGCTTCAAAAAATATGGCACCTACTTGCATGATGACATGTTGATGGGGACATGGGTTCCCAATCTTCTGTTAGGTAAGGATAACTATCATTTTGGTGGAGCACTATCGGTGCTATGACCCGGGGGGTTTTATAACACCGACTAGTAAATTTGTGATTACGTGCCAAAGCCCCGGATGGTGTGCAAGATGAAGATGGGGGTTTATACCGGTTTAGGCAGTGGGCTTCCCTATATGTCCAGTAGTACGCGAGAAAGGGGGTTCGTGTTATCTTGCACCAGAAAGTGCTTGCGATAGGGCTACAAGCGGGCGAGAGAGGGATAATTTCCCAAGTCTCTGTGAGTGATGGAGTGGTGTGTTTGAGTGATTTTCGTTATTGCCTTGTGTGAAGAGGCATGTTCATGTGTTTCTCCCTCATCTTAAGATTTGTCTCTGCCCTCCCTTTTATAGGCACAAGGTAGGAATAGGGTTACATACAGCTAACATGCACCGGGGCTGCCTAAGGAATAATTCCCGAGGGGTCGGTCGTCCATCGTCTTTTGGAGGTATGGCCCTGGACTGTAGCGGCGTAGGCGTTGTCCTTTAGAACGTGCCATCACCTCTGGAGAGATGGGTGCTGTCCATCAGGTGCAGTCCATGGTGTGGCGGGTGTCCTTTGGGTGCTCTTTCATCATGGGCACTCCCCCTCAGGCGTTCCGGGACCTGTGGCTGTCGTCACCTGAGAGATAGGGGCCTCGGGCAAATTGACTTGTACAGAGAGAGGGAGTTGGCAGCACAGGAATTGATGGCCCAGTTTGTCCGGGACGTGGGTATAGGAGTTAGGAGATGATGGCCGTCTCATCCCGTTGTGTCATCTTGCACAGGGAGAGGGGTTAGGCAGAATAATAGCCGGTAACCCTGCCCTTGTGGCGGTGTGGGTGACGGTGAGGTGATCTGACTCTGGTGTCAGGCCATATGATTTGACTCCTACGGGGACATGCGTTTGTAAGGAGGAAACGTGCACATGGGCCCGCCTGATGTGAGGGTGCCCATAAAGTTGGCCCGAGGGAGCGGAAGAGGTGCCCTTACATGCAATGGGCGATGATGCTGACATCATGATGGGGCCTCGGGCGAGGCAGAGATTTGCGCCCAAGAGTTCAGTGCTTCCCGAACCCGTTTGTTGGAGTCTCGGGCGGGACGGAGATATCGTGCCCGAGGGTAGTAGGTTGCCTGAGGCCATTCGCTGGGGTCTCGAGCGAATTGGAAAATTCTCCAAGGGATGTGTCTGCGCCCGAGCTCGGGGCTGAGGCCTCGGGCGAATCAGAGGCTAGCCCGGGGTGGTTAGGCATGACTCTTGTGTGGTTTCACATTCGAATGGGGTACCCCTAATCGAGGTACCAGACAAGCACGACACACCGATCCCATTTGAAATCCAAAGATTAGACTCTACAATCTTAGCAGCACGACTCATGTGGTTATCAACTGTGCCAATCGGTTGACTTCACAAACGAGGGCTAATCCTTGCCTGCAAAATGAAGAACACGAGCAAGAAGTCGAAAGTACGCAGGGAGATCAAAGATTGAGACAAACTACAGATGTATTTTTAAGTTCTCAAAGTGAGGTCTCACGAACCGATGTAATGGGGATTGTCAAAGTGTGTCGCACTCAGGCAAATGACGCCTTTGCCGAGTGCCGCCGACCAGAAACTTGGCAAAGTGACAATATACTGGCACCTGAGAACTTAGTTTGCCGTGTGCAGTCTAGTGAACACTCGGCAAAAGGGCCATAATTTGCCAAGTGTTGTCGGCTTGACACTCGGCAAACCCAATGTCTCCACCGAGAAACGGCACGACATGTTCTTTCTGCCGTTACAGTGACTTTTCTTTGCTGAGTGCTGACCAGACACTCGACAAAGCCTTTGCCGAGTGCCCGACAGATGACACTCGGCAAAGGAGCCTTTGCCGCTAATTTGGTTGCTAGCGGCGTTTGCTGAGTGCGGCACTCGGCAAACAGTCAAACCTTTTGCCAAGTGTAATAGTGGCCTTGCCGAGTGTCAGGGACAGTCGGCAAAGCGCCTGTTTCTAGCACTGAATGCGATATAAAGCTCAACTGGCCTTTCCCTGCAAAAATAAAAAAATAAAAAATGTGCAACTGTGCATAGTTTCGTGTGTGAAGAAGTGAGCTGCAATGCGTGCTTGATTTGTTCCTATACCTGACGGTATTACACAACTAGGCTAATGACAAAACAAATATATATGGGGCCACCACGAGGATCGTATGATGACCGGACTGATTGATTGAGGCGCATGGCGACGATAAGCGAGGCTAATGACAGAATAAAATATGGGGCCACCACGAGGATCACATGACGTTTGATTGGTTGATTGAATGAGGTGTATGCCGCCTTTACAGAGATATGATGCCAATACACAATATCCTCGGGTAGGGATTGATGCGGATATTAAATAATCCAAAACATCTAATATCCGTATTCGTTTTAGAGTCAATATGAATATCTACATTCGTATCTGATTTTAGTATGGTTGTTATGTGAAACATCCTCGATTTTCCACGAAGAGAAAATTTACAGAATGAGCTATAATGTGATAAAGCCAAAGTTGATCTTATCACATTATTATATATCAGTTGATATTACAGTCATACATCGTATATACTTACAGGATATTACATCAACTGAGTAGACACCTATTACAGGATTATTCTAGCGGAAGCATATCTAGTCGTCATCAGAGTTGGCGGAATATGTTGTCGAGTGAAGGCTCCTCCTTCACAGATATCCTCAGAGTTAATCTTGGCACAGCATAACCTTCTTCTTCTGAATCAAACTTGAGCGTAGGCACGAGACCGTCTAATCCTTCGTATCTCACTATCTCTGTTAGTCAGGTAATCTACACACCGCCAGATATGTGCAGGCTATGGTCAGCACCGATGAGCTTTAGTGGAAAAGGGAAGACAAAGGATCTGGCGATCCTAATATTTGGCTGTGGTTTGCATCCTATGCAAAGTAGCATCAAGTAATAATATCATAATAGTTGTCAAGTTTTAACCCATCTCATCAATTCCCATCCCAAATCCATCATTCCACCCATACGCCACCTTACACCCACACCCCGCACTCAGTCGACAGGCCCAACTCCCTCTCGGGTCCTGTCTCAACGGCACTGTGCCACACCGGGCACACTGCCTGAAAATCATCATCCTGGGGGAGAAAAGAATATACCACTCGCTACACCAGTAGAAGACCACAGGAAAGGTCCATAGCCAACGAGTCGGCATATGTATCGATCGATCAACCATAATACTCTGCAGAGGTTTTACTACTCACAAGATTAGCCATCATCGATGTTGTACATACATCTAGGCAGAATTCCGGGTGCTTGCTTGCCTAGGTCGATGCCACCCTACCACTCAGCCCTGGGTAACTTCGGCCCTTACGCCGAAACGCTGAGACTGGGAGATGCAGTACCGGGCCCAATCAGTGGTACTGCGCATCTAGGACGGTTCGGGAATCCCACATCCGTCACCGCCCACCCTAATCACCTCACAACCTAGCAGTAGTGGCACCGCCCTACCAAGTAGTCCAGCCATCTCCCGCCCATCAGAAGCGAGTGAGCAGTAAAGGATTCCTATGAGCCTGAGTACCAGTAGATCCTAGGTTTGACCAAGCAGGCATCTTCTCTTAGGGATACTCTCCCCGTGCCATCACGGCACCTCCGTTCATGGGGTTTCAACCACGCAGGCTTTCTACCCCAGAACCTCCTCATACACCATTACCCGCCACAGGTATCTCTCGTGGGAATGTCCAGATGCAACCCCCGGGCAAGACTTGCTTACACAGCTCGTCGTGTATCCCACTTGGTCGACTCGACCCTTACCACACACCCAAGACACACGCAGCACACTCAGCCCACCAGTCCGGCATCCCAAGCCAAACCATTCCCAGGGGTTCACCACCAGCATCACATCCCAGATACAATGCGAGTGGAGTTAATAAATATATAGTGATGTAATATGCAAGCAAGCAGGTAGGCAGGAATATATATAAAAGAGCGTAAGCGCGAAGCTGGGTGATACTGGCTTAGGTAGTAATATGCATCATATACTAGCAAAGGAATAAATATAAAGCGCTAGCAATTCTAAATATGCAATGTCTAATAGGATTCTCTAAAAGAAGGTGCTGCCATGACACCTGCGTTGTCGAGGAAGTAGTGGTATGAGCACTCCTCAGTTAGTGTAGTCGTTCTGCTGGATCACCTCCTCCAGGGTGACTCCATTCCGCGGGTCCTTGCGCCGTCCACGTTCTCTTCCAGCGGGTCTCGATCCGATCATCGCTAATCCGGAAATGGCTACTCCACGAAGCGACACAAAGCATAAATCACCCAATACACCGAAAGACGGCGGAACACGAGAGATCCATGACACCAAAGAAATAATAAAAAGGTTCACGACTTAGCCCTCTCGGCGTATATCCGATTTCATCGGGCCAAAGAAACAGGAGTGATGGTTTGCTAAGCACAAGCTTATATCGCAGCCAAGCCAGTATGGTCTTATGGTAAATGACTTAGGCTAGAGCTTACCCATAGCAAACACCACAGCACACGATCTTCCGATCCGAACGCCACGGAGGGGACGGGAATCGGAGGACGGTCGAGCAAAAGGGAAGAACGGGGAATTACTAACAATAAGTGTTGTACAAAATAATGCAAGTGTTTAATCCACTTGTAGAGTACCAAGGCTGTGGTTCAAACGGGTATAATCATACAAGTCCTTAAACACCAAGAATTAAGAGAGATAAATAGAAAGAAAAGTTAGCTAGGCACATCTATATCATATTCCCAGTCACACCTTCAGTGAAGATGGTTTTAAACGGTCGACCGAGTCGACCTACATAGGTCTGAGATCTTAATATAGACCATAGCTTCGCTAACAAAAGGAGTCAGTCCAGTCTTTGATCCAGTCACTGTGAGTAAGACGGGATCGAACAGAGCGGGCTAAACGAACAGAGAGCGAGAAGCATAAAACACTAGTGGTCTACTCTTTCCAACGCACATGCCACGGAATAGACGGGGCGTTAGAAGAGAGCGACAGGTGAAAGAAGCAAGTGCGCAAACCACTCGTAGGGTACCACGACCTGGGTGCACTGGCACTAAGTCATTACTCGGATCCATAACGATGCTGTTGTCACCGCAAGAATCAGAGGAATGCGACGGTCATGCAGGGTACGAGCATACGAGGGTCTGTGCACGAAAAGTCAACGAGAGACGGCGTGAGGTCAGGTTACACTCGGTGTTACGGTCATGGCGGAACAGATCCCGCGATCGCAATGTCTGAACGAGGTACGATCACACAGCCGGCTCGAAGGCACGGCACACAGACAAACAACATGACAACCAGCAATAAGAACCAATGACACGACTCAAAAGACTCATTATAAGACTGCGGAGTAGCACAATTCCATAGCATTATGATAGATAGATCCTGTATTACAGATTTAGATACAGACACATCGTGAGGACAGGGTACAACAGATATATGAACAGACATATCGTAAGGATAGGATACAGTATGATGGATAGATGCACAAGGAGTAAGAGCAGGGGTCCAATAGTCCGGCGTCGTATATCACTTTGGCTTTCCAACCGTCCAACATTATCTATGGGGCCTCACAAGGTGGCAACGGGGCTATGGCACATGGTCCGACAGGGCCAGTGTCAAAGGAAAAGTAGCGAGGCTTACTTCTACACGTCCCGGCTCCACTGGGCCAGCTGTTGGTACCTTCTGGCCTGCTATGGCTTGCTTCGGCTGGTCGCGGCTAGTCGTGGCCTCCTGAGGGCTGGTCGCGGCTGGCCGGGCGGGGCTGTGGCTGGCCGGAGACTGGCTGGAGGTGGCAACAAGTGGCTGGGAGGTGGCAGAGTATGGCCGGGTTCCAACGATGTGCGCGGTAGCTAAGGTGAAGCTTGGACGGGGCGTCGGTGCGTGTCGGGGCGACCAGGCAGGACTTCTAGAGATCTTCTCCCCTCTCGATCGGCGTCCGTCGTGTCCGTCGGCGACATGAGTAGAGTGGCAACGGTCTCAATCTCCAAGGCACAGGGTAAAACCGGAACGCGATCATGGTGGTGGTTTGGGTAGTCCTCGGCCACGCCGGCGTTCTTGGAACGCCGGTGGTTCGATTTGGCTAAATGGGTCTCGTGTCGTGTGTGCGAGTGTCCTGAGCCGGGAGAGGCTCGGCCTACGCGTCCCTGAGGTGGGACGCCATGGCTCATGTGGCGGGTCCGGTCACGGTGGCGGTGCCCACCAGCGATGTCGAGGCGAAGCTCACCGAGGGCTTGCGGTCGGTAGATCGCGTGACGCGGGTCGGGCTCGTTGCCAGCAGAGTGCGAACGAATGGGGGCTCCGTTGAGGACAAGGCAGCAGGGGTACAACATCGGGACTTCGGCGGCCTTCGGTTCTTGCGGTTCGTTGGTGCGGGCTAGGAAGTGGAGGGGCTCCGGTCAAGGCGCGGCATGGTCCATGTCTCCCTGTGGCAGTGGAAAAACGACGGCGCGAAGGCCGGTCTCAGTACACAAGTCACTAGCAGGGTCACAGTGGAAAAGGAGAGGGCCTCAGGCATCGGCAGCTCATCGAGGAGATCGTGGCCATGGAGGAAGTTCGTCCGGGGCGCGACGGTGACGACGTCGTGACGTGGATGCGTGATTTGGTCATGGAAAGACCTGCTCGTCGGCAGAGCGAGCCGAGTTGCAGCGTCCAGGGCACGGGCGAGGTCGGCTTGATGGCGGCCTGCTGCGGCGGCGTGGCGTCGGTGGGGAGCGTTCTGTTCGTGGCCGTGGTCAACGTCGAGCGCCCTGGCAGCGTGAAACAGAGCGCGTTCAGAGCGTCGAGAAGGACGCGCGCGGCCATGGCGGTGTCGAAGATGCTCGGCCGCGGCGGGGGCGTTGTCAACGTGGTCCTGCCGGCTGCTGGCGTGGTGGGGCAGGACGGAGATGACGAGGTCGGGGTCGACGTCGTCGTGGCCGTGCTTCCACAGCAGCGTGCCCAGACGTTCGTGATCGGGAACGGCTGAACGGGGTCGCAGCTGCGGCGTTGAGGCAGAGGAGGTGCCCGAAGCGCGAGCGACGTCGCGACGGGGTGGACGGGCCTGCCGGTTTGGGAGCTCGCGTGCGTCCCAAGTCAGTAGGCGACCGGTGACGGATGGAAAGGACGGAGGCCGCGGTGGTGTCTGCAGACGGTCCCAGGTGCCGGCGTGGTCGAGGCCTCCGGGTGCTGCTGCTCGCGGTTGCTTGGTGGGACGGAGCCGGGGAGTATGCCGGCGGGGCGAGGTCGCCGGCGCGAGCTGCTGCTGCGTGGCGAGTGGAGCGGCTTGACGTGGCTGCCTGCGCACGCGAGGGAAAGGAACGGCGGCGGCCAGGAAGATGAACAGGGAGCGGCAGCGGCTCCAGTCTTTTATAGGCGTGCGTGCTAGGGCACTGAGGTGATGCCGTGCATCCTCGACGTCCGTGTCGGGGCCCAGACACGCTGCGCACATCGCGGGAGGGTGCGGATGCCGGAGTCGCGTGCTTCCTACGCGCGTGTCGTGTATCCAGTTGCGGCGGCGGCGGCGTCCTGGGAAGGAGCGTGCGCTCCTAGGGCTCGAGAGGGCGCGGCTGCTGGGCCAGACGGGCTGCGCAGCTGGAGTGGGCCTGCTTCGGGGCGAGATGGGCCAGCGCAAGGGCAGGAGGGTGGGCTGCACGGCTTTTGCCCTGTTGGGCCGTGGTGCTGCTACGTCGGCCAAGGATGGGAAGACGGCTGCGTGTGTATGTGCTTATACACGTATATGCTAATGACACAGGAGCATGCACATGCACGTGTGTGCATGTATGCTAATTAGCTTGTGCAGCCAGCTGCCGTAGTGCTGTAGGTATATGTATACAAGTTTGAAACGTGTAGACCATTGCTTGGTGGACTGGTAGTGTACGTGTTTTGTTCAGGCCTGGTCTTGCTCGGTTTCTGTCCGTGTATGCCCTTGTTCTAGAGATCGAAGGTCATACGAGGCTGCTAGTAGGTACGTGTTTGAGTCGCACATACAACTAGCTAATAAGCTACAGGACCATGCATGCATGCAGGCACGAGCCGGTAACAACTAGATTAGGAGCAAGGCTAGCTATTCAGTGGTTACGTGCTGCTGCTTGGTGTATCAGCAAAGGATAATATGAAATAGATTTAGGGGGTAGAAAGGAGTGGAAAAGGACTCTTTTTCCTTTTCAAAATCATTGGCATGGAAATAAATGGAGTCTGAGGGAAATTCGAAAATGAGTTCTTGATTTATAGATTTTGGTCGGGAGAGTTGGAACGAGATTAAGGAAGGATTCGAAAGGTATCGCTACGGACTTGTGCTTTTCCAAACAACACACGAGGCTAGAAAACCCCAACTGACTAAAGAACTCCAGTACAATCCTACCAACAATTACTACATGAATGCAACGATCGTTAGCGGGTTAGTCGGGGTTCGACCTAGATTCTACATGTTTCGTGTAATTGAAAGAAATTTTTTTGAAAGTCCGGATTTTTGATTGCCGGAAAAACCCGGGTTGTTACATTATGTGCTTGTATATACTCTCTCCATATTGATAAAAGATGATGTTTAGGACAACGATACGGTCTTCAACGCATGACTTTGACTTCATATTTCTATAAAAATATTTATTGAAGAGTGATATATATATATATATATATATATATATATATATATATATATATATATATATATATATATATATATATACTATTATGAAAATATATTTGAAGACAAATCTATTTATATAGTTTTTATATTTTCAAAATTAACAATTTAAAAGTTATTCATGATTTATATTCCCAATGTTTGACCAAGATCTTTTTCAAAACGTTATCTTTTTTTTTTTAATATGGAGGTAGTACATATGTATTCGTTTTATAGGATTTTCTATCTCCCATTCCAGTTCATATTAAAAAAGTGTGAAACATCCGACACTATCAATCATATCATTAAAAACAAAGTACATGCTAAACCATCTAAAACTTGTATCTATCTCTAATTAGTATATCTAAAACGTGCATCACTTAAACTATTTAAAACATTTCTATTACGTGGCCAATAACAATATATATATTTATTATTTATTAATGGCATATAAATGTTAGTTTTAATATGGTTAATTATATATTATTTTCTGAGTTGTCATCATTATCATTGGGGTTATATAATTATATTCTCTACATACGTAAATAATTTGTTCTGCTAAAACTATCAGTGGACAAATAGATGTATGTTATCTTCAAAATCTAGTACATATCCCAATGAGAATCCAAATTGATGACATTCTTCTATATTTGTATCTCAATTAAAATTAAAATACGGTAAAAGTGCCATCTGTATTCGATTCCATGCGGCTCTGATCCGAATCCATATCCACAACAAGCAGCTGTGAAAGTATTAGGGCAAGGCTAACGACGGGATGAGGATCACATGGCAATTGGTTGTTTGATTGAAGTGCAAGGCATCCACAACTACCTTTGTATGTATTAGGCCAACAATGGAATAAATATGGGGCCACGGCGAGGATCACATGATCATATATAGTAAGTATCGGGGACGATCCACATGTAATTAATTATCACATGGATAAAAATTTAATGTATAAATCTTTTTGAATTTAGCTTTAAAAAATATGGCACCTACTTGCATGATGACATGTTGATGGGGATGTGAGTTCCCAATCTTCCGTTAGGTGGATAACTTTCGTTTTGGTGGAGCAAGACGCACCGATCTGGTTTCAAATCCAAAGATTCGAACCTTGCAGTCTAACACCATGACTCTTCTAGTTACCAAACCGTGTCGCAAACCGGTTGACCTCGCCAACAAGGGCTAATGTTTGCCTGCACTAGTACAAAAATACTCTATCTTGACGCCTCAAATTTTTTTTACAGGCGGTTTCGCTTGACTTCTGCCACTAGAAATCAGCACCATTTATACAACGGGTCACTTAAGGAACCGTCACTAGAAATCGATTTCTAGTGGCGGTTTCTTAAGTGACCCGCCTGTTGAAATAATCTGAAATTTAATTTTTTGAGTTTTTCAAATGACCTCGTATGAAAAAACTGTCTAAATAAAAGTGGTAGATCTCGAAAAGTTATGAAATTTTGTAGTTGACAACTTTTCCATTTGAAATCATCTTGTAAGCAAAAAATACGTTTAAATTTGTCAAATTTGAAATTCAAATTTTATAAATGACCTCGAATGGAAAAACTTCTAGTTGTAGATCTTGAAAAGTTATGCAACTTTTTAGTTTACAAATTTTTCATTTGACTTCGTTTAGGGCCTCAAATAGTCAATTTTTCCATCGGTTTCGTAATAATATGTGGTGAACCTAATTTAACAAAGACATAAGTGACTGATGGGTGGAATGGTTAGAGGAGCTCACGTGCGAGGGGAAGGTTGAGGGTTCGAACCCCCGCGGCCGCGTAGCGCGCGAATTTTGCGCGAAAAATGCCGCGACTTGCAACATTTGGAAACTCCTCCATGATTTAGTTCTGATGGTTGCCATCCACATCTAGCTAATTCATAGCAAAGTGTTATTTCATCCAATCTATACCCAAGATTAGATCAATTCTATCTATTCTTAGAACAATAGGGCTCACTTTGATTTGAAGTCTACCCCAATTAAAGAAGGCTTTACTGGTTTGGGTTCCTTACTGCGGACGATTCCACTAACTAGGTGGAACCTAGTTGTTAGCTGGAATCCTGGTTGAGTATTAGGAGGAAGAGGGCGAGTGTTGCTTCTAGATGCTTGTCCTTGAAACTTTCTCTCGTCTGATGCCATCTCCCTCCGCTTTTTGTCAATCACAGTAGCGTGATTCACCAAAGTTTGGATGTTGGGGTAGGTGTTGCTCATCAATTGCAATTGAAGTCCATCATACAGACCCTTCAGAAAACAAAGCTCCTTGTCAGCATCATTTGCCACCTTACTCAGGGTGGGCATAGAGGGTATTCAGTGGTATTCATTATTGAAAACTCATTATTTTTGCTGATCAATGGTATTTGAGGATTAAGTTTGACACGTCCCTCCAGATTTAATTTTTTTTGCTTAGCTATTTCTAAACCTGATTTTCGGAAAAAGATTAGTACAAATGGTTTATTAAGTGAACCGCCTGTAAAAATAGCTGATTTTTACAGGCCTCTAGCACTGGCGGTTCCGAAAAACGCTAGTAAAAATAGCGATGGAACTGCCAGTGCTGAACCTCTCTGTACTAGTGCTGTGAAACGTAGAACGCAAGAAAGAACTTAAAAATACGCAGCTCAAAGATTGGGACAAACTGCAGATGTATGATTAAATTCTCAATTTAGGGTCTCACAAACCGATGTAATGAAGACTGTCAATGAAAGCAAAACTCAAACCCTAACGACGGTGGCAGCGTATGAATATATAGGTCATAGGGTCATCGCCTGGACGTGCCCCTTAGTAGACTTAAAGACGATACACGAACCATGGGGCCAAAACATTGATGCAACACCGGAACAGACTTTGGACGCTGATTTATTTTACGAATCCCATTGTTTCTGAAAGAGTTTTTACGTGGGTCCAGCTCCATTGGCTTTCTTTTGAAATTATGTTTCCAACCATGTGGATCGTCGAAAACAAAGTCCGTATGCGACTTAGGCGTCCGGGGCAGACTCAAATTCATGTTGGACCGGTCCTCCAGCTAGTGTTGGGCGTACTTGCTGATGTTCTATGCGTCCACACCTTTCCTCAAGCTCCCCATGACTCTCTCCAATGTTCATAAGCAAGATAACATCATTAGGCAATAGTCTATTTCTTAAAAGTATGAAAAGGATCGCATAGGAACGAGTTGAGCTCTAAATTTAGTGGTCGCATTCGAAATCGGGTCATTAATTGATCCGTGCATACTGGTACTAGGATCAGTGGATATATCCGAAAGTGTTCTCATCACGTGTGTTTCGGTAAGTGAAAAAAATTACAAAAGCAAATAGTTTACTCTTTTATAAAACAATTGACGTTGTTTTGCCTTGGTCACTAAACTAAACCGGCTGCTCTAATATCATAAATAGTAACATTTAGTGAAGAATTGAGCCATTGTTGTTTCGTATTCGGAATGAAGATATAATGTGTGGTTGCTGATATATGTAGTCACTTTTATAAAGGAACGGAATTTTTCTTTTGGTCACAAAACTATTTAGTGGCCGGTGATTATAACCCGGCCTATTGATCAAAATTATAAAGCTCAACTGGCCTTTCCCTGCAAAAGATAAATAAACAAAAAAAATGTACAACTGTGCATACTCCATAGTTTCGTGTGTGAAGAAGCGAGCTGCAATGCGTGCTTGATCTGTTTCTATGCCCAAATCGTGAAGATCCACAACTGTGTATTACACAGCTAGGGTAATGACAGAATAAATAAGGGGCCACCACGAGGATCGTATGACGACCGGACTGATTGATTGAAGCGCATGGCAACGATGCAGCTAGAGATATAAAATGGTATCCACAGCTAGCTGTGTAGTATTAGAGCGAGGCTACACGATGATCACATGACGATTGATTGGTTGATTGAATGAGGTGTATTCCCTCTAAACCCGTAAAAAGAAAATCGTTTAGACCAATAAGGTCTCCAAAACATGATTTTGACTTTTATATTTCTATAAAAATATTTATTGAAACGGTGACATGCATATTTGTGTGAAAGTATTTTTTTTGAAAAGAGAATATCTATTAATATTTTAGCTTCTGCATCGATTGTTGCATGTGGCTGTTTTGTGTGAAAGTATATTTCAAGACAAATCCATTTATATAGTTTTCACATTTTTAAACTCGGTAATTTAAAAGTTATTCATGATTTATATATTTTAATATTTGATAAAAAATCTTATCCAAAATGACTATCTTTACGGGTAAATAGTGCTATCTGTATTGATTTCATGTGGATCGGATCCGAATCCAAACTCAGTTGTGTACTAGAGCGAGGCTAACGACGGGATGAGGATCATATGACAATTGATTGTTTGATTGAGGTGCAAGGCATCCACAAACCACCTTTGTATTATTAGGCCAACACGGGAATAAATATGGGGCCATGAGGATCACATGATAATATAATAAGTATCGGGGACAATCCACATGTAATTATCACATACATAAAATTGAAAGCATAAATATTTTTCAATTTAGCTTAAAAAATATGAAGCGTACTTGCATGAAGACATGCTGATGGGGACGTGAGTTCCCAATCTTCCGTTAGGTGGATAACTTTCATTTTGGTGGAGCAAGACGCTCTGATCTAGTTATAAATCCAAAGATTCGAACCCTTATAGTTAATGAGTTATGTATTCGTATAAGCGTAAACGTATGCAGCAATTACTGGATTTTAATGGTCATCGATCTGGCTCGGAGTCAGTTATGGATCATAGACTCAATGAGATAGGACCTGGGACAGTATCAATCAATGATACACATGATCCAGCAGTAATAATCTAATAATATCGGTCTTCCACAACTTTGTGTATGTTTTATAAATACCTGCTCTCACTTAACTCCGAAATGATTTTTTTAGCCTATTTGGGAAGTGCTTGGAGAGAATCCATTCAACAACATCGTCCCGATTGTAAAGCACCAATGCAAATAGTCATAATTAGTAAGTAGTAACTTGATATATGTAGTTTCTAACATCTTCATTTACCATGGTTCAGATCACTAGATGACGAGAGGATTTTTCTCGTGAAGTGGTGCTTGCTTCAGAAGCCGGGGAACAATCTATGTGAATACTACGTTTACGTGTTCCTTAGGATATACTTGAATAGAACTTCAGAAAAAAGGATCAAATTAAATTTCAAAATATTTTTGTTACTATCGTTGGTATATATGATTAATCATATACATACTAATATTTTTTTCTCTTAATTTAATTCAAATTGAAGACTAAATGGTTGTGGCAAAGGGTTCTGTAGACGGACCAGATCAAAGCCATTGAAGAGACAATAGCAGGATTTATTAATGACCAAGTTCTAACTCCCAATGGCGATGTAATACCTTTGGTATTATCACTAATTAAAACTGCCATGCCATCATATTTAATTTAATTGCCTGTATGTGATTGTGCTTAGGGCCCCTAGAGTGACTTGATTGTGTTTATGATTGATTGTGCCATTAAACCTTTCATTGGAAATTAAAATTTTAATTAAAAGAAAAATCAACTTAAGCCCTAATTTGCCCCAAAAACCTAATTCAAAATTTATAAGGAATCTATTGAAAGTGTCTTAATAAAATTTGTAGATATTTTAAAATATAACAACTTTTATTTTTGGAGATTTTGAAGTTATAGAGTGGAAATTTGAATTAAACTCAAAACAGTGACTTGAAATTCAAATTTGAAATATCATTTCAAAAATTACAGGAAATCTGACCAAACACCTTTAATGAAAGTTGTAGAGCTCAACAATTAGAACAACTTTCCTTTTTATAGATTTTCAAGTTATTAGGAAGAATTGGGAGAATTTTATTGGATTGTAAAATGAAATTCAAACTCGAATTTACCCCTTTTCTGTAATTTCAAATTTAGGCTGAATTTGAATATGGTTCAAAAAGAAAAATATTCTACATGAAATTTCCCATAACTTTTGTATTTGTCATTTTCACATATTCGAACTGATAGGGCATCATTTGAATTCAAATAGCATTTGACCTATAGGACTAGCTACAGTACCAGGGGCCCCTACCCCTGCCGTGTCCGTGCGCGCGTGCGCCGTGGTGTACGCCGGCGCCGTCCTGCCAGCTAGGCCCCGGCCGCTACCGCGTGGTCGACGCAGGGGGATCGGACACCTGGTCGCCCTTATCCCCTCCTCCTCGGCCGCTTAAAGGTGACGACCGCCTCTCTTTTCCTTCCACACTCCCTCTCGGTCACCGGTGGACACACCTCGATTACCGGCCGAATTCCACTCACCCATCCACCTCCACCCTCTCCATCGTGCAATAGTCTAATTCAGTCCATTGCGCACCTCCCGAGCTATTTGGGTTGGCTTGTTGTTGCCGGAGTCCGCCCCACGCCGCATTCTTCTTCCTCTGCTCCGACCGAGCGCCGCCGTGGGCAACTTCGACGCGGCTAGCTCGTCTCGGTGAGTCCCTCTCCATTTCGACCGGTGTTTTGCTCCATACTGTACGGTGATGCTCATGCTCCCGTTGGTTTCTTGTTTGGGGTCTAGGGTAACTCGGAACAGGAGCTCGCCGTGGTGTTCGCGTCGTCTCGTCCGCCATCGTCGCCGTACTCACCTCTCTGCATCGTCGCGGGACTAACCATCTAGCCAAACCAAGCCGTGGTGAGCCCCTGAATCCTTAACGCACTTGACCTTGGTCGCTTGAGCTCACCAGCGTGAGGCACGCCGTTGGGGCCGAGCCGCCGCTGTCGCGGCTGTGTACACCCCAGTACCTAAAGGAGGTCCACACGTAGCTCGTTTAATTCGCGGGAGAGTCTCGAGTTCACTAGTGCCCTTGGTTGGGCCAACCGGCTCACCGTCGGCGAGTTGGGGGCCGGTCAAACGTCGGCGACTCGCCGGTCAGCACCTGTGAGAGAGGGAGGGGTGTCGGGTTAGAAGGTGAAGTTTGGCAGGGAGTTAAGTGAAAACTGTAAGACTCATATGAATAGTGTTATGTGGACTGCGGGTTAGTTTCCTTTTTCTTCGGGGTCTCTTTAGCAAAACGGCCGGCGCGGTGCGGGGCAAACCGAGTGGGCCGGCTTGTTCTGTTCGTGGGCCGCTCCGGGCCAAAATAGGTTTTCCATTTATTTAGGGATTTTCCAATGCCTTTTCCATTTCCATTTTAAATGAATAGTAAACTATTTTGCTATTTTTCTATGAATATTTTTGTTAAGACAAAAATCATGAAAATATTTGTAGATGCTCTATATGATATGTAGTATTTAACAAAAATATGAAATGAAGGATTTGAGTACTTTCTGTAAGAGCTTAAAATCTGTGGATTAATTATTGAATGTAACTTTGAGCAATTTTAATTAATTCGCTGTTAATCAAAAAATCATGAAACTTATTTTGCCACTATTTTAGGCAAGAGCTATCTGTTGGTAAAGTTTGGCATCAAATGGAAATAGTTTAATTATTTATTAATTAAATGCTTGATTAATTGCTTAATAAAATAAATAGAAAACCTTGATCACTTAGGGTTGGTGTGAATTTTGGATTGATTGTGGTCTTAGGTCAAACACCCTTATGACCTAGGGCAAATTTTTAGAAACAATTAATTTGAATAGGTTGTGGATGGTAGTAGTGTTTGAAGGTTGTTTTATTCATTATTTCATGTACCGTTTTATTGCATCGCATTCATACATTCATCATTGCATGCGTGTAGTGACCGAGAATCAGGAGGTGAAAACTGAAGTGACTGCTGAGGAGACTGCTCCTGAGATTGTGCAAGGCTTTGACATTTGTGGCACCGACCCGGACCCTACTCTTTTTACAATCCAAGGCAAGCCCCGGTGCATTAGCTCCTACTTGTTATTTATAAATGTTTTATCACTTGAGTTAATCTATTGCATTAGATTAATAGGAGTTGAGTGATAACCTATTGATGCATTACCTTTCCTTGACCACTTATTATACCCTGAGAACCTGATTTATTTAAAGTATTGAAAAATTCTTAGTCATGCTTAACTATTAGACTTGCAAAAATGTTATTTTCAACTATGATGATGTGCAAAGATAAATCATTTAAGGGAATGGTATTGTCCTCGTTGTTGGTGGTGCACTTGGCTAGTCCATTGTCATCAACGGGGATGGGTTTCCGTTTGATGGTCGTATGTTTGGGTTAGAGTCCCAACTTATAGTCACCAACAGAAAAGGGATGTGAAAACAGGGTGATCACCAGTGTACTTGGGTTAGAGTCTGTTAACACCGAATTTTGGGCTGGGAGCCGATAGCCGATGCCAGAAGTCGATAGCCGATACCGAAGGAAG
This sequence comes from Eremochloa ophiuroides, assembly GCA_038502445.1. Taxonomy (NCBI): domain Eukaryota; kingdom Viridiplantae; phylum Streptophyta; class Magnoliopsida; order Poales; family Poaceae; genus Eremochloa; species Eremochloa ophiuroides. The sequence continues at coordinate 24,668,058 of JAHLJS010000002.1, forward strand.
GAGAATAGCCGATTGAACGGTGAATCGGTTATCGGGCGAAGGTGACAGAAGGCGTGCAGCGTCGGTATTGGTGACGTCATCTAGAGTCTGCACCGCCGAGATGCGATCACGATCGGAGTCCGTTATGGAAGGGAAGATGTGACTCCAAGTTACCTTAGATATAGGATAGTTTGTTGATTTCCTTATCTAATAATGAGTTGTAATTCGACTAGGACTCTAGCTACGCTCAGGGTATAAATATAAACCCTCAGCCATTGTAAAAGACAACATCAATATAACACAACTTTCGGCTCCGGCCAAACAAATCCTAGAGTCAGTCGAGTTCGGCGAGTTACTTCATCCAGGCTGGGTGTCATCCGGTGGACGCAGGCTTGCTTGTAAGTATCGTCAACCCCCTGTTAAACTATGTCTTTTTAGCGTCATCTGGTGGACGTGAAAGCATGGCGGACCAGGGTCCTTGCTAAGCTCTGTTTCCTTGGCGTCATCCGGTGGACGCGGGAAGCACAGTGAGTCAAGGATGATTCACGCTGCTTTACCCGATCAATCTGTGTTAACCGTCATCCGGTGGACGAGATACAGATTAGGACGGTTTTCACGCGCGGATTAGTTATCAATTCGTGTTTGTTTTCTTGATTAATCTATAAGTTAATGTCATCCGGTGGACAGGCTATAGATTGAGATAGTTTGCACGCATGGATTAGTTATCGGCTCTAGTTAAATTTGGCAGTTTAGCTGGATTCATTAAGTTACCGATGTTGCTTATGTTTATTGTTTATTATTTAAAGCAATCATCAATTTGCCCGTCTTGATCCGTATGCATCGGCTTGTATCTAATAGATCTATATGTTCAATGAATTATGCTTGCCATTTGTTTTATATTGATAATATAGAATGCTTTGCACCAGCCGGTTGTATTTTGGATCTAGATTAGATACGGGTCGCACTCAAGTAATAAAATAAACATTGTCTAGATTCAAAGGTTAACGGATTTAAGCTGCAACTTCATCATGACTGCCTCGATCCGCTCGATCTCCACTGTTGCAAGATTGTGATTTAGATCTATTAGCCGGAGAGTTGAAACATTGTCTACTTTATAGGCTTATATGTTGCCCGTATACACCGAATCGGCTAAAGTAGCCGATTTCATCTTATTTTACATTGAGACATCTTATGATCATGTTAGCTTGCTGTGACTACATCTTTTATAGCATATTTCTGTCTAAAGCAAGTATATGTCATTGAATTCATGTCTGAATTGGTTAACTTGAGTTATAATGCATGTTTCGCTACAATCGGTTCATAACATGACGGAATCGGTTTGCTAGTCGATCTCCCATTACATCGGCTCTTCGAGCCATACAATTGGAACTACCTGGACATACCGGTTAGTTCCGCCCTGTGATTGCTGATTACGTCTTGTTTCCTTGTCAATTGCAGGTCAAATTGACTGGCACGCTTGGGTGTTACTGACATTCTCAGACCGGGTCCGAAGCTAGCTGGATCTGCGAGAGCTTTACTGCCTCAAGGGTCGTTTCCGGCTTCGCTGGTGTGTTGGGCTTAGGGAACCACTTTTTGCGCCAACACACTTTTTGGCACGCCCGGTGGGACCTTTCATTGAAGACAATGGCAAAGGAAAAGGCTGCGGCGGACGGCCCCTCCAGGGACGACAGTGTCCTCAGGGTCAGGGTCGAAGACCTCAGTGAGGAGGACGCGGTAGTGCTGAATAAGATTGTTGAAGAATTCGCTGATGCCTGCCTGCTTTCATTCAGCAAGCAGCGTGATGGCTCGGTAGTGAAGAAGAATACATTCCCTAGATGGATTATGGACGGCCATTCTGATAAATCTGAAGAGGAGTGCAAGGCCGACCTCAAGTAGATGCTGGAAGAAGCGACTTGGGAGGCCGCCTATTCAGCAGTCGGCCATCACCATAAATCCTTCCTGCAGACATTCTATAACATCATGAAGACTGTTCTCAAACGGCAGGATTGGGAGTCTCTGGGTCCGGTTTATTTCAACATACCCGCAGAGGATGCAGATCCAAAAGCAGCGGCAGGGACCTCCAATTCCTCACCGCAACAGCCGAGCCAGCCGAAAACGCCAGGGCAGGGTGCCACTGCGGCCGGTTCGGCTCAAAAAATAGCAGCTTCTCCCCGATTATACAAAGATCATACTCCGGAGGAGCTCGCCGCTTTCATGGAGGCCACTGGACAGTCGGTGAACTCGATGAACTCATCAGCAGTGAATCCGACAGCTGGAAATACGCCGGCGGCAGACGTGGCCAACCCAACTCCTGGATACCATGAGGGGATCACATATCAAGACCTTCAGGCAGCGCCGCATCCGGGGTACGCCCAGACACCCAACAATCAGCTACTGGAGCAGATGAGTGCCATGCTCCGTGATACGTTCGGTTTACAGCAGAAGACCGGGACTGGAATCAAATACAGGCGCCCTTACCCCGAGTGGTACGACCGAGTGACATTGCCGCCCAGGTATCGCTTACCCGACTTCTCCAAGTTCAGTGGGCAGGACGACATCACCACCATGGAGCACATCAGCCTTTACCTGACCCAACTCGGCGAAGCTTCGTATGAGGTAGCTCATAGGGTCCGGCTCTTTCCGCTATCATTGACAGGGTCGGCGTTTAGCTGGTTTGCATCTATGGAGCCTGGCTCGATTCATGGCTGGGAAGATCTAGAGACTAAATTCCATAATTACTTCTTTTCTGGCACTGGGGAGAAAGACATCACAGATCTCACCAACATGCGCCAAAAGCCGAATGAACTTGGATCGGCTTTCATCAAGCGGTTCAGGGAGACCAGGAACATGTGTTAGTCTTTGAACCTGAACGACAAGCAGCTCACCAAGATAGTGGTTAGTGGGTTGCTCCCACACATCCAAGAGAAGCTTGTGGGCACCAACTTCAACAGCATCAGCGAGGTGATGCAGAGGGTGGCCGCATTAGAACAGCAGGCCCAGAGTTTCAAGAAGGAATCAAAATACAAGCAGGCCTACGTCTGTGATTCTGACTCAGAGGATGGAGAGAATGAAGAAGTGGCTGCTATTGAGCTTAAATGGGGAACAAAGCCCATGGCCGTACCGAAGGGTTGGAGCGCGGAAGATCAATACGACTTTGACACGCGCAAGCTGGACAAACTCTTCGACCTATTAGTCAGTGCAGGCCACATCACTTTCCCAGCTGATTACGTCAAACCATCTCCTGAAGATTTGCAGGGAAAACCGCTCTGCCAGTACCACGGCCTCACCTCACAGTCTACAAACAATTGCCGCAATTTCAAAGCAGCAATCCAGAATGCTATTAGGCGCGGTTTGTTGAAATTTGAGGCTCCTCCCAAGGGGAAGATGAAGATCGACAAATTCCCATTCCCGAAAGGGCAGAACATGGTCCAGATCGTGAATCCTCTGACTAAAGTAAAGGTATTAACCTCCGAACGGGCCAGGAAGAACTCCTCAGTTGATACCGATGCACAAATCACAGCTGAGGAGCTGGCGCTGATCAAAGGAAGGAGGGAACAGAATCAGAGGCAGTCGGAGCAGGGAGAATCCAGTGGCACCAAGAGCAGGAGGCCCACACACCAGCACCTTCTGAACAAGTGGCGGCTACAGAAAGAGAAAGATCATCAGAGGCGGCTGCAGCGCGAAGAAGAGGAGTACCGCAGGTGGCTCCACGAAGAAGAAGAGGCGCGCTATCATGAAGAAATGACCCGCCACCGGGGAGTTGAAGAGGATCATTGGCATTTCCCATTCTTCCGACATTGTTGGAATGAAGGCCTGAGACTGCCAACGCTGCGCAACTGCCCAGAATGCAGCGATCAGTACCGAGAGTACAGGCAGTCCCAGGTCAACCGCCGGTCTGTGCATCAGAGGCTGGGGAGCCCCCACAGCCCGCGGGATCGGCGTGAAAAAAGGGACTCGCACGATCGGCTTGATGAAGCGGTAGTTGAACGCCGACAGCCGGTTTGGCAAGAGAATCAATGGTGCCCAGGGGATCTAACTAGGAGCCAAAGGCGCCGGGTGCAACGGCTCAGAAATAGAGAGCTCCAAGCTAAGGGACGTGCCAAACAGATATGGCGCAAGAAGCCTCCACAAAATAATGGAAAGGCTGTAGCCGATGCACAGATGGTGTTCGTGCAGCCTGCAGAGTTCAGAGCCAAGAAGTATGATACCGAGTCCGACTCAGACGATTCAGGATCAGAAGACGGAGTGGCTAAGTTAGTGCTCGCACAGCAAGCTACTTTTGATAAGCCAGCCAAGAATCGACATTTGAAGGCCCTCTATCTCAAAGGTTATGTCGATGGCATGCCCATGACAAAGATGTTGGTGGACAGTGGTGCCACTGTCAATCTCATGCCCTACACTACATTCCGCAAGGTAGGCAAGGGTCCCGATGATCTAATAGAAACTGATCTAATGCTCAAGGATTTCGGGGGCAATTCTTCCAACACTTGGGGGGCAATCAACGTCGAGCTAACAGTAAGGAAAAAACACTGCTTACCACCTTTTTTGTGATCGACAGTAAAGGTGCCTACAGCTTGCTACTCGGATGCGACTGGATTCATGCCAACTGCTGCGTGCCATCGACCATGCATCAGTGTCTCATTCAGTGGCATGGCGATGAGGTCAAAGTGATCCCGGCCGACGACTCGGTCAGCGTGGTGACGGCAGATGCCACATACTGGGAAGCTGGGGATCATGACTGTTTTTCTAGCAAGACTTGGGAAGGAGGCTCCATCAAGGTCAGTGATGAGAGTCAACAGCCGATCAGGGCAATCGGCTCTGAGTCTTTTTATTAAATGGAGAATCCGATTGATGGCACAGAGGGTAAGTTAGGGCAAGGATTCACGTCGGCCGACAAGCTCGAAGAAGTGGATGTTGGACCCGGTGACAGACCAAGGCCGACGTTTATTGCCGCCAATTTAGACCCAGAGTTCAGGCAGGAGCTGGTTTAACTATTGAAAGAGTACAAAGATTGTTTCGCCTGGGAATATTATGAAATGCCTGGATTGGACAAATCTATTATTGAGCACAGGCTACCTATCAAGCCAGGGTTTCGGCCACACAAGCAGCCTCCACGTCGTTTTAGAGAGGATGCTCTACCTGACATTAAGGCCAAAATCACGAGGCTGTTAGAAGCCAAGTTCATTCGAGCTTGCCGATATGCCGAGTGGATATCGAACATCGTCCCTATGTATAAGAAAAATGGTAAATTGCGAGTCTGTATTGATTTCAGGGATTTAAATAGAGCTACACCGATGGATGGCTGCCCTATGCCAATAGCCGATATGTTGGTAGACTCGGCTGCTGGGCACCAAGTTATTAGCTTCATGGATGGCAATGCTGGTTATAATCAAATTTTTATGGCTGTTGAAGACATCCCGAAGACCGCATTCAGGTGCCCTGGTGCGCTTGGTTTGTTTGAATGGGTGGTCATGGCGTTTGGATTAAAGAATGCCAGTGCAACCTATCAGAGAGCTATGAATTATATATTTCACAAGTTGATTGGTAAGGTTGTTGAAATTTATATAGATGATGTGGTGGTGAAATCCAAAAGCAATAAAGATCACCTGGCCGATTTGAGAACCACTTTAGAGTGCACAAGGCGACATGGTCTGAAGATGAATCCTAACAAGTATGCGTTTGGCGTGTCAGCTGGCGAATTTCTGGGATTCATGGTCCACCGCAAAGGGATAGAGATCGGCAGCAAGAGTAGGAAGGCGATCGATGAACTCGTACCTCCAACCAACAAGAAGGAATTGCAGTCTTTACTTGGTAAGGTTAACTTTATCAGAAGGTTCATTGCCAACTTATCAGAGAAGGTGCTACCATTCTGGCCATTGTTGAAGCTCAAGAATGATCAAGAGTTCAAATGGGGTGACGTGCAACAGAAGGCTTTTGATGAGATCAGAGAATACATGAAGACTCCTCCTGTCTTAGTACCGCCATGGGTAGGGAAGCCTTTTAAGTTGTACGGACGGCCGAAAGCCATACCATTGGGTCGGCCCTTTTTCAAGAGTTTGAAGGGAAGGAGAGAGCAGTCTTCTACCTGAGCAGGCGGCTCCTTGACCCTAAGACAAGATACACACCTACCGAGAAGTTGTGCTTGTGCCTATTCTGCTCATGCACCAAGTTGAGGCACTACTTGCTTGCCTCAGAGTGTGTGGTGGTGTCCAAGGAGGATGTCATCAAGCACATGCTTTCGATGCCTATTTTAAATGGTCGGATAGGCAAATGGATCCTGGCGCTTTCAGAGTTTGACTTGAGGTTCGAATCGGCTAAGGCGGTCAAAGGGCAGGCGATAGTCGATTTCATTACACAGCATCACGGGGGATCGGTTAATGTAGCGGATATAGCGCCATGGACTATGTTTTTTGATGGTTCCTCGTGCAAGCAAGGTGGTGGCGCCGGAGTAGTGCTCATCTCACCGCGAGGTCTGCGTTTTGAGTATGCTTTCTAGATAGGGCCGATTGTCACAAACAATTAGGCTGAATATGAAGCCGCATGGAAAGGTTTTCAGCTTCTGCATGAAGCAAAAGCCGATGCAGTTGAAGTGTTTGGCGATTCACAACTAGTCATCAACCAATTGCTCGGTTTGTATGAGTGTAAAGACGAGATACTCAGAGGCTACTATGATCAGTGCCAGGCTCTCATCAAGAAGTTCATGACGGTATCTCTCTGTCACATCCCCAGTGCCCAGAACCAGGAAGCTAATCGGCTGGCGCAGAACGCGTCGGGTTATCGGCCGATGCAGGAGATTTGTAACAGCGAGCAATCAGCTGATGACTGGAGGGGCAAGATAGCAGGTTATCTGGCAAATCCTTCACAACAGGTCAGCAGAAAGCTAAGATACAAAGCCACCAAGTACGTTTTATTGGATGGTCAGTTGTATTACAAGACTGTTGAAGGAGTGCTGCTCAAATGCTTGGGGGCAGAAGAATCAGTAAAGCTGATGAGCGAAGTACATGATGGAGTCTGCGGTGCACATCAATCAGCTCACAAGATGAAGTGGATCATCAGGAGGACTGGTTACTATTGGCTTACGATGCTGGAAGATTGTTTCAAATATTATAAAGGGTGTCAAGAATGCCAAAAGTTTGGAAATATACAAAAGTCTCCATCTTCTGCTATGAATCCTATAATTAAACCATGGCCGTTTAGGGGATGGGGTATTGATCTAATCGGCCAAATCTACCCACCATCGAGCAAGGGTCACAAATGGATCCTAGTGGCGACTGATTACTTCACCAAGTGGGTAGAAGCCGTTCCTTTGAGGAACGCCACTTCAGCTGACGTGATCGAATTTGTGAAGGAGCATATTATTTACAGGTTCGGCATACCTCAGACGATCACAACCGATTAGGGGACAATGTTCACTTCAGAGGAGTTTATGACCTTTGCTGATGACATGGGCATCAAGATTTATAATTCATCTCCATACTACGCCCAAGCCAATGGACAAGCAGAAGCCTCCAATAAAATTTTGATCAAGGTCATCAAGAAAAAGATTGAGCAGAACCCCAGAAAATGGTATTTGCATTTGAGCGAGGCACTGTGGGCATATCGCATGGCACAGCATGGATCGATCAAGGTTTCACCTTATGAGCTAGTCTATGGACACGCTGCTGTCTTGCCATGGGAGATTCAGTCTGAGACACGGCGTGTCACGTTGCAAAACAAGCTTACGGCCGGTGAATACAAAGACATTATGATGGACAGTTTATAAGATTTGCACTGTCATCGGCTTAGGGCTTTGGAATATATTGAAAAGAATAAGATACGGGTGGCCAAGTATTACAACACAAAGGTAAGGAGCAAAGAGCTTCACCGAATCAGAGCTAGTCTGGAAGGTCGTTCTACCTATTGGTACCAAAGATAGCTGATTCGGTAAATGGTCGCCAAACTGGGAAGGCCCGTATCGCGTGGTGGAATGCGCTCCGGGTAATGCTTATATCCTTGAAGACTTGGAAGGGCAGAGACTCGCCAGAGCCATCAACGGGAAATATCTGAAGAAATACTACCCTAGCATCCCAGTTGGGGGATAATAGCCGATTCATGTGAATCTGGCTCTAACAGCCGATGCCGTGCAGGCGGGTCCCCTTCAGGACAAAAATGGCCGACATCGTAGTAACGAGTCGCCCTTAGCAAAAAAAAAATACAGTTTTGCAAATTGGATTGTTTTGGGCATGGCAAGTTCAGAAGTATCATATACATCAGAAGGCCTAATACAATCTACTTTCGGTTATTAACGCCGTCCCGGATCACGTCCTCGGCGTCGATGGACACGGAGAGACCGTCGGCATGAGGGGCGAAAGCGGCCATCAGCGTGCCAAACTCCTCCATGTCTTGACCTGCCCGGATTCCCGGTTCGACGTTCTCTAGCACGATGCCGGAGTTGATCTGGGCGGCGGTTAGAGCTCCCGCGGCACCGTGACGGACGCCGCTCATCGCCACCTGGCGAACGCGGTGGTGCACGTCCGCAAGCTGCTCCACCTGCGTTTGCCCCCGTGCGCGGAGGACGTTAGTGACGTTTGCTACAGCCACGCGTAGTTCGTGCAGCTGCGTCGTCAGAGCTGCATAAACAAGGAAAGTCAGTGATTGGAAACGCGCCGTGCACATAGTTGGACAAAGCAGGAGATTACCCGCCACGGTGGCCTGCGATTCCGCGAGGTTGGCCCGCGCCTCCGTCAAATCAATACTGGCGACAACAAGCGCGACGGCTTGGTCCTCGTTCTCCTTATCCAGCCGGCCGGCTTCTTTGGTGGCCTCGGAGTAGAGGTTGCGATACCGCACCATCTCATGGTGGAAGTGGCGGCCGTCGGCGGCGGTGTAGGAGTCGTGGGAACTCGAGGATGATTCCGAGTTCGATTCTGCTCCGGAGGTGGTGCTGCGAGCTAGAGCGTGATGGAGGTTCGGTTGTGGTGCTGTGCGACGCACCGAGGAACTAGCGCCGATTGGTGCACCGGAAGGAAGATGGAGCGGAAGACGTTGGCTGAAAGGGATCATCAGATCAGGCACCCAGACTTAGCCAGATTCAAAGATCGACGAAAAGGGAGAATAAGATACCTGCTATGGGCTCCCCGTCCACTGGCTTGCATCATACGCCTGATTGGAGCCCTTACAGGAGCAGAGGGCCCGGCGGCGTCACCAGCGGCGGGGGTTTCCGGGGTTGCTGTCCCGATTGCAGGAACGGCGTCACCATCCGCCGGGGCTGCCCGAGGAAGATCAGCGCCGGGGGCAGGGTTGTTCAGGCCGGCTAAAGAGCTAGCAATGCCGCTGATGAAAGATGGTTGGTGACTGCAGAAACAGATCAAATCAGATGGAAACAGCGAGGAGATGGTAGGCTGACGGTTGAATTTACCCCAAAGTCTGCTCGATTCGGGCGACGCTGGCCCAGATGCGGTGGATACTCCGTTCCATTTCATCGCCGTCGACGGGCTCAGATGCCGGGCGCTTCCCATGGTTTCCATCGCCGGCCATGGTCGTAAACAAGGATTGAGAGCGGAAGCGAATTGGATACAAGGAGGCGGCCGGGAGAGTTGGTCAGCGAGACGGATATGATGGCGTGTGATGTTGCCTCAAGCCTGCCAACTATTTATAAGACAACACGGGCACCGAGGCGGTTTCTTTGGGAAGTGAGACGGCATGGCGGATTTTAGGTTGCAGTTAATCCATGTTTCTTGAATCCGGAACAGTTGCCAAATCAGGGAGACGAAGCGCAGCCATCAATGGTCGCACGCCGATCGGTTTTTTGGGTTAGGCTGTTTTAGCTGATCCTATTGTGAGTACCCACAAGCTGATTCGTGATGGATCTGGCAGAGGGGTTAGTTCCAAAGGAAAGCCGAACAAAGCCGATACTAAGAAGTACGCCCGAAAGCCGATTCGTATGCAGAATGGATCAGGCTGGGTAATCGATTCTAAGATACAATGCAAGCCTGAGAGCCGATTCGTATGCAGCAAAAAGTCGTCAACATTTTTATCGGCTTAGAATGAAGGGACGTACAGATGCGAAGAAATAATGGCGAATAAGACCTTTGAGATTAAAGGAAGAAGACCTAGACGCACTATGGTTGCTAGTGAGTCTCTCGGCACAAGGAAGACCATCGGATCATAGTTCGAAGCATGAAGAAATCATACTCCGAACTAGGGGGGCATGTGTTAACACCGAATTTTGGGCTGGGAGCCGATAGCCGATGCCAGAAGCCGATAGCCGATACCGAAGGAAGGAGAATAGCCGATTGAACGGTGAATCGGTTATCGGGCGAAGGTGACAGAAGGCGTGCAGCGTCGGTATTGGTGACGTCATCTAGAGTCTGCACCGCCGAGATGCGATCACGATCGGAGTCCGTTATGGAAGGGAAGATGTGACTCCAAGTTACCTTAGATATAGGATAGTTTGTTGATTTCCTTATCTAATAATGAGTTGTAATTCGACTAGGACTCTAGCTACGCTCAGGGTATAAATATAAACCCTCAGCCATTGTAAAAGACAACAACATCAATACAACACAACTTTCGGCTCCGGCCAAACAAACCCTAGAGTCAGTCGAGTCCGGCGAGTTACTTCATCCAGGCTGGGTGTCATCCGGTGGACGCAGGCTTGCTTGTAAGTATCGTCAACCCCCTGTTAAACTATGTCATTTTAGCGTCATCCGGTGGACGTGGAAGCATGGCGGACCAGGGTCTTTGCTAAGCTCTGTTTCCTTGGCGTCATCCGGTGGACGCGGGAAGCACAGTGAGTCAAGGATGATTCACGCTGGTTTACCCGATCAATCTGTGTTAACCGTCATCCGGTGGACGAGATACAGATTAGGACGGTTTTCACGCGCGGATTAGTTATCGATTCGTGTTTGTTTGCTTGATTAATCTATTAGTTAATGTCATCCGGTGGACAGGCTATAGATTGAGATAGTTTGCACGCATGGATTAGTTATCGGCTCTAGTTAAATTTGGCAGTTTAGCTGGATTCATTAAGTTACCGATGTTGCTTATGTTTATTGTTTATTATTTAAAGCAATCATCAATTTGCCCGTCTTGATCCGTATGCATCGGCTTGTATCTAATAGATCTATATGTTCAACAAACTATGCTTGCCATTTGTTTTATATTGATAATATAGAATGCTTTGCACCAGCCGGTTGTATTTTGGATCTAGATTAGATACGGGTCGCACTCAAGTAATAAAATAAACATTGTCTAGATTCAAAGGTTAACGGATTTAAGCTGCAACTTCATCATGACTGCCTCGATCCGCTCGATCTCCACTGTTGCAAGATTGTGATTTAGATCTATTAGCCGGAGAGTTGAAACATTGTCTACTTTATAGGATTGTATGTTGCCCGTATACACCGAATCGGCTAAAGTAGCCGATTTCATCTTATTTTACATTGAGACATCTTATGATCATGTTAGCTTGCTGTGACTACATCTTTTATAGCATATTTGTGTCTAAAGCAAGTATATGTCATTGAATTCATGTCTGAATCGGTTAACTTGAGTTATAATGCATGTTTCGCTATAATCGGTTCATAACATGACGGAATCGGTTTTCTAGTCGATCTCCCATTACATCGGCTCTTCGAGCCATACAATTGGAACTACCTGGACATACCGGTTAGTTCCGCCCTGTGATTACTGATTACGTCTTGTTTCCTTGTCAATTGCAGGTCAAACTGACTGGCACGCTTGGGTGTTACTGACATTCTCAGACCGGGTCCAAAGCTAGCTGGATCTGCGAGAGCTTTACAGCCTCAAGGGTCGTTTCCGGCTTCGCTGGTGTGTTGGGCTTAGGGTACCACTTTTTGCGCCAACAGAGTCCCAATGCATGGTTTCCAACGGAAAAGTTTTAGGGACCGTTCGTTGTCGGCCTGCTGTGATCGGGACTTTGCAACAAGCCACATACTCCGAGAAGCCCTATCTCCGGTGGCTCTATTGCTTGAACCGACAACCACGCACTGAGAGTGGAGAGATGGCGACAGTAGCGTGTACCCGCGTGGCCGGCGTGCCTGGAGATGAGAGGAGTACTATGCTATCGGGTGGCGCAGGACCGGTTCAGGGATAGAAAAGCTGTGGTAGACGGGGTTGGCGTATGCAAGCTTAAGTGCTACATACGCAGTGTGGATAGGGATCCCCAGCTGGGTACTTAATCGATTTGAATCATCATTGCTCCTCGGTTATGGAGACTTGATCCACTGACTTACATCGAAAAGTGGTTTGGAAGTAGGATGTTTTTGAGAATGAATAAGTAGTTAGAATTGAAGGATATTTGTGAAAGAACTGAGAACTATCGAGGTTGATTATAATAATATTGAGTAAAATACTGAAAGCAGGATTAGTAATGCTTTTTCTCATCTCATAATATAGTTATGGTAGCAAGTGGAATAGCATTATTACTAACCCTATGTTAAAATTATTTATGCATTTATCTACCTTGTATTGATTTAAAATTCGTAAGTACGATTCATGCATCATGATTAATTCATGTGTTAGTTAACTTCCTCCTTAAAAATGTGTATATGAGTTAGGATCTATCAAACCTATTCATGCTAGCCTATTATATCTTTGCTAATTCAAACTTACCTTCTCCAGCTTGCACGTCGTAAGCTCACCGCTCGCAAGATGACTGGTCCCCAAGGAGTTTCGCGCCACTAGCTAGTGCCACGTGACGGAGAGGCGTATGGTAGCCGTCCCCGCCACAGCCGCAAGGAGCCCAAGGAGCAGATCAAGCTGCTCACCGAGGACTTCAAGGTGGCACATCGTGACCACTACAGGGATGTGCGCATGGTCGCCGAGCTGCAGCGTGAGGTGGACCGCTTGACTCGCGAGAAGGAGGAGGCTTGGGCACGTGAGGACGTGGCCTGGGCAAGGGTCCACGAGTTGGAGAACTATGTTGAGCACATCGAGGAATACAATGATGCTCTGCATGAGGAGATCCACAGGCTCAACAATGAGCTCAACCCTGTCCTTGTTCCTCAGGAGGAGGAGCCTGAGTTTGGTGTGGTCGAGGGACCTGGGCAGGAGGAAGGCGAGGAGCAGGTTGTTGAGGATGACCTTGAGGAGGAGATTGATCCCATGGAGGATGTGATCGTAGAGGATGACGACGAGGAGGACGTGATCGTCATCGACGATGACTAGACTAGTCCTAGGACTAGGGATGTTAGCCTATCGTTATCCTTTGTGTTGTAATGTTGGTGAGATTCCCGAAGGAGAACCCATCATGATGGGTAGGTTCCCTGTCGCAAGTCATCCTGCAATTATGCTTTTTGATTCTGATACATCTCATTCATTCATCAATCGCACATTTGTCGTCAAGCATGAGATACCAATTGGGAAAATAAAGAAAAAATTTTGAATACATTCGCCCGGGGGCCTATAAGTACTAAGGAGGTAGTGCAACGAGTACCTATAGAATTGGACGGGCATGTATTCCCTACCACCATGCGTTAACTATATGTGTGCCCAGGATGTCCACACAACACATATAGCGACAAATATGGTAAATATCATAAGCAATGCTTTATTACATTGCGAAACATAATTACATTAAGACTTACAAATATTTCATAGCACAGCGGAAACTATTCTTCGTCTTCTATCTTTGGGTCACCATACTCCACAGGGACGGTTGACTGGGGGAGCACTCGCCTAGTACTTTTGGAATAGCTCATGAAGGCACCTTACTTGAACCACCATCTGGTACCCATCCGGGATTTTTATTGGTGACAACCACAAGTGTCAGCTCACCATGCTCAGCAAGTATAATTATGGGGGATGCAAGGCTCAAAAGGTTGACATAGGCTTACAGCAGTAGCTTTTAGTTGGTCAGGTTTTATTTAAAGTCTACTTTACTATTTTAATGAATAACCCATCTCCCAAGTAAAACAAGTTTATCTCTGAGCATCTTCTTTTAACAAAATCCATCAACACTTCCACAGGTATCAACTGATACAAAAAGGATTCCAGGCTGCTCGTGACCGTGAGCACGGCTGATATATCAGATTGGAAGAATTCTGCAGAATTTGTACAACTTTAACCCCGAGTCGTGTATACCCATATGCTCGGGGTAGCGATCCCCATAACACTGCCGAGGTGAGTGAGCAGGGTAACACTGCAAAGCTTTTCACTAGTCACCCTAACAAGTTAGTAGCCGCGAGGTTTCAAGCAGCAAGGCGAATGGAGGCCCCCTTCAAGAATGGCACACCATTTGACCGCAGCCCAGCACACATCTTGACAGGCTCGGAACCCATTATAAAACCCAGGCTCCCCCTCTTGCGCCTTTCGGTAACCACTAACAAGATAGAGAAAAATCTAGTTACTTGGCTAAGATCAGAGCCCATTGATTCTCGTGGATGTACGGGTTTCCTGGGAGGTCAACTTTCAATGGAAGTCCTGACGGAGGGCAACTAGAGTACAAAAACCCATACTCCAGTGCCCTTCGAGCTTTGTTGATAAAAACATATTTTATCCAACATTTCATAATTCTTAAGTCAAGATTCCATAATAGCATTGTTGAGCATAGAAGCTAGTAACTCTAATATGCATAAAACCCCCCATAGGTAACAAGGTGATTGGTCAATAAAACCTAAACGGGTATATATGTAGCTAGGGCTCACAAGATTAGACACATGCACATGAATGTATTGTTTAATAGTTGCTAGGTAACAAGGAAAACCATAGGTTATACTTGCCTCCAAATGCTTGCTATCCAAACCTTCCGACTTCTCTTCTGTATCTTCCTCGTATAGCTTCTTTTCTATCGATCGCAACAACCAACACAAGCTTCACATTCAAACCTAGAAACAATACACCAAGCATTATAAAAATAAAAAGGTTTTGAAAACATATGGCTTGTTCTATAATCGTGTGAGCGCGAAAACTAAACAAAACAAGAACCAAAATTAAAAGATGCGAGAGTTGAAGTATTTGTGGCAAGGTTTGGATTAGATGACTAAGTTGGAATTTGGACTAGAACATATCTAACATAACAAAAAGGATTGTATATGTATTATGGTGTGTGGTAGAGAAACTGGAATAGACAGCATTGGAGAATAATATTGAATTGATATACATCATGTGGCATTCTCCTAGGAATATATGATAATTAGTGATATGATGTTTCCATCACTAAGCTGGAGTGACATATCAAGGTGGATAGTAAGGATAGACGTTTATTTGTGGCGAGGATATAGTTTATGAGAGTTGATAAGGCATGACTTGAATAGGACAAGTATGTTTAGCGGTCACAAGCTCATGATTTTGTTTGGATGATGTAAACGATTACCAAAAGATGGAAAATATGCGTGCAACATGTGAGGGCATTGAACGTATGGCACATGCTTTGGTTATACCTTGAGGATATGAGTTTGGTATCTTGGGTGTGTAGGATATGTATGATGACACTCCATGATCAACTAGTGCATATTGACACATGATCAATAGGGGATGTAGTTTTAGCGACTAGTGCATGTGAGACATATATGTAGGCGGACAGCGAGGGTTTCGATCATCATAGGCATGGTATTTGTAGCACTAATTGGTGATATATTTTATGGAAATGTAATGGAAAGTATGAAGTATGTTATAGTAAAATAGCATGATGTTTTGATGGTCGGTCAGTAGGAGAATGCAATTGCAAAACATGTTACATGGCTGTTTCAGGACAGCAAGAGTAGCAGTTAGTGAAACCTTCATATCTCAGATATGATAGCATGTATGAGCAAACCAATTTTTGTAGGCATGTGCCGTGATATTAAACACATTTTGGTTGAAGGGCTTGATCACCGGAGCGATGAACCATCGGGAACACGCATGCCAACCGGCATCAGCGCGGCTGCAGGGCAGCAGGACAGCGGGCACACAAAAGATTATATCTCCTTCATCATGGATCCTATAGACATGAACATTTGCAGAGGCATGTGCAACTATAAGAAAGATATTCTATCCAAAGTATGCATCATTTTCTTCAATGGATCAACGGGAACGCCACTGCCAAAAACAGTGTGTCTGCTGTTTGGACAGCAGGGGTGCAAGGCATGTTGGTGCCGATATCTCGGCCATCATGAATTGTATAACCAAACCAATTTGTGGGATCATGTGTAGGGATGTCATGAACATGTAGGTCAAAGGGATTTATGATTTGGTCAGCGGATTAGCGGGGAACGCCGAAAGCACTCAGAGATGCCAATCTGTCCAGACAGCAGGGACAGCGGCACGGTGATGACCATATCTCAGGTTTCTCAACTCCTATGAGGAAACCATTTTACAGGGTCGTGTTCAAGGATATAAAATACAATTCCACCAAAGGGTTTGATTATTTGATCAAAGGAACAGTGAGGAACGCTGTTTCTACAAACAGCAGCGCTGCTGGCCGCCAGGACTGCAACACATACACCGGGTAAAATTCAACGGGGATCAACCATATCTCATCAAAGGTACTTTATATTCATAGGACAATATGAGAACATGTTGGGAGAGATGATTTAGGGTTCTCACCATGGGGATTGGTGGGGTGGAGCGGGGAATCACATCAACGACGGCCGGTGATGACAACGCGGTTCAACGGCGTATCCTTCTCGCGATGCGGTTGATCGGGGCGACATCCATGGTGGTAGAGGCCATCACCACGACTTGAACAGCAGGGAGGGTGATGATGATGTCCTCCAAATCCTTGTTGGGTGCTTGAAAAGGGAATCAAGGTGGCAAGGTGGGTTGCAATCGCCGAAACACTTCGTTTCCATGGACGGGATAGAGAGAAAAATTGGGGATTGGTTGGGGCAGCCATGGGGGAGAATGAGGAAGAGTAGGGGCATCTCCCCTCTGTTCTTGACGTGGGAACTGAAGGGGGAGGCGTGAGGGGGCTGTGGGGGAGTTATACTTGAAGGGGAAAGGGTGGGAGACCAAAGGGTTGGAAGGCAAAGGGTCTTGTCTTGATATTTCCATGCCTTGGTTGATATTTTTGTCCAAAATGGAGAGGGAACCAGGGGTTGACGTGGGAGAGGTGAGAGGAAGTCCTAGAGGGCTGGTTGGGCTTGGTGTTGACCCACAAATGAAAGGAGGATGGTTGGGTTTTGATCCGCGGCGAGAGATAAC
Organism: Eremochloa ophiuroides; assembly: GCA_038502445.1. NCBI lineage: Eukaryota > Viridiplantae > Streptophyta > Magnoliopsida > Poales > Poaceae > Eremochloa > Eremochloa ophiuroides. The sequence continues at coordinate 24,685,161 of JAHLJS010000002.1, forward strand.
TCAAACTTTGTACCCGATTCGGCTCGGAGCGATGTCGGAGGACGAAATGAGTTGGGTTGACCCATTAGCAAAAGAAAGAGAGATGGGGAACATGTTTTACTAATGTGATAGACTAGGTGCTTGTATAAAAATAAGAATACAATATGGAATGATGGTGTTGAGCTCAGCCCGTAAAATTCCCAGCGACACGATAAGGCTTTTCGGAAAATTTAGCGTTCCAAAACGGTGAGACCAAGACCATATGGTTTTCAAGGATGGTTCAAAAATATGTTTGCCTTTGATCAAGAGGAGAATGAGTGGAGGAGAAAGAGTCCATGTGTATGTTGCCCAAAGGTCGGGGAAGGTGAAGAAAGTTGAAATTGAGATTAACATGGGTACACAACATGTGATTGTTTTGACTTGAACAAAGTGATGGTAGAGTTGCATGAGAGGAATGGGATACAATGATTGATCATTAAGCATATGTTTTGAGATTTGGATAAGACTCAGTCAAAGAGGATTGGAAGCTCAAATATAAGGAAGAAAGGATAAAAGAGAGAACAAGTTAGGATATGAAAAGTTAGGGATTTTGAAAACATGAGCTTGGGTGTTCAGCAAGATGAATGTTTGGAGATCCATCAAGGATTTTTAGAACAAGGATCAAGGTATATTGTTCCAAGTATTTAATTATAGATGGAAACTTGATCAAAGATCTTAGGATATTTTATTCCAATAAAACCCTATGCGCATTTGAAAACATTTAAAAATCATTTTTCATACAAAACACTATGCAAAGGCATGAATGAAACAAACCATTAAATTCAGTTCCAAAAATTTTGGAAACTCACATTTTTAATATCTAAATTGTAAATAACTTAAGCTAAGTTGGTATTTTCAGAAAAGGGTAAAAATCTTTTGTTTTGTTTTTAATGTTTTCTAGTCACATCCCAAAATAGAAATTTTGGGGTGTGACAACACTACCCCCCTTAACAGGAATCTCGTCCCGAGATTCGCTGAAGCTACACTCACAGCAAAGAGCGAAATCACACAAGAACACAATAACAAAACAATCAACCATGCCAAGACACACTTAACATAATAGGGTCCTTATATCATCAAACTATCACTTTCCTAAGCATCATTACTAACGTAAAAAGCGCTCGGGGATAGCAACTTCCTAAAGGCTTAGGGTGAACGAGCTTGAACTCTTCAGTCTTTGGGGCGATGCTCTTCTTATCATTGTAGAAACTTGATCATCCTGCAAATCTTCATGAATCTTGGAGAAACGATAGTTTTCGTTAAAGAGCATTTTTGTTTTTCACAAAGAAACAAAGGGAAGAAAGTCAAGACTAGGTTTTATCAAAATAACTTTATGAAAACGACCATGTCTAACTAGGCTGAGCGTCCTACAGTCAACACTGCTCCGATACCACTTTGTAACACCCGGTTTTCCGAAGAATACCAAGCGTTAACTATATGTGTGCCCAGGATGTCCACACAACACATATAGCGACAAATATGGTAAATATCATAAGCAATGCTTTATTACATTGCGAAACATAATTACATTAAGACTTACAAATATTTCATAGCACAGCGAAAACTATTCTTTGTCTTCTATCTTCGGGTCACCATACTCCACAGGGACGGTTGACTGGGGGAGCACTCGCCTAGTACTTTTGGAATAGCTCATGAAAGCACCTTGCTTGAACCACCATCTGGTACCCATCCGGGATTTTTATTGGTGACAACCACAAGCGTCAGCTCACCATGCTCAGCAAGTATAATTATGGGGGATGCAAGGCTCAAAAGGTTGACACAGGCTTACAGCAGTTGCTTTTAGTTGGTCAGGTTTTATTTAAAGTCTACTTTACTATTTTAATGAATAACCCATATCCCAAGTAAAACAAGTTTATCTCTGAGCATCTTCTTTTAACAAATTCCATCAACACTTCCACAGGTATCAACTGATACAAAAAGGATTCCAGGCTGCTCATGACCGTGAGCACGGCTGATATATCAGATTGGAAGAATTCTGCAGAATTTGTACAGCTTTAACCCCGAGTCGTGTATACCCATATGCTCGGGGCCCGTCGACCCCATAACACTGCCGAGGTGAGTAAGCAGGGTAACACTGCAAAGCTTTTCACTAATCACCCTAACAAGTTAGTAGCCGCGAGGTTTCAAGCAGCAAGGCGAATGGAGGCCCCCTTCAAGAATGGCACACCATGTGACCGCAGCCCAGCACACATCTTGACAGGCTCGGAACCCATTCTAAAACCCAGGCTCCCCCTCTTGCGCCTTTCGGTAACCACTAACAAGATAGAGAAAATCTAGTTACTTGGCTAAGATCAGAGCCCATTGATTCTCGTGGATGTACGGGTTTCCTGGGAGGTCAACTTTCAATGGAAGTCCTGACGGAGGGCAACTAGAGTACAAAAACCCATACTCCAGTGCCCTTCGAGCTTTGTTGATAAAAACATATTTTATCCAACATTTCATAATTCTTAAGTCAAGATTCCATAATAGCATTGTTGAGCATAGAAGCTAGTAACTCTAATATGCATAAAACCCCCCATAGGTAACAAGGTGATTGATCAATAAACCTACTCGGGTATATATATATAGCTAGGGTTTACAAGATTAGACACATGCATATGAATGTATTGTTTAATAGTTGCTAGGTAACAAGGAAAACCATAGGTTATACTTGCCTCCAAATGCTTGCTATCCAAACCTTCCGACTTCTCTTCTGTATCTTCCTCGTATAGCTTCTTTTCTATCGATCGCAACAACCAACACAAGCTTCACATTCAAACCTAGAAACAATACACCAAGCATTATAAAAATAAAAAGGTTTTGAAAACATATGGCTTGTTCTATAATCGTGTGAGCGCGAAAACTAAACAAAACAAGAACCAAAATTAAAAGATGCGAGAGTTGAAGTATTTGTGGCAAGGTTTGGATTAGATGACTAAGTTGGAATTTGGACTAGAACATATCTAACATAACAAAAAGGATTGTATATGTATTATGGTGTGTGGTAGAGAAACTGGAATAGACAGCATTGGAGAATAATATTGAATTGATATACATCATGTGGCATTCTCCTAGGAATATATGATAATTAGTGATATGATGTTTCCATCACTAAGCTAGAGTGACATATCAAGGTGGATAGTAAGGATAGACGTTTATTTGTGGTGAGGATGTAGTTTATGAGACTTGATAAAACACGATTTGAAAAGGAGAAATATGTTTAGTGGTCACAAGATCATGGTTTTGTTTGGATGATGTAAACGATTACCAAAAGATGGAAAATATGCGTGCAACATGTGAGGGCATTGAACGTATGGCACATGCTTTGGTTATACCCTGAGGATATGAGTTTGGTATCTTGGGTGTGTAGGATATGTATGATGACACTCCATGATCAACTAGTGCATATTGACACATGATCAATGGGGGATGTAGTTGTAGCGACTAGTGCATGTGAGACATATATGTAGGCGGACAGCGAGGGTTTCGATCATCATAGGCATGGTATTTGTAGCACTAATTGGTGATATATTTTGTGGAAATGTAATGGAAAGTATGAAGTATGTTATAGTAAAATAGCATGATGTTTTGATGGTCGGTCAGTAGGAGAATACAATTGCAAAACATGTTACATGGCTGTTTCAGGACAGCAAGAGTAGCAGTTAGTGAAACCTTCATATCTCGGCCATGATAGCATGTATGAGCAAACCAATTTTTGTAGGCATGTGCCATGATATGAAACACATTTTGGTTGAAGGGCTTGATCACCGGAGCGATGAACCATCGGGAACACGCATGCCAACCGGCATCAGCGCGGCTGCAGGGCAGCAGGACAGCGGGCACACAGAAGATTATATCTCCTTCATCATGGATCCTATAGACATGAAAATTTGCAGAGGCATGTGCAACTATATGAAAGATATTCTATCCAAAGTATGCATCATTTTCTTCAATGGATCAACGGGAACGCCACTGCCAAAAACAGTGTGTCTGCTGTTTGGACAGCAGGGGTGCAAGGCATGTTGGTGCCGATATCTCGGCCATCATGAATTGTATAAACAAACCAATTTGTGGGATCATGTGTAGGGATGCAATGAACTAGTTTATTAAAGGGATTGGTGATTTGAACAGAGGATTAGCGGGGAACGCCAAAACCACTTAGAGATGCCAATCTGTCCAGACAGCAGGGACAGTGGCACGGTGATGACCATATCTCAGGTTTCTCAACTCCTATGAGGAAACCATTTTACAGGGACGTGTTCAAGGATATAAAATACAATTCCACCAAAGGGTTTGATGATTTGATCAAAGGAACAGCGAGGAACGCCGTTTCTACAAACAGCAGCGCTGCTGGCCGCCAGGACAGCAACACATACACCGGGTAAAATTCAACGGGGATCAACCATATCTCATCAAAGGTACTTTATATTCATAGGACAATATGAGAACATGTTGGGAGAGATGATTTAGGGTTCTCACAATGGGGATTGGTGGGGTGGAGCGGGGAATCACATCAACGACGGCCGGTGATGACAACGCGGTTCAACGGCGTATCCTTCTCGCGATGCGGTTGATCGGGGCGACATCCATGGTGGTAGAGGCCATCACCACGACTTGAACAGCAGGGAGGGTGATGATGATGTCCTCCAAATCCTTTTTGGTTGCTTGGAAAGGGAATCAAGGTGGCAAGATGGGTTGCAATCACCGATTTGCTTCGTTTCCATGGTGCGGAAGGGGAAGAAGGTTGGGGAATGGTTGGGGCAGCCATGGGGGAGAATGAGGAAGAGCAGGGGCATCTCCCCTCTGTTCTTGACGTGGGAACTGAAGGGGGAGGCGTGAGGGGGCTGTGGGGGAGTTATACTTGAAGGGGAAAGGGTGGGAGACCAAAGGGTTGGAAGGCAAAGGGTCTTGTCTTGTGCAAGATGGAGAGGACATCAGGTGGGTGACGTGGGAGAGGTGAGAGGAAGAGGTAGAGGGCTGGTTGGACTCTATGTTGAACCACAAAAGAGGGGAGGGTGGTTGGGCTTTGACCCGCGGCGAAAGATAACTCAAAGTTTGAACTGGATTCGGTTCGAAGCGATGTCGGAGGATGAAATGAGTTGGGTTGACCCATTAGCAATAGAAATAAAGATGGGGAATATGGTTTACTAATGGGATAGATTTAGGTGCTTGTATGAAAACAAGAATATAATATGGAATGATAGTGTTGAGCTCAGCCCGCAAAATTCCCAGCGACACGATAAGGCTTTTCGGAAAATTTAGCGTTCCAAAACGGTGAGACCAAGACCATATGGTTTTCAAGGATGGTTCAAAAATATGTTTGCCTTTGATCAAGAGGAGAATGAGTGGAGGAGAAAGAGTCCATGTGTATGTTGCCCAAAGGTCGGGGAAGGTGAAGAAAGTTGAAATTGAGATTAACATGGGTACACAACATGTGATTGTTTTGACTTGAACAAAGTGATGGTAGAGTTGCATGAGAGGAATGGGATACAATGATTGATCATTAAGCATATGTTTTGAGATTTGGATAAGACTCAGTCAAAGAGGATTGGAAGCTCAAATATAAGGAAGAAAGGATAAAAGAGAGAACAAGTTAGGATATGAAAAGTTAGGGATTTTGAGAACATGAGCTTGGGTGTTTAGCAAGATGAATGTTTGGAGATCCATCAAGGATTTTTAGAACAAGGATCAAGGTATATTGTTCCAAGTATTTAATTATAGATGGAAACTTATCAAAGATCTTAGGATATTTTATTCCAATAAAACCCTATGCGCATTTGAAAACATTTAAAAATCATTTTTCATACAAAACACTATGCAAAGGCATGAATGAAACAAACCATTAAATTCAGTTCCAAAAATTTTGGAAACTCACATTTTTAATATCTAAATTATAAATAACTTAAGCTAAGTTGGTATTTTCAGAAAAGGGTAAAAATCTTTTGTTTTGTTTTTAATGTTTTCTAGTCACATCCCAAAATAGAAATTTTGGGGTGTGACAATAGTACTCAAAGATCAGGACATAGATGTGATATTAGGCATGAATTGGATGTATCAGCACAAGGTTCTCATTGACGTGCTGAATAGAACCATCAGGGTAAACTTGCCTAATAGTCAAACTCAACTTCTCATCCAACTTCCAATACCTCAAAGGGCAGTTGGTAGGATATGTGCAACCGCAGTCAAAGAAGTGCAGGATATTTCGGTAGTCTGTGAGTTTCTAGACGTGTTCCCTGATGATTTGCCTGGTTTGCCACCTGATCGTGATGTGGAGTTTGCTATTGAGTTAAAGCCTGGAACAGCACCTATATCTCGTAGAGCCTATAGAATGCCTCCCAAAGAACTGGCAGAGCTTAAGGTTCAGTTACAAGATTTACTGGATAAGGGTTTCATTAGACCTAGCTCGTCTCCGTGGGGTTGTCCTGCTGTCTTTGTGTTGAAGAAGGATAAATCCCTCCGACTTTGCGTTGATTACCGCCCACTCAATGAGGTCACGATTAAAAACAAATATCCTTTACTTCGCATTGACCTACTCTTTGACCAACTAGCTGGAGCCAAAGTGTTTTCAAAAATTGACCTTAGGTCTGGTTACCACCAAATAAAAATCCATCCTGAAGACATTCCAAAAACAGCCTTCACCACCAGATATGGCCTATATGAGTACCTAGTCATGTCCTTTGGCCTAATCAATGCCCCAGCCTATTTCATGTACCTAATGAACTCTATCTTCATGCCAGAGCTCGACAAATTCGTGGTTGTGTTCATTGACGACATCCTTGTCTATTCCAAAACCCCTGAAGAACATGCCAACCACCTCCGTGTTGTCCTGACTCGATTAAGAGAACATCAACTCTATGCCGAGTTCAGCAAGTGTGAGTTTTGGTTGGATCGAGTCCCATTTCTTGGGCATATTTTGTCGGCTGAAGGCGTATCCGTTGATCCGAGTAAGGTGGAGGAAATCTTGAATTGGAAGCCACCAACCATTGTACATCAAGTCCGCAGTTTCATGGAAATGGCGAGATACTACCGTCGATTTATTCTGGATTTTTCTAGAATAGCCAAGCCTATTACCGGGTTGTTGAAAAATCAGGTTAAGTTTGTCTGGTCACCTGAGTGTGAGAAAGCCTTTCAAACCTTGAAGAAGTTGTTGACCATAGCACCAGTCTTAGCTCAGCCCGATATTGAAAGGCCATTTGATATGTACTGCGATGCCTCTGGCACCGGTCTTGGTTGTGTCCTGATGCAGAGGGTCGAGTTATTGTTTATGCTTCGCGACAGCTCAAGCGTCATGAAGAGAATTATCCCACCCATGACTTGGAGCTGGCAACTGTAGTACATGCCCTGAAGATATGGCGTCATTATTTGCTCGGTAGTACTTGTAATGTCTACACCGATCACAAGAGCTTGAAGTACATCTTTACTCAAGAAGTGTTGAACATGAGACAAAGAAGATGGCTCAAGTTGATAAAGGATTATGATATTGAAGTGCACTACCATCCGGGTAAAGCTAATGTGGTTGCTGATGCACTCAGTCGGAAGGCTCACTGCAACTGTTTGACCGTAAAGCCATATGACCTATCTTTATGTTATGAGCTGGAAAAGTTAGGCATAGAAATAGTTCCACAGGGCAGTCTAGCCAACATCAGCATTGAGACACCTATCCGGGAGCAAATCATTGCTGCTCAAAAGGGAAGCAAAGGAATCAAGCACATTAAGGAGAAAGTACAAGCTGGAAAGGCAGAATGTTTTAGAATTGATGATGGTGTGGTATGGTTCAAGAGTCGGCTTGTAGTTCCAAAAGTTCCTGAGTTACGTTGCATGATCCTCGATGAAGCGCATTTGACAAGATTCTCCATTCATCTAGGAAGCAACAAGATGTATCAGGACTTGAAACAGAAATTCTGGTGGACTAAGATGAAGATAGAGATTGCTCGGTATGTTGCCAGGTGCGATACGTGTCAAAAGGTCAAAGCTGTGCATATGAAGTCTGGGAGAGAACTGCAATCATTGCCTGTTCCTGCGTGGAAATAGGAAGACATTAATATGGATTTGTTGGCACAAAATGTGGTTCTTGCATCTCAACACACCAGCGAAGCCGGATATGATCTCAAGAGCGTTGGAGCTTCCAAGATCCAGCTACCTTCAAACCTGGTCAGAGAGTGCCGATTACCCTTAGGCATGCCAGTCAATTTGACCTGCAATTGACAAGGAAAATATAATAATCAGTAATCACAGGGCGAAACTAACCGGCGTGTCCAGGTAGTTCCAGCTATGTGGCTCTGAGAGCCGATTTAATTGGAAATCGACTAAAAAGTCGATTCCGGCATATATGCATGTTTTGCCATAGAAACAGTTACTGAACTGATATATAATCGATTGATATGTGTAATCAAATAGAACAATCTACATTAAACAAGTCTATGCAGATAGTTGTAACAGATTAAAGCATAATCGATTGCTGTAAAAAAGTCAAATCATTCAGTTCAGGCTATCTGAACGTTAAACAGACAGAAATCGGCTATTTAGCCGATTTGGCAGAATGCGATCGGTTAATTGGTTTTTCTCGGGAAAGTACAACCGTATCGGCTAATTAGCCGATTCGGGGTCCGTGAAGCAGAAAACTTGGCGGTCGTTAGTTCCAAGTATAAATCTAGTACTGATACGAAGCTGGTCTAGAAGGCCTGCGGCTTTGCACCAGTTTATATATATTCCCGAAAATAATCACAAGCAAATCTAGAAGGAATACAGAACTGGTCTGGAAGGCCGGCGGCTCTGTGTTCATTCAGATCGGCTCTTGTCAAGCATCCACAGCTCGTACGAGCAAGACTACGATAATACTAGCCGAATCAAGCGATATCATAACAAAGCATAAACATGAACGAGATGTAAATGACATTTTTCATGTGGATCTAAGGCCAATACTATGCAATCGTGATCGGGCAGAAAGATGTTATATTAATAAATAAACAATAAATGACAAATAACATCTTGATAACTTAATGAATCTAACTAAGATGCCAAATTAGTTAGAGCCGATAACTAATCCATGCACATAATCAAGCTTAACCTAAGCCCTCATCCACCGGATGACGTTAAATATAGATTAAACAGGAAAACAAACATGAATCGATAACTAACCCTTATTTGATCTAAGCCCACGTCCACCGGATGACGCTAAACTTATATCAAATAAGAATCAACCCCGATATACGATGCTCCCATGTCCACCGGATGACATTAAAGAGACAAAGCTTAGCAAGGCATGACGGTACTTACAAGCAAGCCTGCGTCCACCGGATGACACTCAGCCCGATTGAAGAACTCGCCCAGATCTACGTTACTCCTACTCCTAAGTTTTGGCCGGAGCCGAAAGATGTGTTGTGTTGATTGTGTCATTACAATGGCCGGGGCTTATATTTATACCCAGGGCTTTGATAGAGTCCTATTCGAATTACATCTCAAGATAAATACGGAAACTAACAAACTTTCCTAAATTAAAGGTAACTTGGAGCCCAATCTTTCCTTTCTTTATCGGACTCCGAACGTGATCGTTTCCTGGCGCCGGAGATCTGTGCTGACGTCATCAATCGGCTATTTCCTTCAATCGCACCGTCTACGCTTCAGCCCAGCAATCGATTCCGGGACTCGATCGACTATCTGTCTGGGCCTCTACCTCGAAATCGGCTATTTGCACTCGGCGTCGACTATCTGCACTCAGTCCAGATTTTGGTGTAAACACATGCCCCCCAATTTTGGGATAAACTGGTTTTATTCCAAAATTAGCACCGAGTCTTGATTCAGTCCACCTGCTAGCCAAAATCGCAGCTTCCCGCTCATCACTTCAAAAACTCCGCAAACCGAAACCCTAGCCAAGAAATCCCCTGTCGCCTCTCCGGCCTCGATTTGCCGCCTTCAGGAATCCGCAAGCAATGGAGACTCATTCTGAGATTTCCGAGGTATGAATCTTGCCAACCTGTCTTCCATTCATGAATCTTGGTTCTATTGGTCACATATATCATCCGCCTCTAGATTCTGAAGAATGAGATTTTGATTCCGCTGTCGGATGCGCCGACCGCCTTCTTCCTCGGTCCAATGGGCGATTCTGACCCTACGGAACTCATCAGCATGGAGACCAACCAAATCCCCTTTCGGGCTTCTCCAGTGAATGTATCTTCATGGACAAAGAATTCCTTCCGGAACTGGCCCAACATGTAACAGAACCGACCAATTTATACGAGCACAAATACAGCGACAGCTGTTTTCCCAGCTATCAAGCCACACTTGAGCCAATATAAACCCGGTAGTCCGTGAAATCTCGAAGGATTTCAAACTTTTACACAGTACATACCCCAAGGATCGCAGAAACTCAGCAGTACACATACACATGATACATAGATTCGCACATATTTCAAATACATCAGAGTACAAGATAAACTTTTACATAAAAGTTTAATAGCGGAAATGAAATAGATTTACACATATTTAAGTTCATAATACAGTGCCAAGTGCCGACCAGTCACAGCAACATAGATGAGACAGATAACATGACCTTGCCCAAGGTCTAGTCTTCCTCTCCCGAAGGATAGAAGTAACTCTTTAGTCAACCAAGCATTCCTCCTGCAACATTGGGAATAAAACCCTGAGTACTCAATTGTACTCAGCTAGACTTACCCGACAGGAAGTAAATAAAAAGACTCTCAAGGATATGCAAGGCTTATTTGGTGGAGCTCAGAGGATAGCAACTTTTTTGCATAAAAAGCATTACTACAATAGTTCCTCAACTTATAAGTTTTAGATGTGATTCAGCTTCGATTTCAGTTAAGCTATTAAGCTAAGGTTTGCAGCTATACTAAACAATCACTTGATATTATAGCAATCAATAAAACCATATGATTTTCGATATCCACAGATATCAACCTCATCTCACCATTAATCACGTTCAAGTTGTTAACCTCTACCTCACCAGAAGATCAGTTCAGTTTCTCACTAACCAGGAGAGATGGCGATTCGAATCGATTGTACCAGCTGGCAAATATGCCAATCACAAACCCTGTCAGCCGAGCCACTGGCTTCTTGGGCCACCGTTAAATCCTTCTGAGACACAATATGTCGCGAGTTTAGCGGGGACCATATTCTCAGAGACCAACCCACTTCCAGGATGCATCAGGTCCCTGACCTGCCCTTGGTAAAATGGTGTCTCCGCACATACTTCCTACCTCCAGAATATGTCTGCCTAGTCGCACCAAAGCTCGGCTCAGAAAGAAATACTTGGCTTCGCGGTCAGAACGACTTATCTGGCCAGCTATGTGACGACGTCCTTCAATCTCAACTGATGTCTGGTGGCCTCAGTCCTAGTCGGCCGCAAGCAGCACCGAAGTCAACATGACCCATGTCATGCAGCTCCCCGCTACCTAGCCTTGATTCTCTCATTATTTCATTGTGGCATGGTGACACATATAGCCAACCATGTGGATCTCGTCAGTCACCACCTACACTCGCGGATGACAGGAAATCACCCGACTTCTACCGGTCTAAGCAGGGCTAAGCATAAGATCGGTCACCTGTCTAGTAATAGTATCAGGTTCACATATATAGTAGACAGGGTAGATGTGCAGCAACGGTTTCAAACTAACTCCTATACTTAAATGCACAAACATACGATTTAATAAAGACCGGTGCATTTATAAAAAGAGATAGGTGGAGGCTTAGGGATGCTCCGGGGATTGCCTGGGGTTCAGCACTAAGTTAGTGTTTGTTAGATAACACTTGTTCGACGAGCATTTCTCATCCAAGCACTCGATTAGTCCTTCCACCTTCGTGATTAGTCCACCACACCGTCTTGTGGTTAGTTCCATCATCATGTCCTTCATGTTCACGTGTTCATCATCTAGCGTACCTAAATAAGATGCACAATGTGCATGTATGAATAAAAGGAAGTAATACAAGGCATGTTAATCTACCATCACTGAACCATAAGCTAACAATGCCACCAAGAAAGGCAACATGAAAGCAATCATAATCTCACATGGGCATTTATGGACAGCAGGACAGCAAGCACAAGATTTAACCATAACTGAAGCTATATACATCCAACCAGGGTGATCTAAGCTTTTCTGGAAAGCTATTGAAATTGTATACAACTTTGGTATTTTCCTCTTCAGATGATTTAATTCATATAAAGGTCAAACAACACAAAGAAGACAGCTCTGTCCAGACTTAGACAGATTCTGTCCTCCCAACTCAAACAATCATAACTAGAGATTTAGACCACTAAAAGGGATAATCATAGACAATTTAGAAAGACATAGAAATATACTACAACTTATTTATTATCACCAAGAGGTGATTCAAAGCATAAATTGGTCAAACAAAACAAACATTCAGATCTGGACAGAAAATTGGCAAAACCTGACAGCAAACTTCCAAAAGCCATAACTCCTAAACTATCAGGCCTATGAACAAGAAATTTTAGGACAAGCTAGACATAGAAGTTGGCTACAACTTTTGTATAGAACACATTTTCATAAAACATCATTTTCATGGAGAAAACACCATAACAACAGGGATTATACATGCAGCCATTTTCAGCATATAAGCAAAACATGCTTTTCCCTTATTTATCACCTAAGCACACATAGGAATGAGCTATTTAGATAGCTCCAAACATGATTACATGGTCATACAAGACTCATCTCAGACCAAAGCATATTAAGGAATCACAAGAAACATATATGCATTCATTTGTCTTTAATTATTCACTCATTATTACATAAAAACCCATTATTTAATTATTTAAGTTATATGGTAAACATCTCAAATGAGTCCCAAACTTTTATGAGAGCTAGGTGATTACAAATCATGACCAAGATTCAAATATTACATGCTCAGGTTCCATAATTCAATTATTACAAAATAAACAAATCTATAATGCAATAAAGCATTGGAGAGCAAATTAAATATGAAACTCAACATTTTCTGAAACAACATGACCATATTATTGATTCTCAGGCTAACACAATATCATACGAAGGTAATGGAACACCATTTTCCATTTTTACCACAATATATTATTTATAAAGCATTTAAATCTACTTAATAGGCATAAAACAAGATAAATCAAAAACTCAGCCATACATGCACCATAAATCATGAAATTTTAACCATACATTACACATCATACAGAGAGTCTATAATTAAATTTTCATGCCATTTGGAGCAATATAACTTCAGATACAAAAATAACAAGCAATTCAACCATTTATTTCCTATTTAAAATGATTAATGTGAAACACCTTGAAAACAGTAAACAACATATATGTTTTATATTCTTAGGAGCTAGTACATGTTATTAGAAGACTAACAAAATTGGAACCACAATTGTTGAACTTATATTTCTCAAAATATGACCAAAAGCAAGTTAACATATTTCTTAAACCACTTTTCCTAATCAATTTCTACAGAATAAAAACATGCATGAATTGCACAACTATTTATATTAACATGCAGAGCACTTTACTAGGAACACATCAAAACTTGTCTCACTAATTTTGGAGATCCCAAACTCTAGATATAGATTTTCAAAGAAATAGCGAAATCTGTAAATTTGATGCATATTGAAACCTGCGGGCCCCACATGTCATAGAGAGGAGGGGCTGTCTTCCTTCCTCCAGCTCGCTGGACCAACAGAGCAGAGCATTGGAGAAAACGCAGGGGAGAGGGAGGCCGGCGCTGGGGAGGAGAGGGAGGCTCGGCCCTGCCCTGACCGGCTCCGGCCGGCGGGATCCCACAGCATGGCGGCTGCTGGTGGCCTGCAGGGCTAGACAGCCGGCCAGCTGTGACTCGGAGAGGCCGGTGCTGCCCAGCAGCGAGCAGCGACGGCGATGGCGCAATGCACGGCGACAGCGAGCCGGGGAAAAGGCACGGTTGGGAGAAGAGATGGCCGTGAAAGTGATGGCGAGCTCGGCAGAGCCTCTAGTGGCGCAGCAGCTCCACTTCCAGCAGCCTTGGCGGAGCTGCAGGGGCACTAATGGCGGCGGCAGCGACTGTTCTTCGGCCCGGGGCGCAGAGAGCTCAGAGAGGCGATGGGGAGGAGGGAAAAGAGATGAGGAAGGAGTGGAGAAGGCCCTGGCATTCCATTTCAACGAATGGAGTGGGCAGGGGCGCAGCCAGTGGCCGGCAATGGAGGCGGCGCTTTGCTCTGCTCGTGTCCATGGCGGACGGAGCCGCGAGCAGCAGCTGCGCAGGCGAGAGCAAGCGTGAGAGTGAGCAAATGAGCGAGAGGCGAAGTGCAGTGCTCTGGTGCTCGCCTTTTGCCGGGGAGGAGCAGCAGGGGCGCAGCAAGGCGATTGGCCATGGTGGGCGGCGCCCAGAGCTCGGCGGACACGTGGACATTAAACCGAACAGATGGCGCGCGCAATTGTGCTCGACTTCGGCCGGCCAGAACGGCATATTCTGAGTAGATTCGGTCTGAGTGCCCTTAATCAAAGTTGTTGCCCACATTATGGTCTACAATCTGTATTTAGAGGTCATGGCCAGAACAGCTCTGGTTTGAGAGATAATTAGGCTTAAAGTTGATGCTGTCAACAAGCTAATTACGATCAAAGATCGAGTGGCAACTCTTGTCAAACGAAGTCGGATTGACCTCAAATTTGAATATGTTGTGCTCCAAAGAGTTTTTGACAACTTTTATATTTGGTTCAACTCAAGTTGCTTAACGAAATTTGGTGAACACGGGAAAGCCATGAAATCAACACCATTTTCAGACTTAGAATTTACCCAAGTCCTGAAATTAGATTTTTCTTCTGTCTTGTGTCCACTTTTCGAGGCAATTAGAGATGGAATCATGACTTGGTCCAAAAATAACATTTGTTCTACCTTAAGAGATCTGTAACTTTTGTTTATGGTCAAACTTCATATCTTACTCCAAAATAATATTTCCACTTTGGTCAAACTAACATCATTAGAGAGCTCAAAGTAGATGTTTAGGCCAATAAAGGTATTTTCTTGGCATTTGCTCAACATGAGTCCTTCATGACTTTTATTGTAGAGTTCAAATAGAGTTGTTTGGTCAAGGTTGCAAGGTTTGGTTGACTTTGCATGCTCATCTTCACTTAATCCATAAATCCAATTAAGTGAATAACTTGTCATTCTATGTGAATTCTCAATTCGAATCTTTATGAACCATTTCCAATGATCATGGTAGATGATATGAAGGTGAGACAGTGATCAAGATCATTTATTGACATAACTTGGTTAGGTTCACACTCGCTGGTTAGCTCGTGACTAACACCTGGGGTGTTACACAACATACCCACAGGGTGGAGGAACTGGTTCCGTCACGTTTCTGAGAAAAAACGAGCAGACTGGGAGCTGCGCAACTTGAGCCAATGCCTTGATTTATCTCTCTGCGAAATGAACAAGAATGAACCACTTCTGATCGTCGCCAGCTATTTCTGGTCAAACTCCCTGAATGCCTTTATATTCGGAGACGGGCCGATGACCATCACCCTTGGTGATATCCACATGCTCACTGGCCTCCAAATTACTGGAACTTAACAGTACTAGAATTTACTGTCCACGGACGAGAAGAGGTTCCTAAAACTGACTGAGCACAAAGGCTGGACAGACTATATTGATACCCACCAGATGACAACCTCCAGCGTCAACGAAAGGGAATATATAGCATTCTTGATCCTGTGGTTGGAGAGGTTCATCTTCTGTGGCTCTTCTCTTGGACCAGCCTATCCTTTCAAATTTCTTGCAGAGCAACTAGCCCAAGGTCAATCAATCCCTCTGGGAAAACTTCTGCTAGGCTTTGCTTACAGACTAATGAGCCGAGTAACCGGCTATCTGCTCAAGGGCGAAGAGGTTCAGTGGATGATCCAATTATGGCTAAACCTCCATTTGCACAAGATGGTCAGACCAAACTTGAAAAACCTCGGCTATCCTTCTATGGAATATGCAGAAGATCAACATAAGGTCACCTGAGGTTGCCAGAGTTTTGGTGAGGCTGCTTCAGCCATAAACATCAATGCCAGCCAAGGCCAGCTGCTTGAAAAACTTTACAGAGGCATGGGACCAGAAATCCTGAACTGGTTCCCCTACACAGAAGACGAGGAATTCCCAATGCCTTACAGCTTCAAATTCTGCACAGGGTGTTCCGATGTAGGTGCAACTGAAATTCTGAATGTAATGATAAAACCCTGCATATTACCAGCTGACTTCAAGCATCTCCGAAGCTCTAGCAAAACTGAACCTAGCTGGCCTTCATATGAATTTTACCAACCCAACGTAGCAGCTAGACAACTGGGCTTTGGACAACTGCCCCCAAGCTTCCATTCCTGCATCTCCTGAAACCCAGAGATGAGCTCACTTTCAACTTAGAAGCCGACAGGGTTTTAAACCTGGGGACAGATCTGCCACATTATACCATGGAGCAATGGAACCAAATATCAATGAATCATAAAAGCTTTGATCAATGGTGGCAATAGTGGCATGCTCATCTATTCTGTTAGAAAATTCATGACAAATGCCAAGCCATGGACCCAAGTTTCAATTCTGCAATAGCAGTAAGCACTGGTAACCGATTTCATTATAACCGGCTGTTATATATATACTCTAACTCCTTGTCAATGCAGGACCCAGAGGTTGAACCGCCATCGCAGATCGACTACTATCCTCCATGCCCAATTGCCAGGCTGGGCTCTCAGGCTCCATCAGTGAAACAAAAAATGCAGGCCCCTGTCAGCATGACAGCTGCTCCAGCTCCAAAAATAAAAGCTTCATCGAGCCTCTAGAAGACGACCACCAAGAAGAGATCCAAAAGGAAGCCTGCCCAGGTACTTGGATGTCTTGAAATATTCTCTGCATCATTTACTCAGCTTACCTGACTGAATCGGCTACATAATAGATGAGCATTCAGCCGATTCAGGCACCTTCTGAAAGTATCCATGACGAAATCCCCTCAGAAACTACAGGCCACCAAGATATTGTGGGTGAAAGCCCTAGTTTGGTTTTGATAATTAATGACATCCTAAGGACTAACCTAAGTTGCTAAGTGATGGCATGGTTTAGGTTGGTCAAACCATGGAGTGTGGAGCCTAGGAGACCTTGTTGATCAAGATGGCTCTACCATGGATCAAGTGAACAAGAAGTGAGGTGATCAAGTGTTAAGCAAAGGCATAAAGGCAAAGGTATAATCCAAATAGGTTTTTCTTTTGGTGAACAAGACACCTAGTGGGTGTGTTCACATTTAGGATAGATAGCCGACTATTAAGGGGAGAACGAGTGTTGGATTACTTCAAGTGCTCTAGGGTGCATTTCATTACATTGAACTAACACAACCTAGAGATCAAAGTTAAAACCCATGGAAAATATTTTGAAAATGCTAACACACTGTGCACAAGTGTTGAAGACCTTGAGTGTTAGCACATAAAAGCAAGGGGTGAGAAATAGACTTGAAAAACGCTGAAAAGTGAGCGTCGGACTGTTAGCAGGGGCAGCGTCGGACTATTGTCCAGAGTCTGACGCCTTAACCTAGCTCTAACCTGTGAGAGAGCATCGGACCATTGTCGCCTTCAGTCCGACGGTACCGAGCAGCGGCAAGTGACGCGTGGCAAGTTCTGAGAGCGTCGGACGCTGAAGCTTAGTCCGACGCAGTTTTCACAGTTTCAGACCTCTCTGGAAGCGTCGAACCGTGGTGATCATTGGTCCGACGGCTAACCTCGCGAGAGTCCGACGGAGGCCGAGCTGTGTTTCGTCTATGAGAGTCGGACAGTCCGACGCCTGGAGCAGTGCGTGCGTCGGACCATCAGCTTGAGAGTCCGACGGTTGGGAAAACGGCGCGAGCAGTAGCCGTTGCGATCCAGCGGCTGAGGTTGAACGAGAGTTGACACGTGGCGCACATCCGAGTGTCGGTCGCTGGCGGTTAGTCCGACGGACTCAGTCCGACAGTCGGTCCGACGCCCCGAAAAATGTGTTAACATTGTTTTTCAGTGGGTAACGGCTAGGATTGTACTTAGGGGTATTTATACTCCTTCCCTGGTCACTTGGTGACAACCCTTGCACACTTGAATCATTTGCATACTCTTTGTGAGCTTCCTAAGCCTCCCACTCACTCAATTGATCATCTCTTGTTCATCCATTTGAGTTGAGTGATCCTCAAGTGCATCATTGCTTAGTGATTTGCATTCTAGAGCACTTGAGAGCAAGCCAAGGCTGAGTTCTTATTCTCTTGGGACATTGCCGTGTCCCTAGCGGCTTGGAGGTGATTCCGGTGTGAGGTTGATTGGTGCTTGTTCAAGCCCACACCGAGGTGATTGATTGTGAGAGGTTTTGTGGTTATCCTTGGCGGAGTGCCAAAACCAACTCTAGTGGATTGCTTGTGGTTGATAGCCACTTCTCTTGTGTTGGTGAGCGGCTCCCGGTGAGGGATTGGCGTGTGAAGCCTAGCTTGCAATCCACCAAGGAAGACCGGTGCCACAACGAGGAGTAGCGTGACGGCGATCACGTGAACCTCGGTAAAAAATCGAGTGTTCCTTGTCTTCTCCACCATCGAGTGGACTTTTGTCTTTCCGGTATTCTATTGGGTTTGATCTCTTGGTTTTCATATTGGATATCTCCCGGTGATTGGTCTTCACGGCGTGCGGACTTCACTTCAATCAAGCCCATTTGTATAATCCACTTGATCTCTCTTCCTCGCGTTTACTACTTGTTTAGGTGCCATCTCCTTAGGATCGAAGGAGTTGGTTTCTTGCGTGTTGAGTGCTTGTATTTGTGAGTAGCATATTGTTTTAGGTGGCTTATATAGAATAGTCTAGTGCTAGCGCTTTGTCTTGCTTGCTTATCTACTAACGTGTGGTCTAGTATTTTGCTAGAATTTTTAATAGGCTATTCACCCCCCTCTAGCCTATACGGTCCTTTCAGCGGGAGGCTCCCCGGGAATGGATGAAAACATTGCTATCCAGCAAGAAGGAGCAGGAACTCAGGTATCAATCAAGCCTGTAAACATACAATCCCACCTCACTGAATATTTCTGATTCTTTCTAAAAAATGCAGCCGAACAGCCCTCCTTCGTGGAACGAACTTGAAGAAGAGAAAACACCATCTCCTAAAGACCCAGGTAAGGCTCTTCAGCTGTTAACACTTATCGTGCTTACTTCATTTCTTACTCACTTACTTTTTCAGAGCTTCAACTGACTACAGAAACGCAAGCTGAAGCCATCCCCACTGTCAGAAAAGAGATTGCTGTAATAGATCAGCCAGGTACTTCATCGGCTCTACTTCCTTCAAGCTTTATTCAGGTGAAGCATTCATCCCTTGACTGATCACATTATTCATGCTACCTCCTCCTAACATCTGAATGCAGTTGCTACAGCCTTCAACTCCCAGCTACTCCTTCGACCTGGAGGAATGTTGTGATGAAGGTGAACTAAGCTCTAAATCCATGACGCTACCAGAGCCAGATTTTAAAGATCGGCTAAATGAGCTCTTGCCTCAGCTGAAAGTAGAACTTTTTGATCTATCCTGGCAACCTAAAACAATAGATCAGGCAATTGAGCTGATTCAACAGCATACACGCCCGGCAACTCTCAGCCTCCTGAAGCAGCTTGTCAAGCTCAAAAGTGTACTCCTAGAATCAACATTGCCCATACAAACTTGGCTGAGCTTGAACAGTTGAAGAATAACAAGTTGATCAACAAACAAGAGGCCCACGAGTTAGCAGGTCAAGTTAAACTGCTGAAGAACAATATCACCTCGGCTAAATCAGAGTTGGGTACTTTAAAAACCAGGCGTGAGCAGCTGATGAAGGAACTTTATTAAATAAACTTGGCCATTACTCAACATGAACTTTCTGTATCAACAAATACTGTTGATATGACCGAGAAGAGAAAACAAGTCAGCGCCATGGTCATTGAAGACAGACAAATCAACCAGCGCTTGAACATCCTCAATTCAACAGCTGATGAAGACCAAGAATCTGTGCAGACCGGCCATGCTCTTCATGTGAAATGTATCTCTTCCATTCGGTCCTTGTTGGGCTTGTAACTGATACTTAATTCTCCTTATGAATCATGTAAAGCATATTGGCCAGACTGAAATCGGCCTTCTTCTTGTTCTGTCTTTGAATCGGCTATTCAGCCTGATCCTTAGTATTTGTTGCAGTTCGCAGAAATCGGCTATTTAGTCGATCCAAGTAACTTAGCTACTTAGCCGATCCCAAGCAAACGGCTTGATCAATTGATTCTAGGCAACCGATCAAAATAGCCGATCAAGACATTCCACCTCCCACGTGCGGCGTCGGTTTCGGATTCAAGAAACGTGGTAAACTCCAGTATAAAATCCGCCGCGTCGTATCGTCTTCCGAGGAGAAACCGCCTTGGTGCCTCCGTCTTTATAAATAGATGCCTGGCCTGAGCGAGCAACCGCAGACACCATAGCCTTCGCTCGCCCGGCCTTTTCTCTTCGTCTCTTCTCCTCAACCAGACCAAAGCAAAATCTCAACACTAACCCATGGTCGGCGATGGAAACCATGGCAACCGGCCGGCTTCGAATTCCGCCGAAGGCGACAACTTCAGCCGGAGCCTGCGGGCTATGGGTGAACGGAGGCACCAGCTGCGAGTCTGGTTAGGGTATGGCTACTGTTCTCTTCTTGATACATCTATCTGACCTGATCTGTCCGCCGACGACTTGTGCAGCGATCCGGAACCCGCCGGCGCCAGAGGCTCGGGAACCGCGGCCGGGCCATCTCAGGCCGCCCCTGCGGCCGCTGGAACCACCCCTGGCGGGGGTGCTACAGTAGGCCCGTCTCACAGCCGTCATCGCTGGGTGACTCCCCGGCAGCTGGCTATCTACAGCAGGTAAACCAATCCGCATTCATGTCGTTGATCATCTTGACCCTGATACATCTGCTTCTCTGCTATTTTCAGTCAGGATCGCCTGATCCCTTTTCCTCCAGGTGCACCGATTGGCCCAGACTCCCGGGTTCGCCGGACTGCGCCTCCTCAGGACCCGCCTCAAGCTCTGGCCCCGAGCGCTGGATCCGATTCTGGGTCTTCTGCAGACTCTGACGGGTCCTACACCGCCGCCGATGGTCGTCGCTTCCACCACCAAATGGTGGAATACCGTAACCTCTACTCAGAGGCTATGAAGGAGAATGGCCGGCTGTAGGGCGTCAACGAAGCCCACGCCGCTACCCTTGCCGCCGCCGAGGCCGAGGTGACCAGGGTGCAGGCCCAGCTCGCCGAATCGGACGCCGCAGTGGCAGGTAATGCCTTGAAGTCTTTATTGTGACGCGCTGATGATCATCTCCATGCTGACCCTTCTTTCTTCTTGCAGCCCTGACCGCGCAGCTTGAAGAGTTGCGTGTGGCCGCCGAGACCGCCGCTAATGCCGTCAATGCCCGTGGCAACATGCAGGCGGAGCGGCTCCTGGATGTTCACCACCGCGTCTCCCAGGTGGCCATGGCCGACGTTCATCACGGCGCCACCGGGGGGCTCTCACAGCCGCGCGACTCCGCTCCGGCGTCGCCCTGGAGGCCGTCGAGCCCGGGTTCCCAGAGGGCCAGGACATGGAGGAGGCCAGTGCCCAACTGGCGAACTTCTTCCCCCATGCCGACGGGGTCGTGGCCGTTAGCGACGCCCAGGACATCATAGACAGAGCCACCCATAATTAGAATGTAATAGGGCTCATGTAAACATGATCAGAAATAAAACTTTGTTTATAATCAACAATCTGATTTCTATGTGTCCGAATACATATACATTTGGATTTTTTCTTTTATTTTTGGTCTAAAGGTGATGTAATCATATCGGCTGTTACACTCCACCGGGGGTGTTTTATTTTTGCACTAAAGGCGATCCGTTAGAACGAAATCGGCTATTATAGATTCTCATCTGAAGGCGATCTTCCACATGGAATTGGCTATATGAGCCAGATCTTGCACAGATCGGCTATCATCCCCCAACTGGGATACTAGGATAATATTTCTTCAGATATTTTCCATTGATCACCCTGACAAATCTCCTTCCTTCCATATCCTCGAGTATATAGGCATTGCCAGGTGCACATTCAACAATTCGATACAGGCCTTCCCAATTTGGCGACCACTTGCCGAATCGGCTATCTTTGGTTCCGATGGGTAGGATAGTCTTCCATACCAGCTCCGATTCGGCAAAGCTCTTTCCTCTTACTTTAGTGTTGTAATACTAAGCCACCCGTATCTTATTGGCTTCGATGCACTCCAAGGCCTTGAGCCGATGACAATATAGATCTTCCAGACTGTCCATCATGATATCCTTGTACTCACCGGCTGTAAGCTCATTCTGTAACTTGACACGCCGTTTTTGGACTGAATTTCCCAAGGAAGAACAGCAGCGTGCCCATAGACCAACTCATAGGGCGTGGCTTTAGTTGATCCATGCTGAGCCATCCGGTATGCCCACAGAGCTTCACTAAGCGTCAAGTACCACCTCCTGGGAGTCTGCTCAATCTTCTTCTTAATGATCTTGATTAAAATTTGATTTGACGCTTCAGCCTGACCATTAGCTTTGGTATAATAAGGTGACGAATTATAAACTTTAATGCCCATGTCGTCAGCAAAGGTCAAAATCTCATCTGAAGTGAACATCGTCCCTTGATCTGTCGTGATAGTCTATGGTATACCAAATCTGTAAATGATATGTTCCTTTATAAATTTGACTATATCTCCAGATGTGGTGTTCTTCAAAGGAACAGCTTCTACCCACTTATTAAAGTAGTCTGTTGCAACCAAAATCCATTTGTGACCTTTACTGGACGGTGGATAGATTTGGCCAATCAGATCAATTCCCCAACCTCTGAATGGCCATGGCTTGATGATAGGATTCATACCTGAGGCAGGAGACTTCTGCACATTCCCGAATCTCTGGCACTCTTGGCAACCCTTGTAATACCTGAAACAATCTTCGAGCATCGTTGGCCAATAATAACCAGTCCTTCTGATAATCCATTTCATCTTAAGAGCCGATTGGTGAGCACCACAGACTCCTTCGTGAACTTCACTCATCAGCTTCATCGATTCTTCGGTCCCGAGGCATCTCAGCAGTACCCCCTCGACAGTCTTATAATACAACAGACTGTCTAGCAGCACGTACTTAATAGCTTTGTACCTCAGCTTTCTACTAACTTTCTGTGAAGGATTTGCAAGGTACCTTGTTATCTCGCCCCGCCAGTCATCAGCTGATTGCTCGGTATTGAAGATTTCCTGCATCGATCTGTAACCCGAAGCGCTCTACGCTAGCCGATTAGCTTCCTGATTTTGAGCTCTGGGATCATGATATAATGAAATTGCTAAGAACCCTCTGATCAAAGCTTGGCACTGATCATAATAGCCTTGGAGTATGTCATCTTCACACTCAAATAGGCCGAGCAATTGGTTGATGACTAGTTGTGAATCTCCAAAAACTTCAATTACGTCGGCCTTTGCTTCATGCAGAAGCTGAAACCCCTTCCAAATCGCCTCATACTCAGCCTGGTTGTTTGTCACCGTTGGCCCGATCTGGAAAGCGTATTCAAACCGTTGACCTCGAGGTGATATCAGTATTACCCCAGCACCTCTGCCTTGCTTGCAAGATGATCCATCAAAGAACATAGTCCACGGCGCCGCATCAACTATACTGACGGCACCCTCATGATGCTGGGTGATAAAATCGGCTATTGCCTGACCTTTGACTGCCTTAGCTGATTCGAACCTCAAGTCGAACTCAGAGAGAGCCAAGATCTATTTCCCAATCTACTCGTTTAGGATAGGCATTGACAACATATACTTGATCACATCAGCCTTAGAAACCACCACACATTCGGCAGATAGCAAATAGTGCCTCAGCTTGGTGCACGAGTAGAATAAGCATAAGCACAGCTTCTCTGTTGGTGTGTATCTTATCTTAGGATCCAAAAGCCTTCTGCTCAGATAGAAAACTACCCTCTCTTTTCCTTCAAATTCTTGAAAAAGGGCCGATCCAATTGTATGGTCTTCGGCCGTCACGTACAGCTTACCTGCCTGTGGCGGTACCAGAACAGGTGAAGACTTCATATATTCCTTGATTTCATCGAAAGCTTTTTGCTGTACGTCACCCCATTTGAACTCCTGAGTGTCTTTTAACTTCAATAGTGGCGAGAACGGCAGCACCTTCTTGGACAGATTGGCAACGAATCTTCTAATGAAATTGATCTTGCCAAGTAAAGACTGCAATTCCTTCTTGTTAGTCGGCGGCACAAGCTGATCGATGGCCTTCCTGCTTTTGCTGCCAACCTCGATTCCCTAGCAGTGTACCATGAAAACCAGAAACTCACCAGCTGATACCCCGAAAGCACATTTATTAGGATTCATCTTCAAGCCATGTTTCCGAGTGCACTCTAGTGTAGCCTTCAAATCGGCTAAGTGTTCCTTGTAGCTTCTGGACTTCACAACTACATCATCGATGTAAATTTTTACAATCTTGCCGATCAACTTCTGAAAAATATAATTCATAGCCCTCTGATAAGTTGCGTCGGCATTTTTTAAACCGAATGTCATTACAACCCATTCGAACAAACCGATAGATCCAGGACATCTGAAAGGAGTCTTAGGAATATCTTCATCAGCCATAAAAATTTGATTGTAGCCAGCATTACCGTACATGAAGCTAATGACCTGGTGCCCTGCAGCCGAATCGACTAACATATCGGCTATCGGCATTGGGTAGCCGTCCATCAGGGTAGTTCTGTTCAAATCCCTGAAATCAATGCAGCCCGCAACTTGCCATTCTTCTTGTACACAGGGACAATATTCGATACCCACTCGGCGTATCGGCAAGCTCGAATGAACTTGGCTTCCAGCAATCTTTCAATCTCGGCCTTGATGTCAGGTAATGAATCCTGCTTGAATCGTCGTGGCGGCTGTTTGAAAGGCCAAAACCTAGGCTTGATAGGCAATCTGTGCTTGACAATCGATTTGTCCAAGCCGGGCACCTCGTAGTACTCCCAGGCGAAACAGTGCTTGTATTCTTTCAACAAGTCAATCAACTCTCGCCTGAACTCAGGGTCAAGATTGGTGGCAATATATGTCAGCCTTGGTCTATCACTAGATCCGATGTCCACTTCTTCAAGTTTATCGGCCAACGTGAAACCCTGGCCAAGCTTGCCCTCGGTGCCATCGATTGGGTTATCCATTAATAAAAAGACTCAGAGCCGATTGCCCTGACCAGCTGTTGACTCTCATCTCTAACCTTGATGGAGTCTTCCTCCCAAGTCTTGCCAGAGAAACAGTCATGATCCCCAGCTTCCCAGTAGGCAGCATCCGCTGCGGCTATACTCACCGAGTCATCGGCCGGGACCACTTCGACCTCCTCACCATGCCACTGCATCACACTTTGGTGCATGGTCGATGGTACCTAGCAGTTAGCATGAATCCAATCACGCCCAAGTAGCAGACTGTAAGAACCCTTGCTGTCAATCACGAAGAAAGTGGTGACCAGCGTCTTCTTCCCGACTGTTAGCTCGACATTGATTGCCCCCCGGGTATTTGAAGAGTTGCCCCTGAAATTTTTGAGCATCATGTCAGTCTCGATTAAATCATTAGGGCCCTTGCCCAGCTTGCGGAATGTGGTGTAGGGTATGAGATTGACAGTGGCACCACCATCGACTAGCATCTTGGTCATGGGCATCCCATCGACAAATCCTTTGAGATACAGGGCCTTCAGGTGCCGGTGCTTGGGCGACTTGTCAAAGGCAGCCTGCTGTGCGAAAACCAGCTTGGCAGTGGCCTGCTAAGACTCTGACTCCTCAGAATCAGAGAGAACCTCAATTTTCTTGGCTTGAGATGCCCTGAATTCAGTCGGAAGCACAAACACCATCTGCGCATCGGCTGTTGCCTTCCCTTTGTCCTGAGGAAGCTTCTCCCGCCAGATTTGCTTCGTGCGGCCTTCTGCTTTGAGCTCCCTATTCTTGAGGCGTTGCACGTGCCGCCTCTGGCTCTTGTTCAAGTCCCCAGGGCTAGACTGGTTCTTGGTGATCAACTGTCGCTTCGCTGAGCCGATCGGCAGGTCTCTTTTTTCGCACCGATCCTGCATATCATGTGGGCGTCCAAGCCTCTCATGCACAGACCAGCGGTTGGTCTGAGAGTGTCTGTACTCTCGGTATTGATCGCTGCACTCCGGGCAATTGCGCAGAGTCGGCAATCTCAGACCTTCATTCCAGCAATGCCTGAAGAATGGGCAATGCCAGTGACTTTCTTCTTCCTCCCGGCGACGAGCCAGCTCTTCCTGGTAGCGGGCCTCCTCCTCAACATGAGCTCATCTCCGGTACTCTTCCTCTTCGAGTTGCTTCCGGTGGGTCTTCTCCTTCTCCCGGCGCCATTTGTTCAGCAGATCGCGGGAAGTAGGTCTGGTCTTCTTGGTGCCGCTGGATTCTCCCTTTTCATATTGCCTCTGGTTCTGCTCCCGCCTTCTCTTGATCAACGCCAGCTCCTCAGCCGATATCTGCATATCAGGATCGACTGATGCATTCCTTCTGGCTTGGTTGGAGGTCAAAACTTTCATCTTGCCTGCAGGGGTCGACACCTCGAACAGATTCTGGCCCTTCGGGAATGGGAACTTATCAATCTTCATTTTCCCTTTAGCAGGACTGTCAAACTTCAATAAGCCGCGGGAGATAGCCCTCTGTATTTGAGTTTTGAATGCGTGGCATCCGTTGGTGTCGTGTGAGGTGAGGCCGTGGTACTGGCAGAAAGTCTTCCCTTTCAAATCTTCAGGAGAGGGCCTTACATAATCTGTAGGGAAGGTAATCTGCCCCGCACTGACCAGCAGATCAAATAATTTATCCAGTTTATTTGTATTGAAGTCATACTGATCCTCTGAGCTCTAATTTTTGGGTACGGCCATGGGCTTCTTGCCCCATCTCAGCTCGACAGCAGTGATTTCATCTTCATCTTCATCCTCCGAGTCTGAATTACTGACGAACGCCGTCTGTTTGTACCTCCCCTCCTTACGGAAGGTTTGAGCTTGCAGCTCCAGGGCCGTCACTCGTTGCAACACCTGGCTAATGCTGTCAAAGTCAATGCCCACCATCTTTTCCTGAATGTGTGGGAGCATCCCACCAATGACCAAGTGAGCGAGCTGCTTGTCAGGTAGGTTCAGTGAATAGCACATGTTCTTCATTTCCCTAAAGCGCTTGATGAAGGCTGATCCGGTCTCGCTACTCTTCTGGTCAAATTAACAATAGTTTTCTCCCCAGTGCCAGAGAAGAAATAACCGTGAAACTTGCTTTCCAGGTCTGCCCAGTTTTGGATTGTCCCGGGCTCCAGAGTGGTGAACCAACTGAAAGCCGGCCCTGTCAAGGACAATGAGAAGAAACGGACCTTGTGAGCATCCTCATAAGATGCCTCACCAAGCTGAGTGAAACATCCTCGATTCTCCACGAAGGGAAAATCCGCAGAATGAGTTATAATGCGATCAAACCAAAGTTTGATTCCATCACATTATCATATATCAGTTGAAATCACAGTCATACAGCGTATACTTACAAGCTTTACAAGTTTTACCTCAGTTGAGGATACACCTATTACAGGGTTAATCTAGCAGAAGCGTATCTAGTCGTCATCAGAGTTGGCGGAATATGTTGTTGAGTGGAGGCTCCTCCCTCACGGGTATCATCAGAGTCAATCTTGGCGCAGCATAGTCTTCGTCTCCTGAAGCACTTGAGCGTAGGCATGAGACCTTCTAATACTTCTTACCTCAATATCTCTGTTAGTCAGATAATCTGCACACTGCCGGATATGTGCTGGCCATGGTCATCACCGATGAGCTTTAGTGGAAAAGAGAAAACAAAGGATCTGGCGATCCTAATATATTTGGCTATGGTTTGCATCCTAAGCGCATGTAAAGTAGTATCCAGTAGTAAATTTTATAATAGTTCGTCAAGTTTAACCCATATCACACCATCCATCAGTCCATCCCAATTCCATTATCCTACCCATACACCACCTCACACACACCTCGCGCTCAGTCGACAAGCCCAACTCCCTCTCGGGTCCTGTCTCAACGGCACACTGCCACATCGGACACACTGCCGGACAATCATCGACCAAGGGAGAAAAGAATATATCGCTCCCTAAGAAGTGCAACAGGACTCAGGAAAGGTCCATAGCCGAGGAATCGGCATATGTATCGATCGATCAACCAAACACTCTGCAGAGGTTCTACCACTCACAAGATTAGCCATCATAGATGCCGTACGAACATCTAGGCAGAATTCTGGGTGCTTGCTTGCCTAGGTCGATGCCACCCTACCACTCAGCCCTGGGACATTCCGGATCCTACAACATCACGCTGAGACTGGGAGACGCAGTACCGGGCCCAATCAGTGGTACTGCGCACTAGAACGGTATGGGAATCTCAACATCCGTCACCGCCCACCCTTATCACCTCTCAACCTAGCAGTAGTGGTATCGCCCTACCAAATAGTCCAGCCGTTCCCCGTCCATCGAAGATGAGTGAGTAGTAAAGGATTCCCGAAGTTCCTGGTCACCGGAAGTGTGACTAAATAGGCCAAGCAGGCTTTCTCCATCGTAGGGGATACTCTCCCCGTGCCATCACAGCACCTCCGTTCATGGGGCTTCAATCCACGCAGGGTATCCATCCCGGAACCACCTCATAAACCATTACCCGCCACAGGTATTTCTCGTGGGAATGCCCAGGTTGTACCCCGGCAAGACTTGCTTACACAGCTCGTCGTATATAGCCCACTTGGTCGACTCGACCCTCACCACGCACCCAAGACACACGCAGCACGCTCACAGTCCACCAGTCTGGCATCCCAACCAAACCATTCCCGGGGTTCACCACCAGCATCACATCACAGATACAATGCGAGTGGGGTTATAGTAAGTATGGTAATGTAACATGCAAGAAAGCAGGTAAATATATATATATAAGAGAGCATGAGCGCCAAGCGGGGCAATATGGTGGAGTAGCTGCAATTAGGATATTAATGGCTTAGGTAGTAGCATGCATTTTATACTAGCAAAGGAATAAATATAAAGCACTAGCAATTCTAAATATGACATGTCTAATTGGATTCTCTAAAAGAAGGTGCTGCCATGACACCTGCGTTGTTGAGGAAGTAGTGGTATGAGCACTCCTCAGTTAGTGTAGTCGTTCTGCTGGGCCACCTCCTCTAGGGTAACTTCTCTCCATGGTTCCTGTCGTCATCCATGCTCTCCTCCTCCAGCGGGTCTCAACCCGATCGTCGCTAATCCAGAAATGGCTACTCCGCGAAGCAATACAAGGCAAGAAAACACCCAATACACCAAAAGACGACGGGATGCGGGAAGATCAATTAATACATGAGAAATAATAAAAGGTACACGACTTGGCCCTCTCAGCGTATGTCCAATTTCATCGGGCCAAAGAGAACTTTAGAGTGGGGTTTGCTATGCACATGCTTATGTCATGGCCTAGCCAATATGGCTTTATAATAACTGATTTAGGCTAGAGCTGATCCATAGCAAACACAACGGCTCACAATCTTCCAATCCGAACGCCACGGAGACGACGAGGATCGGAGGATGGCCGATCAGAAGGGAAGAACAAGGAATTACCAATAATAAATGTTGCACAAAATAGTGCGAGTGTTGAATCCACTTGTAGGGCACCAAGGCTGTGATTCAAACGGGCACAATCATACAAGTGCTTAAACACCAAGAATTCAAGAGAGAGCGAGGGGAGAGGGAGGAGCTAGCTAGGCATGTCCATATCATATTCTCGGTCACATCTTTAGTGAAGATGGTTTTAAGTAGTCGATCGGGTCGACTCACATAGGTCCGAGATCTTGATATAGACCATAGCTTAACTAACTAAAAAGGGTTAGTCCGATCTTTGATCCAATCGCCACGAACAAGACGGGATCGAACAGAGTGGGCTATATGGAAACGAAGAGCGAGGAACATAATAACGCGGTGGTCAACTTCTTCCAACGCACACGCCACGGCATAGACGGGGCGTGAGAAGAGAGCGACCCCAGAAGAAACAAGTACGCAAACCACTCGTAGGGTACCATGACCTGGGTGCACTGGCACTAAGTCATCTCTCAGATTTGTAGCGGCGCAGTTGTCACCGCAGAATCGAAGAAATGCAGCGGTCGCATAGGGTACAAGCATACGAGGGCTTGGGCACGAAGAATCAAAGAACGGCACACGGGGTATAGCTCCATGGTCATGGTGAGGCATGCTCGCGGCCACAAGCTACACTAACGAGAGGTCGAGTTACACCCGGCATTACGGTCATGGCAGGATGGATCCCGCGATCGCAACGTCAGAGCAAGGTACGATCCCTCAGCCGGCTCGAAGGCACGGCACACAGACAGACAACAAGAACAACCAGCAATAAAATCCAAAGACACGACCACGAGGCAAAACAACTCGACAAGATAGTGGAGTAGCACAATTCCATAGCTCGAAGGTGGGTGGATCCTGTATCACAGATACATGTACAGATAGAGTGTAAGGATAGGGTACAAGAGATAGATTGTAAGGACAGGGTACAACAGATATATGAGTGGACAGATCATACAAGAAGTAAGAGAAGGGGCTCTTCAATAGTCCAGCGTCATGTGTCACTTTGGCTTTCCAACCGTCTAACATTATCTATCGATTGGGCTTTCCAACAGTACAACGCCATCCATTATTTTAGGCTCTCCAATAGTCCAGCATCATCTATGGGGCCTTAAGATCTGGCAACAGGGCAATGGCACGAAGGCCGGACAGGGTTGGTGTCAAAGGAAAGTGGCGAGGCTTGCTGCTACATGTTCCAGCTCCTCTCGGCCAGCTACTAGTAGCTTCTGGCCGGCTGCGGTTTGCTGTGGGCTGGCTGCGGCTAGCCGTGGCCTGCTGCTTGCTGGCCACGGCTGGCCGGGTGGGGCTATGGCTGGCCGAACGAGGCTGTGGCTGGCCAGAGGCTGGCTGGAGGTGGCGCCAAGTGACTGGGAGGCGGCGGAGTATGGCTGGGTTCCCAACAAGGCATGGAATTATAGCACAAAGGCCGATGTCAAATGGCGAGGTGTACGCAACGGCGATGCCCGTCATGGTTGAGTAGCTACAACACGCGGGAACACCGTCGAGACGGCAGCGCCCCGGGTGCACGCGACGGCGATGTTCGTCATGGTTGTTCTAAGTGTTCATGGTCTTCCATCTGGATGGCTGGGTCTAGTCCGATGTGCGCGAATGCCACAAAAGGGCACGTCAAGTGCGTGTGTGCATCATGCCTTCTAACGCTAGCTTCGCACGGTCGATGAGGTCCCTGTAGAAGTGTTGGTGGTCCTTATGGATAAATTCTATACCACCAACTTAGACTAAAAAGAGGATTAACAATCATATTCTAGCACATATGCCTTTACCACTAACAAGTTCCACTTGCACCCCTAGCATTCATGTTTTACAGGTTTTATGGCATAACAAGTGGAAATACGCATCAACATGAAGAAAGCGCAAAAATCAAAAGACAAATCCAACAAATGCGCAACCAAAGGAAACCAAAGAAGCCCACCTTCAAAGCGTAACTGGATCCATCCGCAACCAAGGGAGAGGCCCAGGCCTAGGGAGCAACCGACCACCCGAAGGCGGTGGCTAGATGGTGCTCCCCAGGGACCGACCGCCCCCGGGGGCGGCCGCCCCCCAGGTGGAGCCTCCCGGGCCCAGCTTCAGAGGTGATACTGATGGCGGTTTGGCCATGGCGGTTTCACCTCCTTCCAAGTAGATGCGCCAAACCGTCATAGTTTCACTATAAATAGATGGTGCTCCATCCCCTTCAACACACACATCATTTGGAGTCATCTACCTCACACCTCTCACTTGTATCTTTTGAGTAGTTGTAGTAGTTTAAGCAAGGCAAGAGCTATCGAGGAGAGCTTGTCTCCTTGGGAGAAAAGAATCATCTTGGTATGAATACAATTCGGTCTTCTTCCATGAGCAAGTTCTTATCGTACTTATATGATTATGCATATGAACTAGAGTCTAGTTATGATCTTGATATGAGCATAGTATATGAGCTAGAGTATAGTTTATGTATTATGTTCTTGACTTGTTCATCATCGTTCTTCATTGTTCATCGAATTAGTATGAATAGAGGAAGAACTAGGAATGAGGTGATGGTTCATCGTGCTGTCATGGCTGCTCTTAACCTAGCCTGTCAATCCGAAGGGTTGGGGTCCGCAGGGGTTAGGAGTTGTTTCCAAGTACACAAGCATGGAGCTCGGGTATGCGGAGATCGGCGAATATGTCGGTATCCCACGGGCAGAGGGGTAGGTGGACAGGTGGTGACAGCCCTGTCCATCCCTAACATTCCCCCACGTTCGGATATTGAGTAGGAGTTCGTAAAGTCTCTATCGGCTGGTAGACCAGCTGCGGGGATCTCCCTATCACCCCAGACTTAGTCCTGATACTAGAATTACTAATTAGATGATCTGCTAACAGTTCTTTGCATAATTGTATATGACCAATGCCTGCTCAGTTAGATATATTCTTTTATTCTTTATTTTCCTTTTATCCTTGAGCTTGATCCGTATGTGTGTCCACTATCTTGAAATCATGTCCTATTCCTGTTTACTCTATGCCTACCATTGCACTCAATAAGTGATCATATTTACACCATGCTTGATGCATATTGCCCTCCTACGGGAAATTATAAATACGACACCCTACTCACGGGTTAAAATGCTACAATGATAGTTATGTGTGCTTGCAGAGTTATCTTATTTCTTACTGAGCTTTTGATTGGCGTACCTAAGTACCATTACTTAAGAATTATAATTCTTGTGCACCCCATGGCGCCGTGTCACAGTTTTGCATATCGTAAGTAATGACGGTTAGGAAGACCAATCCGGCACTTCTAACTGCTATTACCAGACTGCACTACCTAGGCCGGCACCTTTAAGGGCCAAGGGTTACCTTTCTAAATTAATGGTGGTTGGGGATGCCAACAAGCATTTCTAGCGCCGTTGCCTGGGATGGACTTTTAGTCTATCTTTTGTAACGATGTTAAAAAATGCCAACAAGCATTTCTGGTGCCGTTGCCGGGGAGGGCAAAAACATCTAAGCTGGCATAAACATTAATCACAAAATAAGCATTGGTAGACGTAGCTTAAATAGGCTAACTTCGCTGTTTTCTTCCTCTTTTTATTGGAATGAAAACAGGATAGTGTATGAGCGGTTTTGCCCTGCCAAACAATTTCATCAGCAATCCGGAAGTACTCCTAAGGAAGAAAAGGTCTCGTACCATTTCCTCTTCTGCTACTCCGTCGGCAGACGAATTGTTTGTTCCCGCACCATCCGCTACTACCGTCATGGCCAAAACACTCCATGACTACTCCATCCCCGCTGTTGCCAACGTGCCCGTTGGGCCCGCTGTCAACATCGGAAATGGAAATTTCGAGATCCGTACATGCCTTATCTCGATGGTGCAGGCAAGCCAGTTCTATGGCTTGCCAAGCGAGGATGCAAACACTCATTTGCAACACTTCCTTGAGCTGTGCGACACCATTGTCCTTAAAGACGTCGCACAAGACAGTATCAGGCTTCGCTTGTTTCCTTTCTCCCTCACGGGGAAAGCGAAACAACGGTTCTATCAAAATAAGGAAGCCGTCAACATGTGGGACAAGTGTTCCGCAGCATTCCTCGCCAAGTTCATTCCCATGAGCAAGACCAGCGCTCTGAGGGGGAAGATCTCAAACTTCCAGCAAACTTCCCTTGAATCTATCCCCGAAGCATGGGAAAGGCTTCAAGAGTACATTCGAGCCTACCCTCATCATGGAATGGAAGATTGGCTCGTGCTCTAAAACTTTTATGAAGGCCTCACGGCCATGTCAAAGGGGCACGTAGATGCCGCAGCTGGAGGTGCATTCCTCTCTGTCACCATCGCGGATGCAACTGCACTCGTTGAGAAGATGGTGGCAAATCAGAGTTGGGGAGAAGGAAGAAAACACAAAAAGGCTCGCTTACCGTGAAGGAGACGGACTTGCTTGCCGCAAAATTAGACTTGCTGATGCAAAAGCTGGACGATCGTGCTACCAACCCTTCCATGAGTACCGTCCAAGCC
Source organism: Eremochloa ophiuroides (assembly GCA_038502445.1). Taxonomy (NCBI): domain Eukaryota; kingdom Viridiplantae; phylum Streptophyta; class Magnoliopsida; order Poales; family Poaceae; genus Eremochloa; species Eremochloa ophiuroides. The sequence goes on from JAHLJS010000002.1 coordinate 24,719,282, forward strand.
ATGGATTCACACATGACGTGTGAAGTCTGTGGGAACGTTGGCCACTCAGGGAACAACTGCCCCAAAACCCAAGAAGAAGCTTCATATGTCAACAACGGGTTTCGCCAACCACAGCAAGGTAATAACGGGTGGAACAACCAACACCGCCCGCAAGGTAATAATTTCAATTCAAATTTCAATTCAAACCAACCTTCCTTAAAAGATCTCGTTCTAGGACAAGCTAAAATCAATGAAAATTTGACCAAAAAGCTATCCTTCAACGATAAAATGTTTGAAAACATAAATGCCAAGCTTGAAACTTTGTCTTCTTCTATTCAAAATCAAGCACGTTTTAATAAAATGATAGAAATACAAATGGCACAAATAGCTGCTTCTATTCCTGTCAACAACACGGGAAAAATCCCGGGGCAACCCGAGACTTCTCCTGAATTTGCTCATGCAGCTACAGATCAATAAAGGAAGAAGAGTCTCGCCAACAGACTATAAAAGTTGAGCCCTTGCCGAAGGACATCGGTAGTTATCTAAAAAAAATATAAATATATATATATGCATAATAATTATCTGAAGGGGCCCACACCACCATTCAAGCTTGGGGGAGGTGTCTCCACTCAGGTATTGTATCTTATCCTTTTGAAAAAAAATATATATAAATAATAAAATTATTTTCTTGCATCAAAAGAAATTATTCCCTCTTCCAAGATTTATAAAAATTTATTTTTAGTTCAAAATAAAGTCTTCTCTAAAAATTCAATAAAAACAATTTTTAGAAAGAATAAATTTTGTTGAGTCTAAATATTATTTTTAAATAATTTTTGAAAATCAAAAAAAGTTTCAAATAAAACTTGTGGAAAATAAAAAACTGGAGCAAAATTTCAAATGAGAGTCATTCGTAACCGGCTACACATTAGAAATAGCCATTAGAGGGGGCTGGCAAAAAATTGGACCAAGCCGGCCCAGTCAGGGGACCGGCCGGTCCCAGGGGCGACCGCCCCCTGGCCAACGGCTAGAAGTTTCGTCCTTTTGCCAACGGTCACTAGCCGTTGCAAGGAGCACTCCCCCGCCTGCGATCAGCTCTATAAATACCAGAGCATTCGGGTGGAGCTCCTCACCCCTCTCATTCTCACATTTTTCACTCCCTTCATCACTCTCTTGCTCCACCATTCTCGAAGCAATTCTCCACATAGTTTAAGTGCAAGGAAATCCTGCACAAACCTCTTCCACTCCCATCACAAGTCAAGTTCTTGTGCCAAGCTCACCATGAGTGGGTTCGGAGGTCGGATTTCCGGCATGTCCCGGAAAGGCCATCGCTCTTGTGGGTAGTCTAGTCAAAGTACCCCCACACGTGAGGAGAGCCCGCTGCATGAAGAAGAGGAGGCGCCAAGAGGCCACGCCATTGACGAGGCCGATGCTCCCTTCATTGACTTGGAGAGCGAGCGGGAAATGCAAGCATACAACCTCCTCAAGGGACGCGAATTCCTGCATACACCGGCTTTCGACCCACACTTCCTGCAGCAGACAGGTATGAATCACGAATTTAATACCATTTTCGAAAACACTGGATGGAGCCAAGTTGCCCCCGTGCACGAACTTGGATCTCGTTTCTTGACCATCCAAATCTTGGGCACTTTACAAATTGTCGATTATGTTATTACTTTTCGTTGCTTTGGGAAAGAACATAGCCTTTACTCGAAAGATTTTGCTACACACTTGGGTTTTCATGAGCGATGCTCTGTCGATTTGGGTTTCACTCTTTCGGGTTATCAGCGTCATGCTTTTTGGCACCTGATAACTGGACAAAATGTGACTGGAAAATTCCAGCCCAACATCAACACCATCCACCATCCTTCTCTAAGGCTTATGTATAAATGGATTGCAAATTCTTTCTTTCCTAGAGAGGACACTCATCATGCTTATGACATTGAGTTGAAGATGCTTTATGCCGTGCTTAAAAATATTAAAGTTGCTCCTGTCTATGACATTGTTAAGCACTGGTTAAACTCTTTTAAAACTTCCACACCAATTATGTGCACTTCACTCATCACACGTCTTGCTGCTAGTGTTGATCCTCATGGTGCTAACACTATTGTTTATCTCTCCATTCCGCGCATTATGATCAATGAGTATTATTTTACTCAAGCTCATACTATAAAACGTGATGATTCGGGAACAAACCTGGTATTTTATTATCCGGGATATATAAACGAGATTCCGTTACCTAACCCGGATCTCGCTTTATATAAATCCCCATCTCTCACCTTCGACCTTGTCGAAAAGGAAGAAGCACGCAGGAGTTCTGTTTCTCGCAGGAGATCACGGAAGAGAGAAGTACAGGAGGAAGAGCCTGCGCAGCCTGTGCAGCCTACACCACACCTGGCCCTGCCTACCACGATACCAAGGATGGAATGGTCCCCGGTCATGTCTACACCTGGGTTCACCCCTGGGTATGGATATGGTATGGGACATGTTCCTCATCCTTATGCGGCTGGAGGGTCAGGGTGGCAACACTCGCAGGAGGCAGGGGGATCAAGGCAGCCCGAGCACGACCATTCTCCAGATTCTGAAGGCATGCCACCTCCGATACACCCACAGCCGATCACACTAGAGATGCTCAACACATGCATGGGAGGACTAGAATTGCAAAACAGACAAATCCAAGGTACGCTCAATGCTCACATCCAGACTTCTACCCAATGGCATGAGCAGTACCAGCAGTAGTTCATGGACCTCCAAGATGCGAACCGGCGGCGGCATGAGGCACAGATGGCCTACCTTCGGTCCATGGGACAATTTCTGGGACCTGGGCCTTGAACTAGCTTGGGGGAGGAGACCCCACAAGAGGTAACATGTATCTTTCAATTTCTTGCACTTATTTCCCGCACTTTTAAATTCTGCAATTTTATTTCCTTGTGAAAAATAATAAATAAAATATTCCACTCCCATATGTGCTAACATATGTTAGTTTCTCTTCTGTTGAAATGATGAATAGTTGCTCTGTCTATAATTTGTTTGTGTCTAAGTTATAACTTAGTATTCCTCAAGATTTAAGTTTGTTGGCTAAAAATATCTCATTCTGAGAACTTGAAATCTTGTGGGTTGCAATTGCATGATCCTTTTCTAAGTTGTTGCAAGATATGAGATGGTAGAAATAGACTTTGCTATGACTTTGTTCTAAGAGAAACTTGACATCCGGATATTTCTTTTCAAAAATTCAAATATCAAAAGTTCCCCAATGATTATGAAATACCTACCAAGGCCATATGACATGCTCTACTTTTACAAACACTTAGTCATATGCTACTTACGGAACTTTGAGTTGAGTCAAAATGCTGAGATCTAGTGAGATTATGGTCATACACCCATGATTGAGATTCACGTACACCCACTAAATAAAGCCGACTCTCATCCTGAGAGTTGCGCACAACATGCACCTTTTCATCCACCAAATACAAATGCCGACCCTCACTTTGAGAGCCGTGTATACGAAAAGTTTTCACTCCTTGTTCGCCATCATGACGTCTCTCCATCCAAAAGTTTTCATATGTCAAATTAAAATATGGGCTATGCTAAAAAAAAGAGAGCCAAAGGGCATGAGAAAACAAACGGGAAAGAAAATACAAATACCCGTTCAAAAAAAATGATGATATTTCTATAGCCCATACTCCTCCAAAGAGTTTTGTTCCATCCAATAAAAGAGAGTCATGATGCATGGAGTGCCAAAAAGTTTAGAGATAGGTTTTTACCATACTCATATTCCACACATTTACTTATATTGCTGAGTCAAAGACAGCAATATAAGTAATGTAAGTATGCCCACCTTCATACCTACCCAAAACTCCACTCTCAGCCTTAGTAGTAGGATGAAAAGGCAACACTACAATGCCTTTGGTAAGGTAAACCATACACATTGAGCGATTGAGAGAATCATTTGAGGAACTTGGTTTATTTTGCAAAAATTCATAAAACATCCAGATCAAAGGTCTATCAAAGAATGAATGATTGGTGAGTCTATTATAATCATTCTATCTTGCAACCACCCAAAAAATTGGAGAAACTACAAGCCCCATAAGAAATCAAGGTAAAGAATGAATAGAATGCCAACTTATTTAAATTACGAATGAATGCTATGTTATAGGCACGACACTTATGAATTATATCGGCATTGTAGCAACTCCTGATCAACAACCATACTTAGCTATTTGCTCGGGACGAGCAAAGGTTAAGCTTGGGGGTCTTGTTGGTGGTCCTTATGGATAAATTCTATACCACCAACTTAGACTAAAAGAGGATTAACAATCATATTCTATCACATATGCCTTTACCACTAATAAGTTCCACTTGTACCCCTAGCATTCATGTTTTACAGGTTTTATGGCACAACAAGTGGAAATATGCATCAACATGAAGAAAGCGCAAAAATCAAAAGACGAATCCAACAAATGCGCAACCAAAGGAAACCAAAGAAGCCCACCTTCAAAGCATAACTGGATCCATCCGCAACCAAGGGAGAGGCCTAGGCCCAGGGAGCAACCGACCACCCAAAGGCGGTGGCCAGATGGTGCTCCCCAGGGACCGACCGCCCCCGGGGGCGGCCGCCCCCCAGGTGGAGCCTCCTGGGCCCAGCTTCAGAGGTGGTACTGATGGCGGTTTGACCATGGCGGTTTCACCTCCTTCCAAGTTTAGATGCGCCAAACCATCATAGTTTCACTATAAATAGATGGTGCTCCATCCCCTTCAACACACACATCATTTGGAGTCATCTACCTCACACCTCTCACTTGTATCTTTAGAGTAGTTGTAGTAGTTTGAGCAAGGCAAGAGCTATCAAGGAGAGCTTATCTCCATGGGAGAAAAGAATCATCTTGGTATGAATACAATTCGGTCTTCTTCCATGAGCAAGTTCTTATCATACTTATATGATTATGCATATGAACTAGAGTCTAGTTATGATCTTGTTATGAGCATAGTATATGAGCGAGAGTATAGTTTACGTATCATGTTCTTGACTTGTTCATCATCGTTCTTCATTGTTCATCGAATTAGTATGAAAAGAGGAAGAACTAGGAATGAGGTGATGGTTCGTCGTGCTGTCATGGCTGCTCTTAACCTAGCCTGTCAATCCGAAGGGTTGGGGTCCGCGGGGGTTAGGAGTTGTTTCCAAGTACGCAAGCATGGAGCTTGGGTATGCGGAGATCGGTGAATATGTCGGTATCCCACGGGCAGAGGGGTAGGTGGACAGGTGGTGACAGCCCTGTCCATCCCTAACATTCCCCCACATTCGGATATTGAGTAGGAGTTCGTAAAGTCTCTATCGGCTGGCAGACCAGCTGCGGGGATCTCCCTATCACCCCAGACTTAGTCCTGAAACTAGAATTACTAATTAGATGATCTGCTAACAGTTCTTTGCATAATTGTATATGACCAATGCCTGCTCAGTTAGATATATTCTTTTATTCTTTATTTTCCTTTTATCCTAGAGGTTGATCCATATGTGTGTCCACTATCTTGAAATCATCTTATTCCTGTTTACTCTATGCCTACCATTGCACTCAATAAGTGATCATGTTTACACCACGCTTGATGCATATTGCCCTCCTAGGGAAATTATAAATACGACACCCTACTCACGGGTTGAAATGCTACAATGATAGTTCTGTGCGCTTGCCGAGTTATCTTATTTCTTACTGAGCTATCGATTGGCGTACCTAAGTACCATTACTTAAGAATTGTAATTCTTGTGCACCCCACGGCGCTGTGTCACAGTTTTGCATATCGTAAGTAATGACGGTTAGGAAGGCCAATCCGGCACTTCTAACTGCTATTACCAGACTGCACTACCTAGGCCGGCGCCTTTAATGTCCAAGGGTTACCTTTCTAAATTAATGGTGGTTGGGGATGCCAACAAGCATTTCTAGCGCCGTTGCCTGGGATGGACTTTTAGTCTATCTTTTGTAACGATGTTAAGAAATGCCAACAAGAAGACACGGCTCAAAGGCCGGACACATGGAGGGATCATCGGCCTTGGGCTGGCAGCAGGTAGGTAGGGGGTGAAGGCGGAAGGTTCATCGGCATCTCGCCGGCAGCGGGGGTTGGAAGGGTCGGGTCTTTGGTCAGCTTACCGAGGGCTTGCGGACGATAGGTCGCTTGACGCGGGTCGGGCTTGTTGCCGGTAGAGTGCAAACGGGGAGGGCTCCGACAACAGTTCCGCAGGGTGGCCGCTTTCCTGCAATAGTGTAGATATTGGCTCGAAGGCCAGGCTCAATCACGGGGAGCATCACGAGGATAGAAAAGGGGGTTTCAAGGCGCTGGACTGCTCACCGAAGAGATTAGAGGAGACCAAGGCTTGTTGGGGATGCCCGTGGTTCGTTCCTTGACGGCGGGGCCGCAGCTAGGCAGACGGCGATCAGCTCCGGGTGTGCTGCTGCTAGATGGAGACCAGAGCTGCGGGGTGTTGTGGCCGATTCAGGGTAGCACGAAGGTGGCGGTGCTATTGCTGCACTCCGTGGCGGGGTCGAGTCCGTCATGGACGCGGTGCGACGCAGAGGGGTTTGTGGCGTCGAGCTGCAGCCGAGGCACGGAGGAAGCCGTGACGGTGTGGCTGCGGCGGGGCGTGGTCAGAGCTCGGGGTCGTCGGTGCTAGAGGAGATGGTGTGGCTCCGGTGACGGTGTTGACGACGGCGTGGCCTCGTCATCGAAGTGGTGGTCGTCAGCGGCCACGACGCGACGCGGTGGGTCTCCGGCCGTGGTGACCGCACTCAGGGCCATAGCCGTTCGCGGCCCGTGTCAAGCAACGGAAGCGACGACGTGGAGGCGAGTTCGAGACGGCTGTGGAGTGACGATCTCGTCAGTGCAACGCCGGCTGGGTGGCGTGGTCGAGGCCTCCGGGTGCTACTGCTCGCGGCCGCTTGGCGAGACAGAGCCGAGAAGTACACCGACAGGGCGAGGTCACCGGCGCGAGCTGTTGCTGCATGCTAGTGGAGCGGCTTGCCGCGGGGTGGAAGGGCGAGCGCGACCGCGAGGAGCGAGGCAGCGGCTCGGTGCGGCTGCCTGCGCGCGTGTGGGGAAGGAACAGCGGCGGCATCTTAGGGAAGAAGATGAACAGGGCCATGGTTCGGTTCTTAAAGGGGAGCGTTCTAGGGCTTCGGAGGGATCCGTCGATCCTCGACGTCCGTGCCCAGGGCGGGACGCGTGGTGCACATCGCGTGGGGGAGCGGAGCAGGTGAGCAGGGCGCGGCGTGCGCGGTTGCCTCCAGGCGGCAGCGGCGGGCTGGCCAGGGGCGCTGGGAGAGTGTTTGCCCTGGGGTTACAGGGGGCGCGGCTACTGGGCCTGCTAGGCAACATGCGCGCGAGCGGGCCAAGTAGGCCAGGGCGTACTGGGCCATAGTGGTGTTCTTGGGCCAGCGTGAGGGAAAGAGCGGCCAGGGTCTGTTCGTGTGGGCCATGGAAGGGGAGATAGAGTAGGTGGGCTGGACTGCAGTGGGAGAGGAGAGGGACTGGGCTGAATTAGGATGCTGGGAGAAAAGAGAAGTTTCCCCTTCTTATTATTTGGATTTGAGGATTATTTTAGGAAATATTTCGGGAAGAGTTTTGAAATGGATCCAATGCAGTTTGTAACTCAATAAGAGAAAATAATTCCCCACCTCGCTAGGGTAATTTGATAGGATAAAAAGGATAGTTGAATCGTGGTACTAATATTAGGGGTTTGAGAGAGAGGGAGAAAAAGGAGATGATTCTTCCTCGTAATTCTATTAGGGTCGGGGGTATTGGAGGGAGTGAAGTGAATCGAGAGAGAAGCAAGGGAAATTTGGGGTAGTTCCACGGGGAACGAAGGCTAATTGCTATGGACTTGTGCTCTCCGACATGAAACACTAGATCATGAAAGGAAACTCTGGCAATCTCTTACAAGCAATCTCTATATGTGTGCAACGATTGTTAGTGGGTTAGTCATTACTCGACCAAGAGGCTACATGCTTCACACACATTACAAGAAAAATTTTAGAAAGTTCGTATTTTTGGTTATCGGAAAAACCCGAGTTGGTACACTGAGTCAGGTAACGGCTAATGTGCTCTATGGTGGATATGTCGTCTTGACCGCTGAACTTGGCGAAATCCGACATGCGGTACCTTTGTGGTAATGCCACACGATCAAACCATTCGGGGTAGGGGCGCCTGTATCTGATCAACACTCCCGCTTTCAGCTGCAAGCCGAACTGGTCCCTGAGCATTGCACTCATTTGTCTACTAACTCGTCTTAAGGCGATTGCGCATAACCAGGATGTGGCGCCGATGTGAGCTCATCATAGGTGTGCCCGATGTGATAGTTTGGAGTTGCTGAAGTCACGTTTCTAGTCTGCACGTTCTCGGCCGGCGCGTTCCCAGTTGTGCGCATATAAGCGGCAATCTGCTCAGGAGAGTAATCTCTGTATAACTTAGGCTGCGGAGCTATTTTTGGAGCCGAATCCATCGTCATATTGGGATGTTGATCAGACGACTTTGACGATTTCGGCTGTTGCGGCGGAGGATCAGATGTTCCGGCCGCTGCATCTGCTTTGGTATCTTCTGAGGGAATATTCAAGTACGTTGGGCCCAATGATTCCCAGTCCTGCTTCTTGATGACGGTCTTCATGATATTGCAGAATGTCTGCAGGAAAACGTTGTGGTGGTGCCCGACTGCCTGGTGCGAAGCGTTCCAGATGGCGCTCTAGATGAACTTTTTGAACTCTTGCTCCTCCTTGTCGATGTGACCAGGCATGACCCACCTTGGGTAAGGGTTCTTCTTGAACACGTGGCCATCACGATTCTTAGAAACGACAGCAGACAGGCATCAGTGAACTCTTCCATGATCTGCTCCAGCACAACAGCATCCTCGGGGTCGATCTCCTCACGCTTGACTCTAATGACGCCTTCGTCCCTGCGAGCCACGGTCTCCGGAGCCTTTCCCTTAGTCATGAGTGAAACTGTCCCACCGGGCGTGCCAAAAAGTGTGTTGGCACAAAATGTGGTTCTTGCGTCTCAACACACCAGCGAAGCCGGATATGATCTCAAGAGCGTTGGAGCTTCCAAGATCCAGCTAGCTTCAAACCCGGTCAGAGAGTGCCGATAACCCTCAGGCGTGCCAGTCAATTTGACATGCAATTGACAAGGAAAAGATAATAATCAGTAATCACAGGGCGGTACTAACTGGCGTGTCCAGGTAGTTGCAGCTATGTGGCTCTGAGAGCCGATTTAATCGGAAATCGACTAAAGAGTCGATTCCGGCATATATGCATGTTTTGCAATACAAACAGTTACTGAACTGATATATAATCGATTGATATGTGTAATCAAATAGAACAATCTACATTAAACAAGTCAATGCAGATAGTTGTAACAGATTAAAGCATAATCGATTGCTGTAAACAAGTCAAATCATTCAGTTCAGGCTATCTGAACGTCAAACAGACAGAAATCGGCTATTTAGCCGATTTAGCAGAATGCGATCGGTTAATTGGTTTTTCTCGGAAAAGCACAACCGTATCAGCTAATTAGCCGATTCGGGGTCCGTGAAGCAGAAAACTTGGCGGTGGTTAGTTCCAAGTATAAATCTAGTACTGATGCGAAGCTGGTCTAGAAGGCCTGCGGCTTTGCACCAGTTTAGATATATTCCCAAAAATAATCACAAGCAAATCTAGAAGGAATACAGAACTGGTCTGGAAGGGCGGCGGCTCTGTGTTCATTCAGATCGGCTCTTGTCAAGCATCCACAGCACGTACAAGCAAGACTACGATAATACTGGCCGAATCAAGCGATATCATAACAAAGCATAAACATGAACGAGACATAAATGACATTTTTCATGTGGATCTAAGGCCAATACTATGCAATCTTGATCGGGCAAAAAGATGTTATATTAATAAATAAACAATAAATGACAAATAACATCTTGATAACTTAATGAATCTAACTAAGATGCCAAATTAGTTAGAGTCGATAACTAATCCATGCACATAATCAAGCTTAACCTAAGCCCTCGTCCACCGGATGACGTTAAACATAGATTAAACAGAAAAACAAACATGAATCGATAACTAACCCTTATTTGATCAAGCCCACGTCCACCGAATGACGCTAAACTTATATCAAATAAGAATCAACCCCGATCTACGATGCTCCCATGTCCACCGGATGACATTAAAGAGACAAAGCTTAGCAAGACATGACGGTACTTACAAGAAAGGCTGCGTCCACTGGATGACACTCAGCCCGATTGAAGAACTAACCGAGATCTACGTTACTCCTACTCCTAAGTTTTGGCCGGAGCCGAAAGATGTGTTGTGTTGATTGTGTGATTACAATGGCCGGGGCTTATATTTATACCCAGGGCTTTGATAGAGTCCTATTCGAATTACATCTCAAGATAAATACGGAAACTAACAAACTTTCCTAAATTAAAGGTAATTTGGAGCCTAATCTTTCCTTTCTTTATCGGATTCCGAACGTGATCATTTCCTGGCGCCGGAGACCTGTACTGACGTCATCAATCGGCTATTTCCTTTAACCGCACCGTCTACACTTCAGCCCAACAATCGATTCCGAGACCCGATCGACTATCTGTCTGGGCCTCTACCCCGAAATCGGCTATCTGCACTCGGCGTCGACTATCTGCACTCAGTCCAGATTTTGTGTAAACAGGATTTTATTGTAGGTTTACCCAAGACACCCCAATGTTTTGATTCAATCTGGGTAGTTGGACCGTCTCACCAAGCAAGCTCACTTCATGCCCATAAAGACTGCGTATACTGCTGCAACCCATGCGAAGCTATATATGGAAAATCTGTTGAAGCTGCATGGAGTGCCGAAGACCATTGTCTCCGATCGAGGTACCCAGTTTGTCTCCAATTTTTGGAAGGCATTTCACAAGTCATTAGGGACGAACTTCTGCATAGCACAGCATATCATCCGCAGACTGATGGACAGATCGAAAGGGTTAATAAAGTTCTGGAAGACATGTTGAGAGCTTGTGCACTCAATTACACCAACACATGGGACGAGTGTTTAGCATTGGCAGAGTTCTCGTATAACAACAGTTACCAAGAAAGTATCAAGATGGCTCCGTTTGAAGCAGTGTATGGTCGTAGGTGTCGAACTCCATTGAATTGGTCTAAATCCGGAGAAAGATGGTTTTATGGAGTTGACTTGGTCAATGAAGCCGAAGAAAAGTTTTGACTGATACAGGAGAATTTGAAGGTAGCACAGTCACGTCAGAAAAGTTATGCCGATCAAAGGCGCCGACCGTTAGCATTCAAGAGCGGAGACTATGTCTACTTGAAGGTGTCACCAATGAAAGGGGTCAACCGCTTCGGAGTTAAAGGCAAATTAGCCCCACGTTACATAGGACCATTTCAGATTATGGAACGTGTGGGAAAGGTGGCTTACAGACTGCAATTACCAAAGCACCTATCTAATGTGGAGTGGAACTCGAACCGGATCTGACATGCTCCGAGTATCCGATTCGAGTCTTGGATCGAAAGGATCATGTTACTCGAAGAACTACAACCAGGTGGTATAAAATCCAATGGAGGCAGCATTCCGAAGACGATTTGTCCTCTTTTGTCTCGCACTACCCCCTGCACACCGGTAGCAAGGTAGCAATCCTAGTGTAATTTGACCATTTGATAGGATAGATCACAGAAGTAAAGTTTGAATCACAGGAACCTTTCTCACTCGTTGTCCTCCCACCTAGCTACACTACACTAGTTATCTTTTAGTATTTCATTTGTTATCTTTGAATCATCACCTTCCTATCATACTTCGATTACCCCCTCTGCACTAGTTGTGCTAAGTTGAGATAGATTTCAGGATCTCCTTCTATTAATATTTCTAGCAACCGCTTTCCCTTGGGATAAAATAAATAACGATACCTTGGAATACTCCCGGGTGAAGTGCTACAGCGGTATATTTTGTGCGCTTGCGGAATTATCCAATAGACATAAGAAATACCCCCAGGCACTTCTGGCGCCGTTATTAGAGATAGCCTAACACCCTGTCTCTGGTAGTTGTGCTAAGAAGTGTCAACAAGCATTTCTGGCGCCGTTGCCGAGGAAAGCATAGCCTAGAAATTTTAATAAGATCGAATCCAGAACCTATCATCAAATTAGTATCAATTAGTTGTAGTAGGGCTTACCCTTGCCTCTGCTTCTCATATCGTGAAGCAAGGCATACATGAGTGGATTTCAGTTTCAAGCCACAACAATAGAAAATCTAGAGACATCCAATAGGAGTTCTCGACGCCGTTCAGTCTCCGATCGGAAGTCCGATTTGGTATTGGAACCACTCAAGGAAGGAGGCTCAGCACTGTCACCTAAGGAAGCTATGGCCCAAAAGACCGTCTTCGAGCATTCTGCACCGTCGGCTGACAATGTCGCCACCGGTCCGCAGCCTAGCTTGGGGGACGTCACTTTTGAGCTCAAGTCATCTCTTATCAACATGGTGCAAGCCAACCCATTCAGCGGAAAGCCCCATGAGGATGTAAATGCACATCTCCAGAATTTCCTGGAGTTGTGTGGCACATTGCCATAAAAGGAGACAAAATGGACGCCATTTGTCTTCGCCTTTTTCCGTTCTCTTTGATCGAAAAGGCAAAACAATGGTTCTATGCTCATTCCAAAGGCATTGACGATTGGACACGCTGTGCTAATGCATTCCTCAAGAATTACTTCACGATGGGCAAAACCACCGCTCTTCAAGAAAAGATCTCAGGCTTTACACAGCAAGTGGATGAGACGATTCCCGAAGCGTGGGAACGTCTTCAGGAACACATTTGGGAATGTCCTCATCATGGAATCCAAGAATGACTTCTGATTCAAGGTTTCTACCATGGGCTAATCCCAATAGCTCGCAGTAACCTTGATGCCGCTGCTAGAGGAGCATTCACTTCACTCAATGTCACACAAGCCAAGAATCTGATAGAAAAGATGGTGACAAATCAAGGGTGGAATTAAGATCGACTCCAATCCAAGAAAAAGAACACACATGCCATCCATAAAGTAGATGCAATATCTGAGAAGATGGACCTCCTCTTGAGAAGGTTGGAAGAACGTGCTAATTTCAAGAAAGACCGAGAGGCCACTCAACATTATGCTTCCAAGCATCAACGGGATCAGGTATGTAGTGTATCTTATTCCAAATTAAATCCTGAGAAGATAGACGCCATCAACAACAATTCAAAGTACCCTCAACAAGGAAGATGGGCATCGAACTCCAAGGTTCAAGGTAAGGTAAATTTTGGTAATCAATTATCAATAAAAGATCTTGTTATGAATCAAGCCCAAATAAATGAAAGCATAAATAAAAAGTTGATAGAAAATTACAAGACCCTTGAAACATTAAATTGTAAGGTGGATGCTATCGCTTCTTCTGTTAAAGAACAAATGAGTTTTAATAAAATGTTAGAATCTCAATTAGCACATCTTGTTGCTACTACTTCATCTCCTAAAAATACTTGCAATACTTCGAATATCAATGCGGTAATCACGAGGGGAGGTAAGTCCACTCGCGATCCACCAAATCCTAACATGGCAGGGAAGGCTGCAAGAAAAGACAAGGAAGATAATGAAGAAGAAGAAGTGCCAGCGCCTGATGACAACACCAAGTTCCAAGGAAAGACAGCCCCACATGAATATTATGACACCAATGTGCTGCTACCTTTCCCAAGAACAAGGAAGCAAACCACCGACGAACAATTCGGGAAATTCGTCGAGGTAATCCGTCATCTTTATGTGAATATTCCATTACTTGACGCAATGCAGGTACCAACCTACGCCAAGTACCTAAGATACATCCTCAACAATAAATGCCCGCTGCCCACAACGAAAATTGTCAAATTGACGGAAGAATGCAGTGCGGCCATATTGAACCAACTGCCAACCAAGAAGAAAGACCCTGGGTGTCCCACCATTGACTGCTCCATTGGGACACAATACTTTGAGCATGCATTATGCGACTTAGGAGCAAGCGTCAGCGTCATGCCAAAGGTAGTGTTCTATAAACTCAATCATACCATCTTGTCCCCTACATCAATACGTTTGCAGCTGGCGGATCAATCAGTCGGCTACCCGGCGGGTGTAGCGGAGAATATCCCAGTCAAGATACGTGGATTCTTTGTCCCCATGGATTTCGTGGTCTCGGACATGGAAGTAGATGAGAAGACTCTACTCATCTTGGGGAGACCATTTCTCAGCACCGCCAATGCACATATTGATGTTAGACCTGGAGAAATTCAATTCACAATCAATGGGACCCTGGAAACATTCAAATTCCAACCGAAGGTTGAGCAGTGCTCATTGATCATGCTAAGGGATATACATGCCTTTGCTATTGTAAAATATTTGAAGAAGCCCAAATCACAACCAAAGGCAAAGAGCAAGTGAGTATGGAAGAAAAAGGTTATACAGCCGGCAACACCTCCAAAGAAAAATTCCACACCAACTTAAGAGAATGGTTCTACCCCAAGGACCTAAAGGATCAGCTCTTCCATTAAGGTAAGTATACTAACATTTAAATTCATGCTACTTCCCTTACTTGTTTAAATTACTTTAGCATGTTAATCCCAAACCTTTTTCTGTCGACCAATAATTTTAGCATGATAGTCATCATTTAATTAATCTTCTGAATAAAATCGACACCAAGTGGGGCCCATGGTGGGGTCGGCCGAACCCCACCATGATGCCCCCACCTGCCACCTTTTGTCCATTTCAATCCATGCCTTATCCCATGCACGACAACACTTTAAACAATTTGCATGATGATCTTAATCACTAGCATGGCAACCTTGGATGTTTCTATGCACCCACATGTTCAGTGCTAATTGGCTTAACCCAAGTATCATGTGAGCTACTCTGTAGAGTGCTACAAGACATATGACTGTCAACTTGCACTCTAGGAGTTAGAATCTCTCTCTCATCTCTTGCTTCAATAAAATGTCAATAAAAATGTCCATAGCAAAGCATGAGTAATTTAAGAGAGAAATCATGTCATGACATAACCCATTTCTTCTCTCCTTAATTCCACTCATGAAACTCTTAACCAAATCACTCTTGCTAATCAAAAGAAACCAAACTTGGCAATTACTTGAGTTCTCTGGTGAAGCATCTCATGAGCAAACAACCACTAGCCATGGTCATGTCTTGCTCCCTCCTTTCCTCTTTATTCCATTTACCACTCATTCCAAGAAGGGATTT
Source organism: Eremochloa ophiuroides (assembly GCA_038502445.1). Classification (NCBI taxonomy): domain Eukaryota; kingdom Viridiplantae; phylum Streptophyta; class Magnoliopsida; order Poales; family Poaceae; genus Eremochloa; species Eremochloa ophiuroides. Next base: position 24,734,497 of record JAHLJS010000002.1, read on the forward strand.
CATGAGCAAGCATCCAAAAGAGAGAAAGTTGATGCTCCACCAGGCAAGAGAAGACCACCATTGGCACCATTGCTTTGCACATAGCAAATGGAGAGGGAGCTAGGTTCGGCTGACCCACCAAGTGCCCTCAAATAACTCTATCGTTCTCTCCTTTCTATACAAGATAGATTCCCACAATTATTGTTGCAAGTGGAGAGGAGGATGGGTTCGGCCGACCCACCCATTGAGCTCCATCACTTCAGCTTTTGATCCATTCAATCCACCAGGGACTCCACCAATCAGTGCCACAAAGTAGAGGTAGCAAGGGGTTCGGCCGAACCAGTCCAAGTGCCCCCTGCACCTCACTTCTTTCTCCATTTAATTCCCATGCTCGTAAGCTCATCTCTCAAACCAAACCACCAGCAGAACTCTCCGACACTCTAAACTCCCAACAAGGCTTTTCCTTTCCAAAAGAAAAATCAAAAATATTCTTCTCTCATCTCTGTTCTTCAAGTGTTCATCATCCGAGGGAGTCAACGAAGGTAATCATCCGGTAAGAAGGTTCAATTAAGCTAACCCCTATCATCCGAATCTTGGTTTGTGTTTTTGTTTTGTGCAAATATGAAGAACCCATTCAAGGCCGCAGCAAAGAAAATGCGCTCAGCATTGAGCAGGAGTTCATCACGACAATCATCCTCCCATGACACTGAGATACAACTCTTAGGGTCACAGGATGAATATTTGTTTGAGGCAACTGAGCCAAGCAACAACACGGAAAATGTTGAACAACCTTCTCATGATCATGAAGAATCCGAAGAAGAGGAAGAACCTGTTAGAACACAAGACCAAGAAACAGGCATTTGGGTCACTCCGCAAGAACTTCTCGTCCTTAACTCCATCAGCAACTGCAACTTTGAACACACCAAGGTAATTGATTTAGGACTCCTCCAACGCACAGATATGTATGAGGAGTTCTTTGATGTTTTTGGTGCAATAGGATGGGGTGAATTCTGGGATTTTTCTGGGTACCAAGGTAGCAAGAGTCTCACTTTAGAATTTATGTGCACAGTAAAAGCAACTAGAGACAACATCTATTTTTGCCTGTTTAATCAAGCCTATGATCTTACTTGGGACCAGTTTAGTGCTTGCCTAGGCTTCATGAACTGCACCTCAAATTTAGAATCTGCTACTCGAAGGTTTAATAAACTTGAATTTTGGCATGACATTACTGGGGAAAATAGAATTGGGAAACCACGCACTAGTCATATTTGCAACCCCACACTGCGCGTCTTGCATAGATGGCTAGGACTCACTTTGTTTCCCCGGGATGATGTGAGACCTATCAGAGAGATTGGTTTAAGAATAATGTATGCCATGGTATATAAAATCCGAGTATCACCTGTAAAAGCCATGGTAGAGCATTGGATTTCTGCACCATTAAGATGTGGATCATTTGATTTCACATCCATCATCACAAAAATGTGTAGCTACCATGAACTGCTAAATGGATTTAATGATTACATACCTACACATAGAACCATTCTGGGTGAGGAATATTTCATAAAGGCTCATATTATTGCCGGTGGTCCCCATGGAACAATAGAATTTAAATTCCATAATAACGATGCAAGACTCACTTTGTCATGTCCAGAATTAAAACTATATGGGGGCCACCCTTTAGTGCCTAACATTGCAGGAGTAGGCGGTCGATGGAGTTTTTTAGGTCCTGCTACCCGTGCAAGAACGCGTGCTGCACAGCGTAATGAATCATCCGAAGAAGACGATAGCACCTATGCAGGCAGTTCAAATGCCATGCAAGCCTCCAGCTCTGGAGGAGGGCACCGATCAGGGGCACAAAGTGCTAGATTTTCTTACTCATCTATGCAGGATGCAGGGACACGAAGCCAACGACATGTTATGGAGTTGCTAACACATCAGTTTGGTGTGCTGCGGGCTGGTCACGAGGCCATTCACAACATCACTGCACAAACCCAGCAGCAGCTCCAAAATTTCCAGGAACAGACTGGCAGACAGTGAGCTGCCCTTTATGCACATCACAACATACCTCCACCTCCATATATCCCACAGCACCCACAACAGTTTTCGCGACCATATCCACCACAATATCCTCCTCATTATCCACCACCATATCCGCCACGTCCACCTCAGTAAGACAACTGCAAAAGTGCAAGCTTGGGGGAGATTCTCTCCCCCACCAAGGTAAGTATTCTATCTCAGTATTTTATATTGTTTTTCATTTAATGCACTTAAATAAAATAAACTAAAAACACCAAAAATATTTTCTGTTCATGCATGTTAGCCTTTCTCATTGGAAATGATGAATAGTTGCTCTGTTAATATTTCTTTAATGCCTAGTTTACAACTTAGTATTTCTTTGAGTATGGATTCCTTGGCTTATTTAAATCATCATGAACCTGAAAACTTTATGGATGCTAAGTGCTAGAACTAAGTCTAAGTTGTTGTGAGATATGATATGGTGAAATAAGAGCTACTATAATATTATTCTAAGCATGCATGATTACTGGAGATTCATTTCTAAATCAATCAAAATCTTATTGTTCCTCAATGGTGATAAATTCCTACCACAGCCATATATGCTACACATGTCTAAAACCTTCCACTTAAGCTATTTGCTTTGTATTGAGTGTTGTCAAGTCTTGTTAACCCTTATTGAGAGTCTTATCATGCTCCCAAGATCAAGATCATGTACACACCACATTTATACATGCTGCTTCTACACTGGAAGTACGCAACCACATGCCTTTCATTTCCACCAAATAAAAGCTCCATGTGTTAAAGTCATATAAAATCTCTCCTAGTTGTTATGGTAGAAGAGACCAAAAAGGCTATGCAAAATGAAAAAAAGAAAGAAAGATGGACACAAGAAAGTCCATGAAAAAGAAAAGAAAAATATCTGAGCAAGTCTAGGCTCATAAATAAAAGAAAGAAAAAATGATAGCCATGTCTCTAAATTTTAGAGAGAGATACAATTTCAAATAAGAGGAGCACTATAGTTCATATTTTCCACACACTTGCACATCTTGATCTAGGGGCATGACACTTCTCTCTTTGGATCCAAGCTTTGACTCTACAACATATGCAAAGTAAGTATGCTATATTTTTTCATTCCTACCTTAAGCTCCACATAAGCCATTTTTAGTAGGATGATAAAGATAAGGCAACATTTACTTTGTGCCTTGGTAAGGAATCATACACCATTTGAGCGACATGAGAGAACCATATGAGGAACATTAAGTTGTCTTTTGCAAAACATTGCTAAAAACCTCCAGTATGAAACTTGCAAAGAATGAGAAAAGTAGTGCTCAAGTTAAACTGTTCTGTCTCTCAACCACCTAAGGCAAAGGAAAGGTCATTAGCTCCATAAAGGACTAAGGTAAAATGGGTGAATTTTTATAGCCAATTTTTTCCATTCAAAAGAGAAGTATCCTATTGTGCACTTGGTATTATTGAAATATGACATTGTAGCAACTCCTGATCCACCGAGGCTAAGTTTGACCATTTGTTCGGGACGAGCAAAGGTTAAGCTTGGAGAATCTTGTTGACGGTGGATATACCATAAAAATCCACATTCAAACACCGTCAACAGGCCTCGGATTCAAGGAAGATCAACATAACATGAATATATTTTTATCAATAACTAGTTCCACTTGTACTCTTAGCGTGTGAATGCAGGGAAGATCAAAACAGGACAAAATGCAGCAGCTGGAGCTCACATATGTGGTTCGGCCGAACCACATATGGAGGCACCAAACAACCACAATCCAATACATGACACAGCGGACCACATGGAAGAGACCACAGCTCAGAGTGGGCCCACCCATAGGTCGGCCGAACTCCAATGGGGCCCACCTGGCTCTGGTGATGAGACAGAATCCGTGTGACACTCCAACCAAGTCATTCCATCCATCTAATCAACTTGTGCTTCCATTCAACGGTGGAGATCAAAGGCATACGGATTGAGGCGTGAAACGAAGCAATCAAGACATAACAAGTACCAGGGGAGACCCTATGACTGGTGGGGACCACGTTGGTGGGCCCAACCCACTAGGGGTGGGTCGGCCGAACCAGAAATGGTGGGGCCAGGCCACCTGCAGCTTCAATGACTGGTGGGGACACCTTCTAGAAGCCCCTGGTTGGGCCCACCTGCCATAGGGGGTTCGGCCGAACCCCCTGGTGCCCAGCCAGGACGGTTAGCTTCCACCGCCTTCCTGCATGATGTCCACGTGAGGAAATCACCAGCACCATTGATCTGAGGCGGTTTCAAAGTCGGTTCATCCAAGGGCTAAGGTGGAAAGGCACACGGATCGCTGACATGGCACCTCTCCATCTTTCCCTATAAATAGAGGCTGCCTCCACCCTCTCAAGACATGATTTATTCAAGATACAAGTGAAGAAGTAGTGTAGTTCCACCTTTAGTAGTAGTTGTAGACTAGTGTGGGAGTTAGAGTTAAGTCGAGCTGCGCTCGGGGTCTCCGGAGTCGTCTGCTGAAGAGTCTGGTGTAGCTCTTGTATCTTTCTCTTTATTCCAGACTTATTTACTTCAATATAATATATTCCTACTTTGCTTTACTAAGTCTCTACTTAGTGCATTACTATTCTAGTAGTAGTATTGTTGTGAGTTATTTTATTAATTAGTCGGTTCGCATTAGTTTGTGATCCTGTTCCAACTCAACGTGTGTTAGTTCATCACCTGTCATAGGGTGCTCTAGTTGCTCTGATCACAGCTAGAGTAGTGAGACTTAGCATAAGCATGGTGCTTAGGTTAAATCTTGCCTTTGATTACCGCTTGTCGCACGGATTGTTTGTGGGTGCTAGCAGGTGGTGACAGCCCTGTCTAATCTTAGTATCCCTCCATGTGTTTTAGACAAGTTCTTAAAAGGTAGGCTCCCATAAGAGTGTAGGCGCTTCGGGTAGAGGTTTTGTCCTCTATTGTCTCGCACTACCCCCTGCACACCGGTAGCAAGGTAGCAATTCTAGTGTAATTTGACCATTTGATAGGATAGATCACATAAGTAAAGTTTGAATCACAGGAACCTTTCTCACTCGTTGTCCTCCCACCTAGCTACACTACACTAGTTATCTTTTAGTATTTTATTTGATATCTTTGAATCATCACCTTCCTATCATACTTCGATTACCCCCTCTGCACTAGTTGTGCTAAGTTGAGATAGATTTCAGGATCTCCTTCTATTAATATTTCTAGCAACCGCTTTCCCTTGGGATAAAATAAATAACGATACCTTGGAATACTTCCGGGTGAAGTGCTACAGCGGTATATTCTGTGCGCTTACGGAATTATCCAATATACATAAGAAATACCCCTAGGCGCTTCTGGCGCCGTTATCAAAGATAGCCTAACACCCTGTCTCTGGTGGTTGTGCTAAGAAGTGTCAACATCTAGTCATGCATGTACTATGGAATTCAAAGTGTCTACCATGAATCTTTGAGTAGTTGAAGAACAGAATAGCTTGAAAATAGATCACTCTCTTCCTTTAGTTAAGTCAATTGGAGGGTATATATAATTTTGCAAATAAACTTAGCTTTACCTTCTCCTTTTATAGTACTCTCGAATCACTGATACATTCACAAGTAATTATAGCCCAGACACCACGTCTACACTACAAACTACTACTTCAACCAAGGAGCCACCAAGATCAAAGCACTCAATTAGAGTTGTAAACTTAAGAACGAATAAGAACAAATCGTTACTTGAATCAGGATGTTGAATACAAAAGTACCTCAGAACGCAACTCAGGGCGAGGGAGCTGAATCCAGACGAACACAGCTACGAAGAAGCTCCGACAGGCCGGGACTCCTCCGAATCTCTACTCATCTACTCTATCTCTCTAATCCCTCTCTTGATTGCTATTCTAGATCTAGTGGATATCTATCTAATGCTTCATGGTCTTCATCTCTTGATCTGGCTCTCCTCCAGGGGGGTCTAGCCCTCTATTTATAGGCCAGTGGGATGCACGCGCGCCGTTAGATCAAACCGACTTAACCAAGGGCCTAGATGACTTCTAATAGGGGAGGAAACCCTAGGGGGCGCCGGCCGGTCCCACCCTGGCGTCGGCCGGCCCCACCCTGGTGGGTCTCGGGCCCCGGTGCTTCGGGTGTGTTCCAGATGCTTCTAGTGTTCTCGTGATGATGTTTCCTTGGCGGTTAAGTTTCATGGTAATTATGCTCTTTAATCCTCTTTTTAAGCTTTTCTGGAAAATCCCCTGGGAAATAGACAATTCACCAAAACTCGCGGAATCTGTCAGTAATAACCCTATTCTACTGGATATTCATGTTTAATGCAGGGATAATTGATAATAAAATTTGGATGATAACAAGTGTCAACACTAAGGGAGTTCAAGATCAGAGCAAGGCTCCTATTGCAACCGTGTTCTACTTGTTCTACACAAAAGAGTGGACTACATAGGACTCAACGGGAATGTCACACCATGATCTACCACATGACCCAGCGTGTTGAGTCCTCTTGCAAGCAAACAATATTTAAGCACCATGCTTATGTAATGTCAACCACTTAACCCACTCGAGAACATATACATAAACACTTAATCAATCTAATGTCAACCACTTAACCCACTCGAGAACATATACATAAAGACTTAATCAATCATAATTATATCAAGAATATAACTAGAGCAAATTCGGATAATAGTAAATAGAAACATAATAATATTGAAGTGGCGCAAAGTCATAAATAAGGAGATACATGAGAATTACTAGACTCCAGATAGCAGGTCCAGAATCTTGAGCAATCGCCCAAACTCTATTTAAGCCCTGCTAGCTAGCCTATACTACGAACTATGAAGAAGTAGAGCCCTGATCTCTTTTCTATGGAAACCCTAACTTCTAATGGCTCTGATCATGAAACTCTCTTCTCAATGATTGAATCCAGAGGCCTGGAGCCTGCAAATATAGGGGATTAGTGATGAATATGAGGCTTCGTATTAAACCAACTTCAATCAACGGCAAAGATCAAAACCCTAGGTCAGTGAAACGCCGCCACGTGAAGAAAAGAGGTAGATAGGTGGGCCCTAGGCTGATCGGCCTGTAGGTGGGATATGGTGTCTTCTAGAACCTTCCCATAGATCTAGTCACCGCCAGGCGTACCGCTTCAGCCCTTTTTACTCAAGGGCGACTCCGGTGTTTCACCCATCCCCTGCTCTGGTGTGATGGTATATGGTGTCTTCTAGAATCTTCCCATAGATTTAGTCGCCACTAGGCGTACCGCTTCAACCCTTTCGACTCAAGGGCGACTCCGCCGCCGTCGCCGGTGGGCCCTCATTCCCCTCGTCTCCGGCCGCCGGTGGTGCAGAGGAGCGAGGGTCTATTGTTTTTAGGATATCTACTGTTTTATTAGGTTTTTTCTCTATTTTGTTTTCCCTTTCCACTAGAATAATTGGAGTTGGTTGGTTATTTTGATGTTTTTGATCTGGCTTCCTGCTTCGTACCGGATCATTGGTGGATGTGTCGTCGTCTTCGATGATGGCATGCCCCTAAGATCACGGTGTATTGGCATAGTCCTTCTCGAGGATGGATTGGATCTATTTTTCCCCTTTTGCGAGATCATTTTTCTGGCCGCCGGTGATGCCACCGGTGGTAGCGGATCTGCCCTTCTGGTTGCTGGTGGTGATGCTGGCGACATCGGATTTCAGATTCGGTTCAGCTTTCAAAAGACATGGCCGATGTGCTCTCGGTGCCCTTTACTCCCTATTGTGGTTGAGCATACTGCGCCTCTTTTGCGGTCTGCATATTTGTGGAATCTTCTATTGGTTGGGACTGTGTTTCTTGAGTTCAGATCTGGTGTATTTTCACGGTCGCGATGGAGCTTCCTGAAGAGATGTACGCAGCTGGATGCGAGGCTGATAAAGTATAGGGACCTAGTAGTGTACTTCAATATAATTTTATTTTATATTGAGGTCTCTGTTGCAAAATGGTTTTAATTTAATGAAATCCAGTCCATTTTCTCAAAAAAATGTTGGATTATATGTTTTATTAAGCATAAAGTTAATGAGGATACTCTCATGACACATAAGCTATACACTAGTTCATATATCAAGATTATAACATCACAACTATAGTTCACAGATGTCGCTATAACTAGATAATGAGAGAATGAACTTGGAAGAACTCATAATGCTATTCATACCCAAAGTAGTCTTCTTCCAAGGAGTCAAGCTCTCCAAGGTAGCTTTACCTTGCTCTTGAGCTACTAACAAGAAAGTAAAAAGCTACAACTATGAATTGGAAGTGAGGAATTGCTATGTGAAGTGTGTGTTGAGGGATGGGGTATGCCCCCTTATTTATACAAGGTGAGTAAAGCGATAAAAGGCCAAGAGCTGCGCTGGAGCACACGATGAACCGCCTCAGGGAAAAGCCATAGAACTGCCAAAGGAAGGCAGTGCCGAGCCAGCCCAATAAGGGTTCGGCCGAACCAGGGTTCGGTCGACCCCTAGGCTACTCCGCCTCACCACTGCCTTCATGTGGTGGGCTCTGGTGGGTCCCTTTGCATGTTGGACCTCTTTGGAGTTTATTTGCCTGACATCCTTGTTGATTCTTTGCGCAAATACATGTCGAAAAGCGCCTTTTGGGTATGGTTCCATGTTTTTGTGCATATGTCCTATGAAAAATACAATTCTCCAAATAAATATGGAACTAGGTCAGAAGTAAATGCATATGTGATGTTGATTTGCTAAATTCCCCTATTTTTGATATTATATGACGGTCGGATTTCATCGTTAGTGACCGTCAACAATTAATATCCTGTTTTTTACTCCTATGGGTAAAATGCATATGGGTATAATTGCTAGTGCTTAACTATCAACGGTAGTTAGCAACCATTTTGTAACTATCAACATAACTTGAAAAATGCGTATAAACCATCACCAAAGTAACTTAGGGGCTTTAAACTGACAGAATTCCATAGTTTTAGTGAACCTATCTGTCAAAGCTAATTAGTGAACATGCCATGTAATCAGGATTAGAGCAAACTCGGTGTGGTGGTTCATCATTCCATAAGTTGTGCCCGATTCATAACTAGTCGATCCGTAGGGTCAGAGTCCCAGGGTGAGTCGGGTAGTCTCTGTATACATAGGCATGGTGCCTAGGTATGGAGAGGCAGGTGTCTGCATGTCCCTTGCTTCGGTCACGGGGATGGTGGCAGGTGGTGACAGCCATGTATGTCCTTGGTATTCCCCCCATTCGTCTGGGATGTAGGAGTCTAAATTGGCATGGTGGTTGCTGGCAAGCCAATACACGCATGTTCTCTCGATCCATGTCACACTTAGCACTAATACTAATTATGTAAATTGTATGAATATTAACTAAAGATAATATGACTATACTAGATTAATGCCTGCTCACTTAGGAATATTTTTTTATTAGTTTCTTTTCTAATTAACATTTAAGGAAAGCTCTTGTGTGTGCCCACTATCTCTATTATCATTTCTTACCCCTGTATTAACAATTGGTGAACTTGCATAGCATTCCTACCTATGATCATATCATAATCTTAATCAACGCCTTCGTCCTTTGGGATAATACAAATAACGATACCTGAATACTCACCGGGTGAAATGCTACAAACAATAGCTCCGTGCGCTTACAGATTAATATTTAAAAATGTCAAGGAACTATCAAGGTCAATACTAGTAATATCACTATACTCTAGCGATGCTACTAAGTAAAGCCGACAAAGACATTTCTAGCCTAGTTGCTGGGGATAGGTTCTCTGCCTAATCCTAGTGACTACGTTAAGAAATGCCAACATTAATCACTAGGAAATCCTTATAACTGACAAAGTTAGACACATGCACATGAACAATTAATTAAAGTGGATAGGAAATCAAGCAATATCCCATGATATACTTGCCTTGCTCCATGAACTTTTACTGGTCCTGATTGTCAAAGAACTAATCCTTCTCACCATCGAACTGCTCAAGTCTACTCGATTGATCACACATGACACACAATCAAACATAGGCATTCACGCGCAAGTAGAAAAGAAAATAATTATGACATAAACCAATGATGGTAAAACATGATATAAGGTTTATAAAAGGTTCTACATCTCGCTACAATCACACAGAACTGAAGATCACGAAAATCAGAGCTAAAATGTAAAAGTTAGAATTAAACGAGGGGTTTAAGCAATTTAATTAATTAATACTAGAAAAAAATTAAATGTTACGAACATGAGTTATTGAGGTACTAACATGTGGGTTATCAAATTATGAACATAATGAGACTTGAACAAATCAAATCGAAGCTAAAATGATGATTTTATAGGCAAAACGATGAAACAGAAATTTTGTAAATACTTTGAAATTAAATAGAATCAAATTTAAAAAATTTTAGAACAGCTACTATTTCACAAAGGGAATACATATTCCTGGATTATGCCTAGGGATAGTGGGCAAAAATATTATAATGCCTGAGGGTTCTTTAGCAAATGTGCCACTACAAAAGGGTATAGTAGGCTTCGGGCGTTGATGTCGCGATGTATGGCTACGATTAGAACAAGAGTGGAGAGAGAAGGTCAGCTCAGTGGCCCCATGGTCGCCGGTGATGGTAGCACGCTAGTTATCTCGGTCGTTGCTCTATAGACCACTAAAACGCACAGGATAGACATTGGGAGATAGAGGATGTGGCAGCGAGAATTTCGAGGTTTCTTTCGTGGTCGACGAAGATGGACAACACGGCAGTCACTATAACAGGCGGTGGCAAGTGTTGGTATTTCTTAATGAATGTAGAAGAGTCCATAAGCGAACGGAAGTATTGTTGTAACACTTCACTCAGAAGTATTCAAAGTATCATATTTTCCACAGGGAACAAATGTAATCTTTTAACTAATTCATACAAGGACAACACAAGACTAGATATGATAAACGTAGAGATGGACTCCTATGGTTTTAAGACCTTCAGATAGATAAACTCTACTTCTACTTGCATATTTCGAGCACCGATTCACACCTGGTCTGCTAAGTGAGGCCATCCTGTAGCTCTAAGTTGAACCTTGGATGTGAGGAATTATAAGAGACAGACATCACCACCTGCCGACTATGACCTCAATCGCCAGGAATGAGGGAAACGGAGGTAACCTCTAGCCTAGACACCACGTCTACACTGTCAATCACTACTTTAGCGCAATATCAGGGTTATCCCATCTGTATCAAGGGCCCTCTAGTACAACATCCGCTACAAGAACGGACAACGATCCCGCAAGCACATAAGAATAAAAATTAACTAATAAAAGATTTAATTTCATAACAATACGAACACTCACAAAGAGGATAATTCTGCTGAAGAACATGTGTTCGTCGAGGTACAAGTTGAGGAGACACTGTCAATCCTGGTTCATCCTCGATCTTCCCCTCACATATCTCCTTATCAACTCTAGATAGCTATGGCCTAAGCCTAGAAGTTTCTCATTCTTGCCTTCTTGATGTGTTGTTGTCAGATGAGGAGGGGAATGACATCCTTTTATAGGGAGAGATAAGGGAATAATCCATGACATATTCCAAGAATATCCCTTGCATATTCCCTAGATTATTCCCAAACTAACATCAAACTGATGTCTACATACATGGAACATGTCAATCCCCAAGAGTACCAGCTTATGCACTGATTGAGGAACCGCCTCGCAGTGGGTCTACGCGAGTCGTGGGTCTAGGGCCGTGGCCACACCCTGGGCATGGTTGCACTCGTGGGCCTGCCTTTTGCCATCGACTTTGTCTAGTGGGCCCCTTGGTGGGTCTATACTGCTCTTATGTCGGTGATTAGCCCAAATTCACAATATAGATGGGCCTCCTCTTGTATCTTTGAGATGGCCTATGCAAATATGCTTTTCGGATTGCGCCTTTTCCCATAATTTACATTATATTCATGTTTAATTCTTGCAAAACAATGAGTCGCCAAAACTCATAAAATTTTTAGTTATAACTCCTAATTCTAAGTTTTGGTATCAATTTATATTTGTTTTATTCAAATGTTGACATATAAAAATAGGAGTTAAGCACTGCCAACAACATGCTTGCCGGCGCTCGTGGCTAAGGCCCTAGGAGCCAAGCAACTCCTTCGGGAAGGGATAGGGAGAGAAAGGAAACTGTAGGGTAGCTCATCATGGGGTTGAATCGGTAAGAGAGGGACATAGGCAGTCGGACGGCGGTCATGGTTCTATAGATGACGACGATGACCAACAACAAGTTAAAGGGAACAAAGAAGGGGTTGGATGGCTCCCTACGGATGAGGCAAGGCTCGTCGCCTAGCTTACCATGGTGGAGCTGCTCCAGAGCCTCAAGATTGATGGCAACTATGACGGCGACACTCTGCGGTGAGCTCTACGCGAGGGAAGAGTAGAGAAAGGCGGGGAAAGGGGAAAGGGGTTGGGACAATCCCTTTTGTGCCAAGAAGCATGAGACGGAGTGGGGTGCGGCGACGGTTGTGGCTCAGCACTGTTCGAGCAAAAAGGGAGGAAGGTTAGCAAAGAAGCCACCGATAGGTGGGTGTAGGGTCGAGACGGCGGACTAGGGGGGTGAATAGTTCTTTTTAACAACTAACCGCAGCGGAATGAAACCTATTTGGTTCTAGCAACAATTCACCCTTCTAACTATAACCCTATGCACCTTGTAAAAGATCCTAGCAAAAACAAAGGTGCAAGCCTAGCTTGACCTTCCCTAAACCGTTCTACCGCAAGGTCACACAAACCTAAGCACTAGTACTTTAAGCACGGGGGAAACTCCTATCAACTAGCAAGTAAAAGCGCACTAAGCACCTAAGCTCACTATGTGCTCAATGACAAGGATACACAATCCTAATCAAGAAGCGCAACTTGATTAGTTGTACAAACTAATCAAGACACTAGTTCTAAGCTACACAAGCTAAGAACGTGAGTGGCAAGCTACACAAGCTAACCGGTCTCACAAGAGCAACTACAACTACACAAGTAAAGTAATGCACAAAATAAATAACTTGTGTAGAAGGGAGCAAACCACCGCGAAGGATGGGAAGATGTTGACACGGTGATTTATTTCCCGGAGGTTCACTTGTCGCCACAAGCTAGGTCCTCCGTTGAGACAAGCTCCAAGGTTGCCGCCGGTCCTCTTGCTAGTGGTGACCCGCAAGTCACACTCTCCCACGTGGAGTGCTTACCACAAGCTCTAGCACTTGACTTGGCCGGACCACTTGTCACTCTTCACGTCACGCTCTACTAGCGATGCTCTTCGCGATCTCCCTCGGGGTGAGCTCTGTCACAGAACCAACCAATTTATATGAGCACAAGTACAACGATCGCATTTTTAATCGCAATCCAGTCGCACTTGAGCCAATATAAACCCGGTAGTCCGGAAATCTCGAAGGATTTCAAACATTTCATACCCCAAGGATCATTCATTCAGCAATACCCGATCACATGACACATAAGTTCGCAACCGAATTTAAACATCAGAGTACAACATAGTCTTTTACACAAATATAATAGTAGTGGAAGTTAACATAGTTTTACACCACAGAGTTCAAATACGAGTACCATCAATTGACCCTGTCACAGCATTCTTACAACATCTAAGGATAGATAATGACCCTGCCCTCGGGTCTAGTCTTCTTCGCCCGCAGGGGTGAAGCAATTCCTGCAATATGCGTAGTAGACTACACCATCTGCAACAATGGGAATAAAACCCTGAGTACTCAATTATACTCAGCTAGACTTACCTGACAGTGAGTAAATAAAAAGACTCTCAAGGATATGTAAGGCTTGTTTGGTGGAGCTCAGAGGGTAGCATCATTTTTGCATCAAAAGCATTACTACAGTAGATCCTCAACTTATTCCTTTTAATTGTGATAAGCTTCGATTTCAGTTAAGCTATTTACTAAGATTAGCCACTATACTAAGCATTCACTGAATATTATAGCAATCAATAGAACCATATGATTTCCGATATCCACAGATATCAACCTCATCTCACCATAATCATTATGTTCAAGTTATTAGCCTCTACCTCACCAGAAGATCAGTTCAGTTTCTCACTAACCAGGAGAGATGGCGATTCGAATCGATTGTACCAGCTGGCAAATATGCCAATCACAAACCCTGTCAGCCGAGCCACTGGCTTCTTGGGCCACCGTTAAATCCTTCTGAGACACAATATGTCGCGAGTTTGGCGGGGACCATATTCTCAGAGACCAACCCACTTCCAGGATGCATCAGGTCCCTGACCTGCCCTTGGTAAGATGGTGTCTCCGCACATACTTCCTACCTCCAGAATATGTCTGCCTAGTCGCACGAAGGCTCGGCTCAGAAGGAAATACTCGGCTTCGCGGTCAGAACGACTTATGTGGCCAGCTATGTGACGACGTCTTTCAATCTCAACTGATGTCTGGTGGCCTCAGTCCTAGTCGGCCACAAGCAGCACCGAAGACGGCATGACCTCAACCATGTCATGCGGCTCCCCGCTACCTAGCCTTGATTCTCTCATTAGACACTGTGGCATGGTGGCACATATAGTCCATCATGTGGAATCCAACCCCATCATCATGAGTAACCACCTATGCTCGCGAAGGACAGGATATCCCTCGACTTCTACCGGTCTAAGCATGGCTAAGCATAAGATCGAACCCGTCCCCTTATCTAGTAATACTTCAGGATCAAGTATAAGTGGACAATGTATAAATGCAGCAACGGTATCATATCAACTCCTATACTTAAGTGCACAATCATTCGATTTAATAAAGACCAGTGCATTTGTAAAAAGAGTAGGTGGAGACTTAGGGATGCTCCGGGGCTTGCCTTTCACAAAGTTAGTAGGTTGGTGATCAGGGCACTCTGGAAGTTCAGCCTCTTCTTCCTGGCCTTCGGGAACCTCTGGCACTTCAATCTCCGGCGGAACTCTCTCCTCCGGTGGATCGAACTGCAATAGCGTCACGCCTCCCGGCGATCCTATATGTATGATATGCATATGTGAGAACTGAGAATGCACATGAAATGTAAGATAGAGATGCACAAATTAATCTATGATATGCAATCAGTTTAACAATCCACACTCATTTACTGAGTACGTGCATATTTCTTCTCTAGACAACTAACTCATACTCACCCTTCTTAAGCAAAGCATAGAACAATTTCTCGTCCCGGGTGAGAGGTCTACAACCTGCACTTAATAATCAACATGCATCAACTAACCTACCACAACCAACTTACAATTAACGGGCATGAGCAACATCATATAAACAAAACATTAACCTTGCTGCCCTAAGCTCAAATTAGGATCAGCTTTACTGTTTAAAACAGGTGATAATACTGAACCTCACAGAAATGCATAAAAACACTTCACACCCAAAGATATTTTTTTTAAAAACAACTAAACAAACCCTAGCCTATAACTGGACCTACTGTTTACCGTGACTAGAAAAATCCATAAAAATTACAGTAGCTATTACACATCTAGATTAGCCTACTAACAAAATTTCAAGTCATTTGGACAAGTATAACAGTCTACACAAAAATAACAAACAACCAGCCTTTTAAGCAATGGAAAATACTTAACACAGTGAAAAGTATCAAACAATAGATTTCCCAATTTTCTTAGCTTCTTTCCAACATAACATGATCCAGGAAAAATATCCATGACCATATCCTTAACACATTAAGCATGGTGATTTTTGCAAGATTAAAGCATAAAAGGCACATTATACTAGACACCACATAAATAGCAGTGCAACACCAGCAAACATATTTTTCTTAGGTTCCACTTCTCTGAACAAGATTAATGCAAGTGGAATCACATTTTTAGCACATTCCTACAATTACTTATGCATTTATCAAGTTTGCAAGCAATTAACAATTTAAATATAACTGCACATAAAAAGTATTCCAAAAGTACACTTTATATTTTTCCTTGATAGAGCTCAGAAATACAAACATAACAAAATTTGGTTCACACCAATTGGACACTCCTAACTCCAGATATGAATTTTGGAAGATTTTATACATTTTCTGGAAATTCATTTTATAAATCATAAAACCCAAACCCGATAGAAACTGCTACGTGCACCCGGCTCAGTGAAGCAGAGGCGCACCCGAACGGCTGACTCGCGGGCCCCGGGGTCAACCCGACCCCACGCGTCAGAGAGAGAGGCAGAGCCGCCGGCGCTGACCGACGAGAGCTCGCCGACGGCGAGGTCTCCGGCGACGCCGAGGCTACCTACCGACTCGTGGCAACGAGACGAACCCAATGGACCAACTGCCGAGGGTCGTACCCCACCGGAGCGAGCTCGACGGCGGCAATGGCGGACGGCGGTGGTCCGGCGAGCTTGCGCCGGCCGATTCCGGCCGTTGCTCGCGTGGCTAAGCACCGTTCCGAGATCCTGGAACCCTAGCGGACCTATGTACACGACGAATCGGACTATTGCGCACAGAAACTCACTGACCGCGCTCGCATGGCGGCACGGCGGCGAGCGGGTTCACGGCGAGCTCGGGTTCCGGCGAACCTACGGCGAGACCGGCCCATCCGACGGCCTAGACTGGATCTACAGCTAACGGAGACTCCTAGACGAGCAATGGAGAGAGAAGCCGACCCCGGCATCGCCCTCGTCGCGGCGACCCGAGAGCTCGGCGGTGCTCCGGCAATGGCGCGGCGGCGAGAAAGGCCAAACTGTTATACCTTAACTCGGCTGAGGTCGGCAACGGGTCGAGGATGAAGAGCAGAGCACGGCGAAGCTACGGCGGAGGTGGAGCGGTCGGAGACGGCTCGATGACGGCGGATTTCACCGCGGCGACGGCGCGGCGGAAATGGCGACAGCGGAGGGGAAAACGGAGAGCAGAGGCGAGAGCGAGCGAGTGAGAGTGAGAGGAGCGTGCGGGGGACAGGATGGAGTGTCGCCTTCGGTTTATGCAGGGGCGCGGCAGGGCAACGACGGCGTACGGCGCCACCTGGTGCGCGATTCCTGACGGCGGCCGCGCGGCGACGACCGGCTGCCGAACTGAATCAGCTGGATTTAGTTTCTCTGAACCCGACTGAAACTCGATTTTTGCTCAAGCCATAACCCGTGATCCAGCGAGTGTTAGCCAAAACTTCACTAATATGGATTGAAGAGCTACATGAGTAGATCATTTGGTATTAAGACACTTTACTCTAGATCGGTCTGGATTGAGAGATACAGGTCGATGAACAGGGGTACACCGAAACTGAAAACCAGTTTCAGACTTAGGAAAATTTTGAAACTTCAAAACAGCTCTAAATCTGCACTAATTCAACTTTTTGATCACCTTCCACCCATTTTCATGAGTTGACCCAAAAATAAAGTTTGTTGCTTATAAAATTCTACACAACTTTGATTAAGGGTGCACTGACATGCAAAATCTCTAAAATGCCCTTCTTGTTTGGTCAAACAGAATAGCTTTTAGAGGGCTCTCTAGTCAACTATGAGCTAGAGGGGTATTTTGGGGATTTCACCAACATGAACATTGTCCCAAATGTTATCCCAAACATGTCTAAAGCATTTAGAACAGTAAACAAGCATCACATTTGCATGTTAACACATTTAGCATGTTATGGACATATAAACAAACATATAGCAATAAAAAGGAATCAATTCAAATCAAATGATGATGATGCATGGAATGACATGATCTATGCTTGATGACATGCAAATGCAAGTGTGAAAATAGTAACTAACACTAGGGTGTTACAAGCTCCAACCCCTCACAAAGCTTCTCCGGAGCCAAGCACAATCTTCTTGCTTGCTTCACGGAGCCATGAGCCACCAAGCCATCTAGGAGGTGGCAACCTCCAAGAGCAACAAGCACCACCGGCTTGCAACTCAATCACCTAGTGCCAACTCTTACAATCTCTCAATGCAACGCACTAGAATCACTCACTAGCAATCAATTGGATGAACACTAAGCACACTAGTGAGTTAGAGAGCACAAAGCCATGCACTAGCAAGGGAAACACATTCTCAAGGTGCAAGACTCTACTCACAGCCGGCCACAGCTCTGTACTTATAGCTCTCAGCGCAAAAGAGCTGTTGCCAACCGAAATCGGTCGTCGGACTGAGCGTCGGACGCTCAGCCGCGCCACCGTCGGACTATTGTCCACGGTCCGATGCTCCCAATGGCTGCCACGTGTCAGTAGCCGTTTAACGTCGACCGTTGAAGCATAACGGCTAGCTGCTTTGCGCCAAACGAACCGTCGGACGGACGATCGTCGGACCAATACCCATAGTCCGACGCTCACTGCAACAGCACCGTCGGACTGAACCAAAGGAGGCCGTCGGACTAAAGGACACCACCATCCGACGCATCCAGAGAGGTTTCAACTCTCTCAAAACCGTCGGACGAAGCTCTAGCGTCCGACGCTCTCCCGAACGCCACGCGTCACGCCGACACTGCTCGCCACCGTCGGACTAAAGTGGGCAATGGTCCGACGCTCGTTTACCGAGCGTCCGACGCTCGCCATTGGCCAGAACTAGGGTTAGGCGTCGGACTCTGTCCGACGCTGCCCCTCCACACAGTCCGACGCTCCTTTTACTTTGCCAAAAACCTCTGAATCCTGTCTCACAAGCTCGGCAGGAGGAAAAGAGATCTAAGCCACCTTTCACCTTTGCAAATGTGCTAACACCACAAGTGTTCAACCTTAAGTGCAAGTGTGTTAGCTTTTCACAAACATTTTCACAAAGGATATTCTCTCTTTTCACCGCGCCACTCGATTCTAGCAACGTATGCAATGTTAGATCACTCAATTGGCACTAGATGACCGATATGCAAACAAGTTTGCCCCTCTTGATAGTACGGCCATCTATCCTAAATCCGGTCAAGCACTTCTCTACTCAACATTAGACCGGTGAAATGGAAATGCCCTAGGTTATACCTTTGCCTTGCGCTTTCCATTCCAGTCACCGTCTTCATCACCGTCGATGCCGGTGCAACACATGCACTAACACCTCAACAATGATATGATCCACTTCATATCATCACGTGGCTTTTGGTTCATCGATCCTCGACTTCACTTGCTCTTCACCGTTGCGTTGGTCCATCGGCGCCAAGCCCACTAGCTTGCCCTTCACACTTGCAACCGGTCCATCGACGCTAAGTCATGTCTTGATCTTCTCCACCTAGCCACATGACTCCATGTCATGTCTCATGTGCATTAAGCTCCTTCATCACCACATATGTGAGCTAAGCAATCATCCCTAGCCATTTCCACCTCCATGGCATAATTGCTCACACACATGTTCCTGTGGACTAATCTCCTGTGTAATCAACACTTAAACACATATTAGTCCACCTAACTTGTCACTCAATTACCAAAACCAAATAAGGACCTTTCAGTGGGCCCCACCGATTAGCAAGAGGCAGAGGGGGAGCGGCGTGGCAATTGCGCACTGACGAGCTCACTGGGCTAGCCCAAGTGCCACGTAGGAGAGGAAAAGGAGGGGAGGAGCTAGGCCGGCAAGCCACTAAGCCAGCAGGCCAAGAGCGGATAAAAGAAGGGATGGGGAGGGGAATTTTCTATTT
The DNA here is from genome assembly GCA_038502445.1 of Eremochloa ophiuroides. Taxonomy (NCBI): domain Eukaryota; kingdom Viridiplantae; phylum Streptophyta; class Magnoliopsida; order Poales; family Poaceae; genus Eremochloa; species Eremochloa ophiuroides. The sequence continues at coordinate 24,754,040 of JAHLJS010000002.1, forward strand.
TTCAGTTTCATTTTTATTTTCCAAATCTATGTTCAAAACTAGTTTTCAAATCTATTTGAACTTTTGAATTAAATCAACATCACAAAGAATCAAATGTACAGGCATGAGTGCATGAAACACATGTATACCTTATATTTGAGATTACTGTTAGTTCTCTAGATTTTTATGCTCATAAAGGTGCATAATAATTTCCTTATCGCCTGTTTTAGAACAAATGAGAAACTAGTGTGTTACAATTCTACCCCCTTAAAAAGAAGCTCATCCTCGAGATTAGGATGGGCTCACTCAAACAACTGAGGGTTTGCTTTTTCTCAAATCTTCTTCTCTTTCCCAAGTGGCCTCATCCTCTGTATATCGATTCTACTACACTTTGCACATCTTTATGACTCGACTTCTGGTAACCCTTTCTGTGATTTCTAAGATCATTACGGGATACTCTTCATAAGTGAGATTTTCTTTGACCGTGAGATCTTCAAAGGAATACTCACAAAACATTTCTTCAATTGAAAACATGAAAAAACAACTTGCACTCCTAACAACTCTAAGGTAGTTCTAGTTGACATGCCACTTCTCCACGTCTCTTGAATCTTTAAAGGACCAATATACCTTGGTACTAACTTTTCTTTCATATTAAATATCTTCACTCATCATTGGTGATACCTTCAAATACACATAATCTCTGACTTCAAATGCCAAATCTCTTCTTCGAGTGTCAGCATAGCTCTATTGTCAAGACTGTGCCACTCTTAGGTTATCTTTGAACATTCTCACTTATTCCTCAACATTTATCAAAGCATCCGCTCCAAACACTTGGGCTTCACCTATCTATAATGCTTCGAGTGGTGCCATCTTTAGACTATTCTGGTGATTGATGTTATATGCGAACTCAGCATATGGCAAACTCTTGTCCTATCATATACCATATTGCAGTGCACAAGCTGTCAATATGTCCTCTAGAATTTGATTAATTCTTTCAGTATGACCATCAGTTTGAGACTGATAGGAAGAAGTGAAATTTATCTTGGTTCCTAAGGATCCATGCACTTTTTGCAAAAATTGTGATGTAAACTGGGTACCTCTACCAGACATAATTTTCTTTGGGATTCAGTATAGACACAATATCCTTTCCATGTACAATTCTACCAACTTTGCACCCGAGTAGGTAGTCTTAAGCAATAGAAAGGGAAACCATAGTGAGCTGGTCCACTATCATAACCTCCTTGAGTGCGAGGCAAACCAACAAGAGAGTCCATATTGACTTCTTCCCACTTCCACTCAGGTATTTTCATTGGTTGTAGCAATCCTGCAGGGCTTTGCTACTCTACTTTGACCCGTTGACAAGTTTCACACAAAGCCACATACTCTACCACATATCTCTTTGGACCATACCATCAATACTTCTCTTTAAGATCCATACACATCATAGTACTACAAGGGTGTATTGAGTAGGCTGATTCATGTGCCTCTCACAAAATTATATCATGGATAGCTATCAATTCAGTTACACATATTCTTTTCCCAAATCATAGTGTACCATTCTCATCCATCCTAAACCCAGTTGCTTTTCCAAGCACTAAAATCTCAGCTATCTCCTTTAACTTCACATCCTCCAGCTGACCTTGTGAATTTCTTGCTCCAGAGTAGGCTCTATCACCAACTCCATTGCATTAGTGACAAAGATCAAGTTGAGATGCTCCATATTAGAACACAACTTAGCAAGTATAAATTCTACTCGAAGTCCATTGGCGTAAATTTTTTTTGCTAATTGTATCTGCCACAACTTTTGCCTTTCCAGGATTATATTGCACTTCCAATTCATAATCCTTGATCAACTCTAACCAATGTTGTGTCTGAAGTTGAGATCTATTTCACTAAAGATATACTTCAAACTCTTGTGATCTATTAGATAACAATCTTGTGACCAATTAGATATTTTCCCTATATCTTCGGAGCATGACCATTGCTGCTATCTCCAAGTCATGAATAAGATAATTCAACTCATGCTTCCTCAATTGCCTTGATGCATAAGCTACCACTCTCCATCCTTGCATGAGAATACATTCAACTCCAAGACAAGATGCAACACCATAGATAGAGAAATTCTTGCTTAGATCTAGAAAAATCAACATTGGAGTTGTAGTCAGCATCTTCTTTAGTTCATCAAATTTAGCTTGACACTTATCAGACCATATGAACTTAGAATTCTTATCTAGAAGGGCTGTCATAGGATTAGCAAGCTTAGAAACCCCATCAATGAACTTTCTATAATACCGAGCCAAACCCAAGAAGCTATGAATCTCACTTAGTGGTTGGGGGTTTCTAGTTCAGTAAATCTTGTAGCTTGCTTGGATCCATTGCTATTCCACTATTGCTAACAACATGAGCTAGAAAAGAGACCTCCTTCAACCAAAACTCGCACTTGCTTCACTTGGCACAATTTATGTTCTCTTAGCTTTTGCAAAACCAATCTCAAATCCTAAACATTTTCTACTTCAATTTTAGAGAATATCAATATATCATCAATGAAAACCACCATAAACTTATCAACAAACTCCATGAACACCTTGTTTATCAAATACTTGAAGTATGCAGGTGCATTAGTCAACCTAAAGGACGCGTGAAAGTATAAGTATACTCATACAGGCCATACCTTGTAATCAATGCTTTCTTAGGTATGTCCGAATTCTGAATCTTTAGCTCATGATAGCTCGAGTGAAGATCTATCTTAGATAAGACATAGGCACCTCTCAATTGGTCAAACAAGTCATCTATCCTTGGTAAGGGATACTTATTCAAAATGGTAACTTCATTGGGAGACCAATAATCCACACACATCCGTTGGGTATCATCTTTCTTATCCACAAAGATTACAGTGGCCCCCCAAAGGAGATGAATTGGGGTGTATGAAACCTTTCCCCAACAGCTGTTTTAATTGTTTCTTAATTTCTTCTAATTCCTTGACCCCCATTCTATATGGATGTATAGCTATTGGTGTAGTTCCACGCAAAAAATCAACAATAAACTCAATACCTCAATTAATAAGGTGGCATACCTAGCAACTCATCAAGGAACACATCTAGAAACTCCTCCATGACTCAGTTCTGATGGTTGCCATCCACATCTAGCTAATTCATAGAAGCTATCAGCGATGCTTGCACTGCTACTTCCACATACTCCCTCTGTCCCTTTTTATTGGTCGCTATTGGTGTGCGTGCCACAAGTTTGACTCGATTTATTGAAAATATAGACAACATTTGTATCTCATAATAAATTTATTAAAAAAACTAGATCTAAAGATCTTTTTAATGATACTAATTATGTATTATAAATATTAATAATTTTTAATATATATTTAATTAAAGTTGTTTCTTGGGAAGCGCAAACGACAAATATTTAGAGACGGATGGAGTAGATCGTATCTCTGTTAGGTGATGTCACCATAACGACTTTCCCCTGACATGGATCACTCCACGGTGGTTAGGCATGACTCTTGTGTGGTTTCACGTTCGAAAAGGGTACCTCTAATCGAGGTACCCGACAATCACGACACACCGATCTGGTTTGAAATCCAAAGATTCGACTCTACAATCTTAGCAGCATGACTCATGTGGTTATCAACCGTGCCAATCGGTTGACTTCACAAATGAGGGTTAATCCTTGCCTGTAAAACGTAGAACACGAGCAAGAAGTCGAAAGTACGTAGGTAGATCAAAGATTGAGACAAACTACAGATGTATGTATAAGTTCTCCAAGTGAGGTCTCACAAATCGATGTAATGGGGACTGTCAAAGTGTATCGCACTCGGCAAAGGGCGCCTTTGCCGAGTGCCGCCGACCAGAAACTTGGCAAAGTGACAATATACTGGCACCTGGGAACTTAGTTTGCCGTGCGCAGTTTAGTGAACACTCGGCAAAAGGGCCATAATTCGCCGAGTGTTGTCGGCCTGACACTCGGCAAACCTAATGTCTCTACCGAGAAAGGCACGACACTCGGCAAAGAACGCCGTCAATGTTCCTTCTGCCATTACAGTGACTTTTCTTTGCCGAGTGCTGACCAAACACTCGACAAAGCCTTTGCCGAGTGCCCGACAGATGACACTCGGCAAAGGGGCCTTTGCCGCTAATTTGGTTGCTAGCAGCGTTTGCCGAGTGCGGCACCCTTTTGCTGAGTGTAACAGTGGCTTTCCCGAGTGTCAGAGACAGTCGGCAAGACGCCTGTTTCCAGCAGTGAGTACGATATAAAGCTCAACTGGCCTTTCCCTGCAAAAATAAAAAATAAAAAATATGCAACTGTGCATAGTTTCGTGTGTGAAGAAGTGAGCTGCAATGCGTGCTTGATTTGTTCCTATACCTGACGGTATTACACAACTAGGGTAATGACAAAACAAATATATATGGGGCCACCACGAGGATCGTATGATGACCGAACTGATTGATTGAGGCGCATGGCGACGATGAGCGAGGCTAATGACAGAATAAAATATGGGGCCAGCACGAGGATCACATGACGTTTGATTGGTTGATTGACTGAGGTGTATGCCGCCATTGCAGAGATATGATGCCAATACACAGTATCCACGGCTAGGGATTGATGCGGATATTAAATAATCCAAAACGTAAATAATTTGTTCTACTAAAACTATCAATGGACAAATAAATAGATGTATGTTATCTTCAAAATCTAGTACATATCCGAATGAGAATCTGAATTGATGACATTCGTTCTATATTCGTATCTGAATTCAAATTAAAATACGGTAAAAGTGCCATCTGTATTCGATTCCATGCGGCTCTGATCCAAATCCATATCCACAACAAGCAGCTATGAAAGTATTAGGTCGAGGCTAACCACGGGATGAGGATCACCTGGCAATTGGTTGCTTGATTGAAGTGCAAGGCATCCAACTACCTTTGTATGTATTAGGCCAACAACGGAATAAAAATGGGGCCATGGCGAGGATCACATGATCATATATAGTAAGTATCGGGGACGATCCACATGTAATTATCACATGGATAAAATTGAATGTCTAAATCTTTTTGAATTTAGCTTTAAAAAATATGGCACCTACTTGCATGATGACATGTTGATGGGGATGTGAGTTCCCAATCTTCTGTTAGGTGGATAACTTTTGTTTTGGTGGAGCAAGACGCACCGATCTGGTTTCAAGACGCACCGATCGCTTGACGTTCGCCACTACAAATCAACGTCATTTATTCAGGCGGTTTCTTAAGAGAATCGCCTATAAAAATGGCTCATTTCTACAAGCGAGTCATTTAAGGAACCGCCACTAGAAATCGAGCGGTTCCTTAAGTGACCCGCCTGTCGAAATAATCTGAAATTTAATTTTTGAGTTTTGCAAATGACCTCGTATGAAAAAACTGTCTAAATAGAAGTCATGGATCTTGAAATGTTATGAAACTTTATAGTTGACAACTTTTTCATTTGAAATCATCTTATAAGCGAAAAATACGTTTGAATTTGTCAAATTTGAAATTCAAATTTTATAAACGACCTTGAATGGAAAAACTTCCAACATAAAAGTTGTAGATCTTGAAAAGTTATGCAACTTTGTAGTTGACAACTTTTTCATTTGACTTCATTTACGGCCTTAAATAGTCAATTTTCCATCGGTTTCGTAACAATACGTGGCGAACCTAATTTAACAAAGACATAAGTGACTAATGGGTGGAATGGTTAGAGGAGGTCACGCGCAAGGGGGAGATCATGGGTTCAAACCCCTATGGCCGCGTAGCGCGCGAATTTTGCACAAAAAATGCCGCGACTTGCGACATTAATTTGGAAACTCCTCCATGACTCAATTTGATGGTTGTTGAAACTTTCTCTTGTCTGATGCCATCTCCCTACACTTTTTGTCAATCACAATAGCGTGATTCACCAAAACTTGGATGTTGGGGTAGGTGTTGCTCATCAATTGCAATTGAAGTCCATCATACAGACCTTTCAGAAAACAAAGCTCCTTGTCAGCATCATATGCCACCTTACTCAGGGTGGGCATAGAGGGTCTTCAGTGGTATTCATTGAATACTCATTATTTTTGCTGATCAATGGTATTTGAGGATGCAACAAATTATATACGTTGAAAAATAGGGTTGATTCAATCTTTGTTCATTACCTTTTCAAATTTTGAATACATGACCTTTCAATCTTAGGCCCACCACTGACCTCACTAGGAGCATAGCGTGACAACTAAGCAAACTTGTCATGATACTCGCCCACTATCATGGACCTTTGCTTGAGGGCCCTGAATTCCTCCTCCTTTAGTTCCACACGTCCCTCCAGATTTTTTTTTTGTTTAGCTATTTCTAAAACCTGATTTTCGGAAAAAGATTAGTACAAGCGATTTCTTAAGTGAACCGCCTGTAAAAATAACTGATTTTTACAGGCCTCTAGCACCGGCGATTCCGAAAAACGCCAGTAAAAATAGCGTTGGAACCGCCAATGCTGAACCTCTCTGTACTAGTGTTGTGAAACAAAGAACGCAAGCAAGAACTCAGAAATACGCAGCTCAAAGATTGGGACAAACTGCAGATGTATGATTAAATTCTCAATTTGGGGTCTCACAAACCGATGTAACGACGATTGTCAATGACAATGATCTAAGCAAAACTCAAACCCTAACGACGGTGGCGGCGTATGAATATATAGGTCATAGGGTCATCGCCTGGACGTGCCCCTTAATAGGCTTAAAGACGATACACAACCCATGGGGCCAAAGACATTGATGCAACACCGGAACAGACTTTGGACGCTGATTTATTTTACGATTCCCTTTGATTCTAAAAGAGTTTTTATGTGGGTCCAGTTCCATTGGCTTTCTTATGAAATTATGTTTCCAACCATGTGGATCGTCGAAAACGAAGTCCGTATGCGACTTAAGCGTCCATTTTGTTGCAAACTGGTCCTGTAGTCCGGGGCAGACTCAAATTCATGTTGGACCGGTCCTCCAGCTAGTGTTGGACATACTTGCTGATGTTCTATGCGTCCACACCTTTCTTCAAGCTCCCCATGACTCTCTCCGATGTTCATAAGCAAGATAACATCATTAGGCAATAGTCTATTTCTTAAAAGTATGAAAAGGATCGCTTAGGAACGAGTTGAGCTCTAAATTTAGATGTCGCATTTGAAATCAGGTCATTAATTGATCCGTGCATACTGGTACTAGGATCAGTGGATATATCCGAAAGAGTGATGTTCTCATCACATGTGTTTCGGTAAGTGAAAAAACATTACAAAAGCAAATATTTTACTCTTTTATAAAACAATTGACGTTGTTTTGCCTTGGTCACTAACCTAAACCGGCTGCTCTAATATCATAAATAGTAACATTTAGTGAAGAATTGCGCCATTGTTGTTTCGTATTCGGAATGAAGATATAATGTGTGGTTGCTGATATATGTAGTCACTTTTATAAACGAACGGAATTTTTCTTTTGGTCACGTAACTAATTAGTGGCCGGTGATTATAACCCGGCCTATTGATCAAAAATATAAAGCTCAACTGGCCTTTCCCTGCAAAAGATAAATAAACAAAAAATATACAACTGTGCATACTGCATAGTTTCGTGTGTGAAGAAGCGAGCTGCAATGCGTGCTCGATCTGTTTCTAAGCCCAAATCGTGAGGATCCACAACTGTGTATTACACAGCTAGCTAGGGTAATGACAGAATAAATAAGGGGCCACCACGAGGATCGTATGACGACCGGACTGATTGATTGAGGCGCATGGCGACGATGCAGCTAGAGATATAAAACGGTATCCACAACTAGCTGTGTAATATTAGAACGAGGCTACACGATGATCACATGACGTACGATTGATGGTTGATTGAATGAGGTGTATTCCCTCTCCATACCAGTAAAGAAAATCGTTTAGACCAATAAGGTCTCCAAAACGTGACTTTGACTTTTATATTTCTATAAAAAATATTTATTGAAACGTGACATGCATATTTGTGTGAAAGTATTTTTTTAAAAAAAGGGAATATCTATTAATATTCTAGCTTTTGCATCGATTGATGCATGTGGCTGTTTTGTGTGAAAGTATATTTCAAGGTAAATCCATTTATATAGTTTTCACATTTTTAAATTCGGTAACTTAAAAGTTATTCATGATTTATATATCTTAATATTTGATAAAAAAATCTTGTCCAAAATAACTTTCTTTACGGGTAAATAGTGCTATCTGTATTGATTTCATGTGGATCGGATCCGAATCCATCCTCTGTTGTGTACGTATTAGAGCGAGGCTAACGAGGGGATGAGGATCACATAGCAATTGATTGTTTGATTGAGGTGCAAGGCATCCACAACCACCTTTGTATGTATTAGGCCAACAACGGAATAAATATGGGGCCATGAGGATCACATGATAATATAATAAGTATCGGGGACGATCCACATGTAATTATCACATAGATAAAATTGAATGCATAAATCTTTTTCAATTTAGCTTCAAAAAATATGGCGCGTACTTGCATGATGACAAGTTGATGGGGACGTGAGTTCCCAATCTTTCGTTAGGTGGATAACTTTCATTTTGGTGGAGCGAGACGCACTGATCTAGTTATAAATCCAAAGATTTGAACCCTTATTGTTAATGAGTTATGTATTCGTATACGTTTAAACGTATGCAGCAATCATTGGATTTTAATGGTTATCGATCTGGCCCGGAGTTAGTTATGGATCTTAGATTCAATGAGATAGGACCTGGGACAGTATCAATCAATGATACACATGATCCAGCGGTAATCTAATAATATCATTCTCCCACAATTCTGTGTATGTTTATAAATACCTGCTCTTACTTAACTCCGGAATGATTATTTTTGTCTATTTGGGAAGTGCTTGGAGAGAATTCATTCGACAACGTCATCCCAATTGTAAAGCACCACTGCAAATAGTCATAGTTAGTAAGTAGTAGCTTGCTATACATAGTTTCTAACATCTTCATTTACCATGGTCCAGGTCACTAGATGATGAGAGGATTTTTTTTCTCGTGAAGTGGTGCTTGCTTCAGAAGCCAGGGAACAATCTATGTGGATACTACGTTTGCGTGTTCCTTAAGATATACTTGAATAGAACTTCAGAAGAGAGAAACCTTATAGTTGTTTATTTTAACAATTATGCACCTTTTATTAGTTTGTATATGTAGCTTATTTCACGGTTTTGAGAAATAGAGAATTTTAGTGGTTTTTTTTTAATATCTTAGTTTAGAAAATGAGCAATGTATAGCAATTTTAAAAAATAAATATAGAGAGTAGAGGGAGACTCCTTCTGGATCCTCAACCTCTCTTCGGGTTTTAAAGCGACTTAGGCCATACCTCCCTCTCATTGCGTGCGGTGATTTTAAGCAGAAGATTATCATGGAGTACCAAGTGCGGAAAGAGTGTCCCAACAAGGGTTATATTATCTACAAGTGTCCGGATCGCAATGTGAGTTATTATGTCGCATTTGACGATTTTGGTTAATTTGTCTCATTTTCTTGATGGTTTTGAAAAAAGTTCTTAATTTATTGTTCTACTTTCAATGGGACGGTATAAGATGTAAAAAATGGTACTTGAAGGAAGAGTACGTTGAACACGTGCAAAACAATCTTACAGGGTCGGGTGAGGCAGTGAGACGCCACAAGTAGCCCACGGATGTTGAGGAAACGAATTATCCGTCTTAGTTGGGATTGGTCATCAAATCATTACGTTGCTAAAGTACATTTTAGTCATAATTTGTTCAGTGTTAGTTGGAATTGTATACATTGTAGTGAGGCTATGTAACACCCGGTTTTCCGAAGAATACCAAGCGTTAACTATATGTGTATCCAAAATGTCCACACAACACATCTAGCGACAAATATGGTAAATATCAGAAGCAATGCTTTATTACATAGCAAAACATATTTACATTAAGACTTACAATATATCAAAGCACAATGAAAACTATTCTTCATCTTCTATCTTCGGGTCACCAAACTCCATAGGGACGGTTGACTAGGGGAGCACTCGCCTAGTACTCTTGGAACATCTCGTGAAAGCACCTTACTTGAACCACCATCTGGTACCCATCTGGAATATTTATTGGTGACAACCACAAGCGTCAACTCACCATGCTCAGCAAGTATAACATGAGGGAATGCAAGGCTCAAAAGGCTGACACGGTTGAACTGCGGTAAGCAATTTTAGTTGGTCACATTTTACTTATTAAGAGCCTATGTAACTAAGTTATGCTTAGCACCCAATTATCATCAATATTATTTCATCATCTCCAACCATCCATAGAACCATCTGTCTCGAAAAGGATCCAGGCTGCTCGTGTCCGTGAGCACGGCTGATATATCAGTATGATCAAACTCTGCAGAGTGTGTACACTTTCACCATGAGTCGTGAATTCCCATATGCCCAGGGCCCGTCGACCCCCTAATACTTTCAAGGTGAGCGGGCAGGGAACCACTACGAAGTCTTTCACTAGTCACTCTAATAAGTTAGTAGATGCGAGGTTTCAGCTAGGTGAATGGTGGCCCCTTCAAGATTGGCACAACATGTGACCGCAGCCCAGCACACATCTTGATAGGCTCGGAACCCATTCTTGAACCTAGGCCTCCCTCTGGCACCTTTCGGTAACTACTAACGAGCTAGAGAAGATCTAGGTACTCATTTAAGACCAGAGCCATGTAGTCTTCATGGTTGTACGGTAAATCCTGGGTGGCCGCTGTAAGATTCAGATGCATACAGAGGCCAGACTGGAGCGACCAAAAAGGCCCAATACTCTAGCCCTCTTCTGCCCATGTTGGTTAAAAGCAACTTTCTTCCGTAGTTGCATAAATCATTAATCAATATTATAAATCATTATAGTTGGTGATAACAAACTAAGCCAATCTACCCATGTGCAATAACCCATAGGTAACAAGGATACTAGATATCAACAATTCTAGATAAAGTCCTTATGGGTTTATCATATTAGACACATGCATATGAAAAGGTGATTAAATGGTTATTAGGTAACAAGAGAACTCATGTTACACTTGCCTCCAAATGCTTTCCAGGCACTCCAATTTCTTCACGATCATCCTTGCATAGCTCCACTTCTAACGATCGCAACAACCAGAGCACAAGCTTCACATTCAAACTTAGAAACAGTACACCAAGCATTATAAACATAAATTACAAAGGTTTTAAAAACATATGGCTTGTTCTATAATCGTGAGCGTGAAAACTAAACAAAACAAGAACCACAATTCAAAAGATGTGAGAGTTGAAAGGTATATGTGGCAAGGATTGGATTAAATGAGCAAGGTGAAATTTGGACTAGAACATATCTAACATAACAAAAATGGTTGAGTATGTATTAGGTTTTAAGCACAAGGTTTGGATTTGGAGAGCATGATATATATTATGGTGTGTGGTAGATAAACTGGAATAGACTGCATTGGAGAATAAGATTGAATTGATATATCATGCGGCAAGCTCCTAGGGGTATATGATAATCAGTATATGATGTTTCCATCACTAAGCCGGAGTGACATATCAAGGTTGATAGTAAGGATAGACGTTTATTTATGGTGAGGATGTAGTTTATGAGAGTTGATAAAGCATGACTTGAAAAGGAGAAGTGCGTTTAGTGGTCACAAGATCATGGTGGAGTAATGTGATTTGATAGGATTAACTAAAATATAGCTCATGGTTCTATCTGGACAATGTAAATGATGACAAAAAGATAGTGAATATCCATGCAACATGTGAGGGCATGTCACATGAAGACAGCACGACAATTAGAGATGCACTTAGGATGGAACAAATTTGCTAGTTGGTAGTATGCTAATGGGCACCATTGGAGGACAGGGATTGGATGATGGATAACATGTCATGATATTGGTAATAAGATTTATCTCTGGTTATAGAAGATCACATGACAAATATGGTGGTGGTGGTGGTGGTGGTGGTTGGGACAGGTAGATCATGTCAAGCGCATGGAGACCATGGCTTTAAGGTGGGAAGAGAGGTTACACAAATGTCTTGTGTTTCGAATATTCCTTAGAGATATGAGGGAATGATTTTGGCTAAGTGGATAGGTTACTTTGAAACATACCATGACCAACCAATGCACTGAGGTGGATGCGAGATCAGAGGACAACAAGATTATGGCGATTTGTGCATCGGTTGAGCGTCACCAGTGGTAGACAGCGGCAAATATGATAGATTGCATGGTTATATTGCAAAGGCAAGTAGTGATCAACTACTTGGGGTTGCAAGGAACAGAATGGAATTATTGTGTCAAAAGTATATGATGTTTCAACCATTGGTTTGACGGAGAACAAAATTGCAAGGTGGCACTGCGTAGCTGCTGGCATGGCAAGGGCAGTGACATGGCGATGATTATAACTCAAGTTTCATGATTCGTATGATAAATCCAACTTTCAGGGATGTGTGTAGGTATATGAGACACAATGTGGTTGAAGGGTTTGATCACCGAAGCGACGAATCATTAGGAACACGAATGCCAACCGGCATCAGCACGGCTGCAGGGCAGCAGGACAGCGAGCACAAGATAGGAACATATCTCTTTCATACTTGATACTATATTCATGAAACTTTTCAAAGGTCTGTGCAACTATATAAATGATAATATAGTCAAATGGTTCATCAAGGGGATCACTAGATCAACGGGAACACCGCTGCCAAAAACAGGGTGATTGCTGTTTGGACAGCAGGGGTGGTAGAAAATTCGGTCTCGATATCTCGGCCATCAGGGATTGGATAGCCAAACCAACTTGTGGGATCATGTGCAGGGGTGTCATGAAAAATTTTATTAAAGGGCTTGGTGATTTGGATAGTGGATTAGCGGGGAGCGCCAAAACTACTCTGCACTGCAATCTGCCCGAACAGCAGGAACAGTGGGCATGGAGATGACAATATCTCTAGATTCTCAACCCCTATGGTAAAACCATTTTGCAGGGGTATGTTCTAGGGTATGAAATACAATTCTACCAAAGGGTTTGATGATTTGATCAAAGGAACAGCAAGGAACACAGTTGCTACAAACAGAAGCGCTGCTGGCCACCAGGACAGCAACACATACATCGGGTAAATTCGACGGGGATCAACCATACATCATCAAAGGCACTTGATATTCAGAGAAGAACATGAACACATTATAGGAGATATGATGGAGGGTTCTCACCATGGGGATTGGTGTGATGGAGCGGAAAAACACATCGACGATGACCGGCGATGACAACGCGGTTCAACGGCGCATCCTTCTCGCAATGCGGTTGATCGGGGCGACATCCATGGTGGTAGAAGCCATCACAATGACTTGACCAGCAGGGACGGTGATGATGATGTCCTCCAAATCCTTGTTGGGTGCTTGACAAGAGAAAATCAAGGAGGCAACACGGGTTCCATTCGCCGAGATGCATCGTTTCCATGGAGGGGAAGGGGAAGAAGGTTGGGGAATGGTTGGAGCAGCCATGGGGAAGAAGGGGGGCTATAGGGGTGTCTATCGTCTGTTCTTGATGTGGGAATGAGAGGGGGAGGCGTGAGGGGGCTGTGGGGGAGGTGTATGTGAAGGGGAAAGGGTGGGAGACCAAAGGGTTGGAAGGCAAAGGGTCTTATCTTGATATTTTGATGTCTTGGTTGATATTTTTGTGCAAGATGGAGAGGGTTTCACGGGAAAGGGTGGGAGACCAAAGGGTTGGAAGGCAAAGGGTCTTATCTTGATATTTTGATGTCTTGGTTGATATTTTTGTGCAAGATGGAGAGGGTTTCAGGGGGTGACTTGGAGAGGGGAGAGGAAGTGATAGAGGGCTGGCTTGGCTTGGTGATGGACCACAACGGAGAGGAGGATGGTTCGGCTTTGACCCGTGGCGACAGATAACTCAAAGTTTGGACAAGATTCGTCTCGAAGAGAAGTCGGAGGACGAAATGAGTTGGGTTGACCAATTAGCAAAAGAAAGAGAGATGAGGAATATGGTCTACTAATGGGATATATTAGGTGCTTGTACAAAAATAAGAATACAATATGGAATGGTAGTGTTGAGCTCGGCCCGCTAAGTTCTCAGAGACACGATTACGGTTTTCAGAAAACTTAGTTTTAAAAGGATACACCAAAGCCATACAATTTTCAAAGGATGGTACAAAAACAAGTTTGGCTTTGATTAAGAGGAGAATAGGTGGAGGTGAGAGAGTCAAAGTGGAGGTTGCCCAAGGTGAGGAAAGAAAAGAAAGTTAGAACTGAGATTATCATGGTTACACGATATGTGATTGATTTGACTTGAACAAAGTGATGGTAGGATTGCATAAGAGAGAAGGGACACCATGATTGGTCATCTAGCATTGGTTTAAATGATTTGGATAAGATTCAATCAAAAAGGATTAGGAGCTCAAATAATAGGAGAAAGGAAGAACAGGTTAATAGTTAGGGATTTAGAGAACATGAGCTCAGGTATTTGTCAAGATAAAAGTTTGGAGATCCATCAAGGTTTTTGAAATAAGGATCAAGGTATATGGTTTCAAGGATTTAATCATGGATGGAAACTTGATCAAAGATAATGATGCATTTGATTCCAATAAAATCCTATGCGCGTTTGAAAACTTTTTTTAAAATTATTTTTCATACAAAACACTATGCACATGCATGAATGCAACAAACCTTTAAATTATTCACAAAAATTTTTTTAGAAACTCACATTTTCCACTATCTAGAATGTCAAAAACTTAAGCTAAGTTGGAATTTTTAGAAAATGGTAGAAATCTTTTGTTTTGGTTTTAGTGTTTTCTAGTCACATCCCAAAATACGAATTTTGGGGTGTGACGGCTAACATCAATTTATCAGTTGTCTTTGTGTGGTGGGATTTTAATTGATCACGATGGCTGATGTCATACAGTTAAGTAATAATGCTGAAGGTTTTGATATAGTATGTCATGCAATGCAGATGTGTCGGTACTGGATGTACAATGCTGATCGCCGCTCTCAAGAATTCATTGTAGGTGTCAATTATTTCTTAAGTGTGGCCGAGGCAAAATAAGCACGATGGTTTCATGTGTTGCCCATATACTGTATTAAGAATATGAAGGAGTATGCTTACTCAAGGAGTCTCCATTCACACTTGTTTAAGTCAGATTTCATGTCAAACTATATATGATGGACCAAGCATGGATAAAGCGGGATTGTAATGGAAGAATGCGAAGATGAATAAGAAGGAGATGACGATATTGTTGCTGTATACTATGCCATGCATGATATTGCAATGGGGAAAGCCGAAGAAGAGGTAGTGGGAGAAGATGAGCCCGCTGATGATCTTGGTCAAGCCATCTGTGATGCAAAGAGACAATGCGACAGTGAAAAAGAGAAGATCAAGTTCGATCGCTTGCTAGAGGATCACAAAAAATTGCTTTACCCAACATGTGATGCGAGCTAGAAAAAGTTGGGTACCATACTGGAGTTGTTGCAATGGAAGACAATGAATGGTTTATTCGATAAGGGATTTGGGCAGTTACTGCATATCCAAACAAAGATGCTTTCGAAGGATAACGAATTGTCCGCCACTACATATGAAGCAAAATAGGTTATATGTCCTTTGGGATTAGAAATTCAGAAGATACATGCTTGTCCTAATGACTGCATCCTTTATCGTGGCAAGAACTATGAGAATCTAGAAGCATGCCCGGTATATCATGCATCGCGCTATAAGGTAAGCCGAGATGACCCTAGTGATGCCGAGGACGACAGAGAACGTCCTAGGAAAAAAATCCCTGCCAAGGTTACGTGGTATGCTCTCCTACAATACCATTCTTGAAATGTTTGTTCAAAAACAAAAACCATGCAAAGTTGTTACGATGGCACAAAGAAGACTGTAAGGTAGATAATATGTTAAGACACTCTGCGGATGGGTCTCAATGGAGAGCAATTGACAGAGAATTCCCTTAGTTTGTAGATGACGCAAGAAATCTAAGGTTTGCTTTAAGTACAGATGGCATAAACCCTTTCAGGGAGTACAACAGCAGTCATAACACTTGGCATGATACGCTATGTATCTACAATCTTCCTCCATGGTTGTGCATGAAGCAAAAGTTCATGATGATACCAGTGCTCATCCAAGGTCTGAAACAACCTGGCAATGACATCAATGTTTATCTATGGCCCTTAGTTGACGAGCTTCTAATTTTGTGGAATAAACCTTGTGTACGTGTGTGGAATGAGCACAAGCAGGAACACTTTGACCTGCGAGCATTGTTGTTCGTAACAATTAATGATTGGCCTTCTCTAAGTAATCCTTAGGACAGGCAAAAGGGATATAATGCTTGCACACACTGTTTTGATGACATCGATAACATATATTTGGAAAAATGTCAAAAGGTCATGTACCTTGGCCATCATCGATTTCTTCCTGTGACACACCCATTAAGAAAGAAAGGCGAGCATTTTAAAGGTAAGGCAGACCACCAGATCAAGCCTCGCAACCAAATTACAGAGGATGTACTCAATATGGTCAAGGATGTGAAAGTAGTCTTTGGAAAGGGACCCGACAGTGTACCTGTTCCGAACGATGCTGCCGGTCGCGCACCCATGTGGAAGAAGTCCATATTTTGGGAGCTAAATTATTGGCAACTCCTTGAGGGCCACAGTTCGATCTACGTCGTGCACCCCACGAAGAATCTTTGTGTAAACCTACTTGCTTCATGGGTGTGTATGGGAAGTCTAAGGACACAATTGAAGCACGATAGGACCAATGGTGTTTGAAAGAACAAGACAAACTGCATCCAGAGAAGATAGATGATGGACGCCGTTACTTAAGACCTGCTAGCTACACTCTTAGCAAAGAAGAGAAGAAAAGCATGTTCGAATGTCTAGATAGCATCAAGGTCACATCTGGATTCCTTCAAAAATATAAAGGGTATAATCAATGTGGTAGAGAAGACTGTCATGTGCTTATGACACAATTGCTTCTAGTTGCTTTGAGAGGAATTCTACCTCCAAATGTACGTTTAGCCACAGTGAAGTTATGTGCATTCCTCGATGCAATTTCTCAGAAGGCAATCAATCCAGTGGATCTAGCAAATCTACATAATGATGTAGTTCATTGTCTTGTAAGCTTTGAGTTGGTGTTCCTCCCGTCTTTCTTTAATATCATGACTCACCTCCCTGTTTGACCTGGTCAAGGAGATCAGTATTCTAGGTCCTATGTTGCTACACAACATGTTCCCTTTTGAAAGGCTTATGAGAGTCTTAAGGAAATATGTACACAATCATGCTCGGCTAGAAGGAAGCATCGCAAAGGGCTATGGAAGAGAGGAGTCATTGAGTTCTGTGTTGACTTCCGACCTTGACCCGATTGGTGTTCCTAAATCGCGATACGAGGGAAGACTAAGTGGTGGGAAGGGAACACTAGTATATCGATACTAAGAGGCTGCAAACGAAGTCATCATCCTCGTCAAAGTAATCCTATCCACCAGAAATTGCCGTTTGGCAAGACTGGAGAGGAAAGAAGTGCTGCGGCAAAAAAGAAGTGGCTAAATACTTTGAAAAATTGAAGCAACAAAGAGAAGCAATAAAGCAAAATCCGCCGAAGCCGTACTTTTACGTACATCCAAATATACTAAGGCAAAAGGTGGAAGATCGTCAGAGAAGGTTGCGTGGAGCTTGTAAGCCCTCACCGCCCTCGGACTATGACTGCACTCTCATCAAAGCCTATGAGGCGACGAAGAACAAGAGTGCAGAGAGAGATGTTCCACAACTCGGAGAACAATCGAAACCAGTCGAACCCCCTAGTTATAAGTGATCAATATGGTTCCAACATAGACTACATGGATAAGATACCTGCAGAGGTCGATTTGGATCAACTTGGTAACTTCTTCGAAGCTACTGATCTTAATGTTGATCAACTCTTCCAAGATGGACACATCAAAAGTGCGCCGGTTGTTAATACTTGGATGAAATATGAATATGGCAAGACCCTCTACAACCCTGCGAGATATTTAGAACTAGATACGCAAATGTACCTATTAAACAAGTGGTACCTACAAGCATGTGCCAGGAAAGAGAATTACATAATGGTCAGAATTAGCGATGATCATTACTTCTATGGCGATGATATCATGTACATTGACTTCAATGAATTACACCTGTTATGCCACCAGGACTCGCTCAGCAAGTCTCTCTTGAGCTGCTATTATCTGTAAGTGATTATATTCTTTCTATAATTGTCTATATATATAACTATATATCCTCACACTAAATATGTATATATGTTGTTCAATATATTTCCAGATATGAGATGAGGGCCATCAAAAATAGAAGGGACGCTACCATTGGTTTCATTGACCCATATATCGTATTCAAAGATCCAATTACTCTTGATTGGTGGAGGAGAATCTCAATATGTTCTTAGAGAAACAAAGCAAGAAGACAACGATTCTCTTCCTGCATGCAAGCGAGTGAGTGTTATTAATTGTAATGTCAATCATATTGACCATGTGCACATTTTGTTTTTTTACTCGACCCTTATAGTTAATGAGTTATGCATTAGTATGTGTGTAAACATATGCAGCAATCACTGAGTCTTGATGGTCATCGAGCTATCCCTGAATCAGTTTTGGATCTTTGACTTAATTAATGAGAAAGGATCTGGAACAGTACTGTGGGGGATAAGCCCCCGGTACCACAAGACAAGACATGGGCCGCACCATCAAGCTGGCCTGGCTCAGAAGACGAAAGCGTGCGACGTAAGTCACTGCACCGCACAGTTATTGTACCAACTTGGATAGTTTACTTGTAACCTTATCCCTTCAGACTATATAAGGAGGGGCAGGGATCCAACATGTCAACTCAACCCACACAACTCAACTCATAGCAATACAATCCACCGAGGTGGCCTGAATCTGTATAAATCTCGTGTCTTGCGCTTGCCACGTTACACTTGTTCGTCTTAGATGCACCTTTACCGACCAATCTACTACCTTGGGCATACCCCTCGGTAGACTATCGGCGATATTCCGTCGACAGTTGGCACGCCACGTAGGGGGTGTGCTTCCTGATCTCATGGCGGGCAAGATGGAAATTGAAACGACCTCGATTTCCGCGAAGGGAAATCCACAGGCTCGAATTGTAATTCAACAGATTGCTTGGGTCAATCCATGAAATTACCCATATCTCAGTTGACACCAGGATCCATACAACGGTAATTAAGACTTACATAAACATTTATTACATCGCCACACTGGCGGAATCAACATTCAGAGAAGCTTTAGAAGATGCGGAAACGTTTCATCCTTCACGGCCAACTTGAGTGTAGCACGTGACCCTATTCCTCGCCATCGTCTTCCTCGAAGTCGTACTCATTCTCGTCACCTGACAGCAAATTTATCAGTACGATATGTACTGGCCACGGAGCCCACCTATGCAGCATTTGCTTTGTGGAAAGTGGATGCAAGGCTATACAAGCAGACCTATAGGCTGAGGTTTTCCTATGCAGCTGTAATCAATGTTTAATTAGTCAAGTTTTATCTCCAATTACACCATCATCCCTTTTCCCATCACCACATCTCACATACCCACACCTCACTCTCATTCGACAGGCCCAACTCCCTCTCGGGCCTATCTCAGCGGCACACTACCACAACGGGTACACTGCCGGAAAAATGTCATCCAGGGGGAGAAGAAAACACTCACTACACTAGTAGAAGCTTCACAGGAAAGGTCCATAGCCAACAGCTTGGCATATGTATCGATCGATCAACCGTACACTCTGCAGAGGTTTCACTACCCACAAGATTAGCCATCATAGGTGTTGCGCAAACACCTAGGCAGAATTCTGGGTGCTTGCTTGCCTAGGTCGATGCCACCCTACCACTCAGCCTTGGGATATTCCGGATCCTACACCGTTATGCTGAGACTGGGAGACACAGTACCGGGCCCATCCAGTGGTACTGCGCATCGAGAACGGAACGGGAACCCATCGATCGTCTCCGCCCACCCTTATCACCTCTCAACCTAGCAGTAGTGGCACCGTCCTACCAAGTAGTCCAGCCGTCTCCCGCCCATCAGAAGCGAGTGAGTATAAAAGGATTCCCATGAACCTGAAACTAGCCCGTCCTAGGTTTGACCAAGCAGGCATCTTCACTTAGGGGATACTCTCCCCGTGCCATCACAGCACCTCCGTCCACGGGCTTCAAACCACCAAGGCTATCTCACTCGGAACCTCCTCAACAACTTTACCCGCCACAGGTATCTCGCTTGGGGATGCCCAGGTTGCACCCCCGGCACGACTTGCCCCATGGGCTTGTCTCACATCCCACTTGGTCGACATCAACCCTTACCACGCACCCAAGACGCACGCAGCACTCTGTCCCAGTGGTTATAATCAGATATACACCGTCCCAATTCCACCACATAGCATATAGCAAGTAGTAAGTAGTGGAAGAGTAACAGTAAATTAAACAGTAGCTAACCTAGCAGCGGACAGCAGGGTAAAGTCTTGTCAAGGCAGGGAATTCAAATACACTATCATGCAACCAATCCATACATAATCATAAAGCAATAGCAACAATGTCATTTGCAATGTGTAAATAGGATCTAAAGATTTGGTGGGATGTGGCACCTTCGTAGTCGTCTCCTAGCTCCTGAAAGTACTCGTGGTCGTCTTCCTTAGTTAGATCCTTCTCCGGCTCTGAAAATCAAACACGAAATAGTCGCGTCAGTGACTCCTATAGAGTATATCAGAAAAATCCAATAAAATAAAGAGCCAAATGCATACAAACATAGTCTTAGATTGTAGATCCCATTTTTCTGAGAATTTTGATATATGGTGCGCAATTTTTGGACATCGTATGATTAAGTTTTGAATTTCCGAAGATTATCCTATTTTCTGAAAATGGAAAATGGCCGATTAATCAGGGGATGACAGCTCGGGATTGGTCCACGTGGCGTGCGGTCCAGTAGTGCGGCATGTGGCGCCTCAACAGAACACAGACCTGATGGTCGCCCACCAGGTGTTTGATGCTGGTTCCCAGAGAGTCGTCGGCGTCGGCGTAGCTCGGCGGTTGGTCGGACGAGCTCGACGTTGGTCGGGGGGGCGTCGGCGTAGCTCGGCGGTGGTCGGGCGAGCTCGACGTTAGTCGGGGGGCGTCGGCGTAGCTCGGCGGTGGTCGGGCGAGCTCGGCGTAGCTCGGCGAAGCTCGGCGGTGGTCGGGGGAGCTAGACGGTGGTCGGGGGTGGTTCTCAGAGGTCGGGGGTGGTTTGTGACCTTGGCCGACCATTTGGCGTGTCATGGCGGCCGGCGGCGAGCTACCGCAGGGCTAAAGCTCCGGTAGGCTATGTTGCAGCCCACAGCGAGGCAATTTCTCCCCTCCGGGCCCCAATATTCGATTCTAAGGGATCCAATTTGGCTAACAGGGTCCCTTTTGGTGCTCGGCCACGGCACAGGCGCTTCTCCGGCGAGGCGGGCAGCGGTGTGGTGGCCGAGGTTCGGTTTTGACACGAACGGGTGTGGTTCCCTTCTATTGACATAGTCAGTAAGGCCCTCGGGTCGTTGGTGGCAACTTGGTGTCACAGCAGGGTCTCCTCCTGGCTTCAGCACGCGGCGGAGCTCCGGCGAGGTCGCGGCGCACTCGAGCAGGGCGGACGAGGCTTCCTCTAGCACTTAGATCCGTGTAGCTAGCTCAAGGGGTCGTGGCGGTGCTCCACGACGCTCTAACCTATACGGGTGCTAGTCGGATTACTCGGAACGGGTGATTCGGCATCGGAACGCGTCGGTGGTGAGCGCGCTCCGCCGAGAACGCGTCGTGCTGCGTTCTCGGTCTAGCAAAGCTTGTAGTCCAGGGATTTCGGCCGGTCGCATGAGTGCATGGTGCAGGTGATCTTCCTGAGCCGGTAAAGGCTCGTGCCTGCGCGTCCTGTGGGCAGAACGCCATGGCAAAAGCAGGGCGAGGTTCGGACATGGCGTACAGTGGCTCACCGTGGTGTCGGTGAAGCTGGGATGGCGGTGCAGTGGCGAGTCGGAGCCGTGCAGAGCGATCACAGTGCCGTGCCGCTCCTCGTCCGCAGCTCGGGCTTCTCCTCCGTGCCCGGCTCCGGCGTGCTCCGCGGCGGCGGCGGCGAGTGGAATGAGGCTAGGGCGCCGTGAGGTGCTCCAATTTATAGCGGAGCTCGGGTGGCTACCTATGGCGGGCGGCTCTGATCTGCTCGGGCTGATTGGAGGGCTGCGGCTTGTGCGAGCTAGGGTTCCGGTGGTGCGCGCGGGTTTCTTGGCGAGCAAGGCAGGGGACAGGCGAGGGACAACGGGGTCAGGGCTCTGCCATGCGTGGCGCTGCCGGTCACGCCATTTGCATGACTCTGTCGGCCACCGTCTTTCGCGAGGTGAGAAGAAGAACAGTAGCGAGAGGAAAAACGCTGACGGGTGGGGTCGTTGCGGCAGTGACTCAACGCGCGCGCGGGTGTGATAAAGAGGAGACGGGCCGGCTGGCTGGGCCGAGTGTGCTCTTCCTCTTTCTCTCTTCTTCTTTTTCTTTTTCTTTTTCTATTTACACTTAAGTGTATAAATACATATATTACCCATTTTAAATATTGAGTAAATACAAACATAAATTGCAATAAATCCCAAATGTGATGCATAAGTTATTATTCTATGTGAATGGAATTAAAATGCAAGTTATACTCCTTTATTACCAAATTCATAATGAAACCTATATGCTTGCACAAGAAAAATGGGTTTTCATAATAAATAAATGAAAAATTTTAATTGGTTTGGATTTTTAGGTTGTGTGGATTTTTAGGGTTGTTACAGAAATTTCTTTCGTCATCGTCGACCACGACATTCGGCTGCGGCAAACCAGATGAGAATCATCTTCATCAGCATCACTAGTAGAGAGCAGACTTTTGATCCGCAGCCGATTTCAGCTTTAGTACCGGATTTTTTTGCGCCCGGGAAGAAAGATATCTTTAATCCCGGTTTTAAAGAACAGCCGGTATTAAATGTTTCTTCACAACGGCTCCCAATGGCTAGATGCTCTGGGAGAGCTTTTAGTCCCGGTTGGGGTCAAGAACCGGGACTAAAAGCCAAGCTTTAGTCCCGGTTGAAGCTGCCAAAACCGTGACTAAAGCTTGAGTTTTAGCCCGGGTTAGTATCCAAAACCGGGACTAATGTTTCTCCCTGTATTTGAACCTTCTTCTCCCCCGAGCCCGAGCCATTCAAGCTCAGTGTTCTTGCTCTCTCAGGCTCAGTTTCTTGCTCTCGCTGTTCTTGCTCTCGGTATTCTTGCTCAAGGAGTCAAGCAGGGTTCGGAGCTCGGTCTACATTACTCCAAGTTCAGTTCTATGGTTGTAAAGGTTACTATCTTTATTCTCTCTTGTTTAGTTACTATCATATCTCAATTCTTGGCCTAAAAAAAATTGGATCGATATATATATATATATATGATTCTTCCCTCCATTTTTATGTGTCAAGCTCAAAATCACTTGATAGTTTGTATTTTTGGTTGAAGGAAGATTAAATGAGCCGGTATACATATTTCATTGCTAATATACATATCACACATTGGTTGCTCAAATATTGGTTGCATATGTTTTAAATTTTAGGAATTTTTTAGTTTCACTTGTTAAAATACATTTACAAATTTGAGTCTAGAGAGTAAAGAGTAGATGACGAATGCTTCCGGGTCCTCGGCCTATCATCGGGTTCAAAAGAGGCTGAGACTATACCTCCCTCTCATTGAGTGCGGCGAGTGCAAGAAAAAGAATGTGCTTGAGTTTCGAGTGAAGAAAGAGGGTCCCAACAAGGGGCGCATCTTCTACAAGTGTCCGGATCGTAATGTGAGTTACTCCATCGCATTTGATGATTATATATAATAAATTATGTATTTTTTTTACTAAACTTATGTATTTTTTGTCTTAATTTTAGTGGGATGGCAGTGGATGTCCAGGGTGGTACTGGGAAGAAGAGTATGCCAAACACGTGTTTGGAACTCTTGTAGAGGCGGCTGCGGTGGGTGAAGAGCTAGCTGATGAGGCACTGAGCCCGCGAACGAAGCCCATTGATGTTGAACAGACAAATGATTTGTCTGTTTTAGTTGAGATCGGTCGTGATATCCTTAGGCTGTTGAAGTGTATTTTAGGTTTAATTAGTTTAGTGCTAGTTGTGACTGTCTACATTGCAGCAAGGCTTCCATAAATTAATGTCCAGTATTGTGATATATGTTCGTTTGTCTTGTAATATAGATGAGTCGGCCATGGGTCTACAACACTGATCGTCGCTTCAAAGATTTCATCGAGGGCGTGCATATTTTCTTAAATGTGGCCGAGTCAAACAAGCGGGATGGATTCATGTGCTGCCCATGTGCTGTATGTAAGAATTTGAAGGAATATTCTTGCTCAAGGATTCTTCATTCTCACTTGTTCAAGTCAGGTTTCATGCCAAACTACATCTGCTGGACCAAACACGGAGAAAGAGGTGTTATAATGGAAGAAGACGAAGAAGAACAATGGGACGATGGTGACACTATTGCTGACTATGGTGTATTAAACAATAATATTCCAATGGAGGAAGCTGAAGAAGAGGTACCAGCACAAGATGATCCCGTTGATGATCTTACTCAGGCTATTTGCGATGCAAAGAGAGAATGCGAAAGTGAAAAGGAGAAGATCAAGTTTGAGCGTACGCTAGAGGATCACAAGAAGTTGCTATACCCAACTTGTGATGCAGGACAGAAAAAATTGGGTAGCACACTAGAGTTATTGCAATGGAAGGCAAAGAATGGTGTATCCGACAAGGGATTTGGGGAGTTGCTTACAAAAATAAAGAAGATGCTTCCAAAGGAGTCCGGAGGCGGGGTAACAGTGGACAACTAGTATGAAATGACAATAGTGGACCTCAATAACAGTAGGTTCAAAGACGAACCATTTGTGCTTGCCAAGGATGTCAATCAGGTATTCTATGTCAATGACATGTCTTCGAAACCAAAAAGAGAGAAAAACGATAAGAACCCATTTAGCAATGAGCCAAAGCGTCATATAGTTCTTTCACGAAAAAGAAACATTGTGGGAATTGAAGATAAGACAGACACATCAGAAGATTATGAGAAGGATGATCGAATCCCACCCTTCATGGTCAACAAAGACCCAAGCATCCTATTGAACAATGAAGACACCTCATGGCTGCATCGATTATGATCAAGGGACATATATTTAAAAAGAAGTTCACTACTGTGATTGCTTAGAGCGAATTGAGCTATTATGTAATAATTGTGAGACATTAGATCCATGAATTTACGTTGAAATAAATTGAAAATAATTTTTCTGTCAAATACCAACCATTTTATTTATATTTGTTGAGCACTATATTTTTGCATTAATGAATTAATGATTATTACCGTATATTACTTTTAATATTTGTAAAGAAATCAAGAAATATAGGTAAAAGATTTTTCTTCTGTGTAGTATACAGTAAAATAAAGCAGAAACCTTTTTTTAAAAAAAATTTTGTCAACATTTCCATTTACTATTGAATTATTAAGGTTTATAAGTATTATAAAGTAAGACAAAAAGAAATGAAGAAGTTGGTGGGAGAAGAACAGAAATTTCACTTTTAGTCCCGATTGTAGGCTACAACCGGGACTAAAGGTGAGCCGAAATTTTCAGGCCCGCCAAAAACACACTTTTAGTCCCGGTTCCGACCAAGAACCGGGACTAAAAGTCTAAGATTTAGTCCCGGTTCCTGGTTGGAACCAGGAATAAAAGCTTTTAGTCCCGGTTTTAGAGGAGAGCCGGGACTAAAAGACCCCACCTATATATATTCTACAGTGGCCTTCAACCTCGATCACCCCGATTCATACCCTGTCCGCCGTTCGCCCTCGACGCCGCCGCCGCCTCTCCGACCGCTGCAACGACTGCCGGCCGCCAGTGCCCCACCGGTGTGACGCCCCGCCGCCCGCGCGGCGCCCTGACCTGCTCGAGCTCGCCACCGCCGCGCGCGCCGCCGTTGCCCCAGCGCGTGGGATCTCGACGCGCCCCGCCGCGCCCTACATCGACACGCCGCCGGCCTCCGTATTGCCGGCCGCCGCCACCGCGGGCTGCCTGCGAGCCTCGACACCGGCCACCGCGAGTTCCGCCGACGGCCCAGCCCTCTCCCTCTGCTCATCGCCGCCCTACTCGCCTCTCCTCGACGCCGCCGCCGCGGCCTCTTCGTGTTGCCGGCCGCCGCCGGACTGCCCCTCTGCGAGCCTCGACGCCGGCCGCTGCGAGATCCGTCACCGGCCCAGCCTCTCTCCTCTGCGCGCGTGCCCTGGCCAGCTCCTCTGCTTTCTCAGCGCCAGCCGCCAAGGTAAGCAAAAGGTTTTTTTTCATTTAGTTAGTTTATTTTTATTTTTAGTTTGTTAATTAGTTTAGTTTTGTTTAGATAATTTAATTAGTTAATTAGTTAGTTAGATATTATTAATTAGTTCTATTTAGTTTTAGTTCCATTTCTAGTTAGTTAGCTTAGTTAGTTAGTTTAGTTTATTTTAGTTAGTTATAGGTTAGTTAGTATAGTTAGTTAGTTTATAGTTAGTTAGGTTAGTTAGTTAGTTTAGTTAGTTAGGTTAGTTAGTATAGTTAGTTAGTTTAGCTAGTTAGGTTAGTTAGTTTAGTTAGTTAGTTTTTTTCTTTATTACTAATTATTAGTTTAGTTTAGTTTAATTAGTTAGGACCGCATGCAAATTAGTTTGTAGTTTAGTTTTGTAGTTAGTTTAGTTATTAGCTTATACTAATTAATTTTGTAGTTAGTTTTTGTAGCTAGTGTTAGGGTTTAGTGTTACGGCTAGGGTTTAGTGTAGGGTTTAGGGCTAGGCTTTAGTGTTAGTGTTTAGGGCTAGGGTTTAGTGTTAGGGTTTGGGCTTAGGGCTACGGCTCAATTAGTGTTAGGGCTAGGGTTAGGTTTTCTGTCTCTTTTATTCCACATGCAATATTATCCAGAGTTCAACAGCGAAGACTTGAAGTCGCTAGTTAGGCGCTGGGCAATGAAGAAGATGGCCACACAGTTTCAGAGTTGGAAGAAAAGTCTCTACAAGAAATATGTGAAGGAGAACAAGACGCCAGATTTTGACCGAGCCACTGGTCCGATCATAAAGTGTAGGCCCTATTGGGATGAATTTGTACAGTACAAGTTATCGGAAGAGGGTGAGACACGGGTCAGAAGGACCACTGAGAATGCTCGCAAAAAGGAATACCACCATCACTTGGGATCAGGTGGTTACCCAAGTGGGAAAAATTGGAAGCTGATATTTTAGCCAAGGGGCTCATACCAGAATCAGCTGCATGGCCTGTACGTGCGAAACAATGATTTTTTGGTCATGGCCAGAAACTTGTAGACGCGGCAGAAAGATTGCAATATATTATGCACGCTAAAGATATGATAGATATTTTTCAGAGGTAATTTATTTCTCCTTAACTTCTTCAATTGCAGTGTTTGGAAAATATTCACATCAATCATTGGATATTTTTATTTTGATTGGCAGTGTTTGGAAAAGATCCATTGAGAAATACGACCTCAAACATTGCAAAGCACCACTGACTATATGTAACACCCGAAAAATTGCATTCTTTTAAATAGTGGGAACTTATTTAATTATGCAATTAGTTGATCATTCCAATATAGGGAAATTAATATTTATTGAGATATAAAATTAATGTTAGGCCATATACATGTTTGTTGCATTCATGCTGGAGCATGTATTTTTGTATTGTTTGGTTTATGATTGAGTTCAAATATTCAGAACCCAATTTGAAAATCCTTTTGGAAAATGAAATTAGAAAATAGAAAAGAGAAATAGGAAAACCTTCCCTCTCTGATTTTGGCCCGAGGGCCCAGTCCTCCTTTTCCTTTCGGCCTGTCCCCTCCCTTGCTAACTTGGGCCGAGGCCCAGCTAACTAGCCAGCCAGCCGGTGCAGCAAGCTGAGCGTCCCCTCTTCCCATCTTTGGATGACAGGCGGGCCCCACAGGGCAGTCCCTCTTCTCCTCCTTCCTTTCTTCTCCCCGGGGCGCCCAAAGCAGAGAGCCACGCGCGCGCGGAGCATCCCTCTGCCGTGACTGCCAGCCCGACCCCAGCGCTCGGTGCTACCGACCTGTGGGACCCACAGGACAGCCCCTCCCCTGTTTCCCTCTGCTGCTCGCCGAGAGTCCGACACGGGCAAGAAAGAAAACGGCCGAAGCCGAGTTCGTCGCCGCGCCGAGAGTCCGACGCGAGAACGAACAGAGCGGGTTCGTCGCTCGCCGCCCTCGATTCGATCTCCTATATCCGAGGCGAACTCAACTCCCCTATCCCCATCGCCTCAGGACTATATAAGTCCAGGCGGGCCCCTATTTGCCGCCATCCAGCCCTAGCGGCATTGCCTCCTCCTGCCCTCGCCCGAACAGAGCCGCCGCTGCTCGAAGCTTTCCGCCGCCGGGATCCTCGGACGAGTCCGGATCTCCTACGCCTCCCTCGCGCCCCTATATAGGTCGGCCGAGCCCTGCCGTCCCTCCCCACAAGTTCCCGAGCAAGCCACGCCCTCCGATCTTGCCCTAGCCGTCGCCCCGAGCTCCGCCGTCGCCCCGAGCTCCGCCGCCGCCGTCGATTTCTCCTCGGGAAGACTTCTCCGTCGAAATTGGTTGTTCTCCAAGCTTCGCAGCAAGGTCAGGAACCTTTCCGACCCCTTTTCCCTCGGTTTTGTGCACTATAGCCATGATGACGAGCTTCGCAGCCTCCATAGTTCCGCCACCTAGCTCGCCGCATCCTCCCCGAGCTACCTCTGTGGCAACCGAAACCATAGATAGGTTTGGCTTGAGCTCCTCTTGCTTCCCGACCAGATCCCGAGGTGTGCCGAGCTTCCTAGCCCCGAAAACGCCGTCTCCGGCCATCTTGCCGGCGAGGAATCGGCCGGGCGCCGTCCGGCGACCAGAGCCGCCCCTCTTTCCCCCGAGCTACCTGCGCCGTCCACGGCCGATCCAACGGCTCACAGTGACAGATACCCTTTCGCCGGCACTTTTGCAAAAGAGCCCCTGAGCTTTTTAATGTTCTAACCCGCGGTCTAAAACGACCTCGATTTCCACGAAGGGAAATCCTCAGGCTCGAATTGTAATTCAACAGATTGCTTTGGAACAATCCATGAAATTACCCATATCTCAGTTGCCACCAGGATCCATACAACGGTAAATAAGTCTTACATAAATATTTATTACATCGCCACACTGGCGGAATCAACAATCAGAGAAGCTTTGGAAGATGCGGAAGCGATTCATCCTTCACGGCCAACTTGAGTGTAGCACGTGACCCTATTCCTCGTCATCATCTCCCTCGAAGTCGTACTCATTCTCGTCACCTGACAGCAAATTTATCAGTACGATTTGTACTGGCCACGGAGCCCACCTATGCAGCATTTGCTTTGTGGAAAGTGGATGCAAGGCTATACAAGCAGACCTATAGGCTGAGGTTTTCCTATGCAACTGTATTCAATGTTTTAATTAGTCAAGTTTTATCACCAGTTAACACCATCATCCCTTTTCCCATCACCACACCTCACATACCCACACCTCACTCTCATTCGACAGGCCCAACTCCCTCTCGGGCCTATCTCAGCGGCACACTACCACAACGGGTACACTGCCGGAAAAATGTCATCCAGGGGGAGAAGAGAACACTCACTACACTAGTAGAAGCTTCACAGGAAAGGTCCATAGCCAACAGGTTGGCATATGTATCGATCGATCAACCGTACACTCTGCAGAGGTTTCACTACCCACAAGATTAGCCATCATAGGTGTTGCGCAAACACCTAGGCAGAATTCCGGGTGCTTGCTTGCCTAGGTCGATGCCACCCTACCACTCAGCCCTGGGATATTCCGGATCCTACACCGTTATGCTGAGACTGGGAGACACAGTACCGGGCCCATCCAGTGGTACTGTGCATCTAGGACGGAACGGGAACCCATCGACCGTCTCCGCCCACCCTTATCACCTTTCAACCTAGCAGTAGTGGCACCGTCCTACCAAGTAGTCCAGCCGTCTCCCGCCCATCAGAAGCGAGTGAGTAGAAAAGGATTCCCATGAACCTGAAACTAGTCCATCCTAGGTTTGACCAAGCAGGCATCTCCACTTAGGGGATACTCTCCCCGTGCCATCACAGCACCTCCGTCCACGGGCTTCAAACCACCAAGGCTATCCCACCCGGAACCTCCTCAACAACTTTACCCGCCACAGGTATCTCGCTTGGGGATGCCCAGGTTGCACCCCCGGCACGACTTGCCCCATGGGCTCGTCTCACATCCCACTTGGTCGACATCAACCCTTACCACGCACCCAAGACGCACGCAGCACTCTCTCCCAGTGGTTATAATTAGTTATACACCGTCCCAATTCCACCACATAGCATAAAGCAAGTAGAAAGTAGTGGAAGAGTAACAGTGAATTAAGCAGCAGCTAACCTAACAGCGGATAGCAGGGTAAAGTCTTATCAAGGCAGGGAATTCAAATATACTACCATGCAACCAATCCATACATAATCATAAAGCGATAGCAACAATGTCATTTGCAATGCGTAATAGGATCTAAGGATTTGGTGGGACGTGGCACCTTCGTAGTCGTCTCCTAGCTCTTGGAAGTACTCGTGGTCGTCTTCCTTAGTCAGATCCTCCTCCGGCTCTGAAATCGAACACGAAATAGTCGCGTCAGCGACTCCTATAGAGTATTTCAGAAAAATCCAATAAAACAAAGAGCCAAATGCACTCAAACATAGTCTTAGATTGTAGATCTCATTTTCCTGAGAATTTTGATATATGGTGCGCAATTTTTGGACATCGTATGAATAAGTTATGAATTTCCGAAGATTATCCTATTTTCTGAAAATGGGAAAACTAGTCGGTTAATCAGGGGCAGCTCGGGATGTGGCGCGCGGGTCCAGTAGTGCGGCATGTGGCGCCTCAACAGAACACAGACCCGATGGTCGTCCAGGTGTTCGATGCTGGTTCCCAGAGAGTTGCCGGAGTTGGCGTAGCTCGGCGTGGCTCGGCGGTGGTCGGTGGTAGCTTGGCTGTGGTTGGGGGTATCTCGGCGGAGCTCGGTGTAGCTCGGTTTAGCTCGGCGGGGCTCGGGCGAATCGGAGATTCGGGGCGCCGAGGGTGCCGCTATCCCGAGCTCTCCCGGGGAGGCTCGGGCGAATCGGAGATTGGGTGCGCCCGAGGGTGCCGTTCTCCCGAGGTCTCCCGCGGAGGCTCGGGCGAATCGGAAATTTGGGTGCCCGAGGGTGCCGTTCTCCCGAGGTCTCTGCGGAGGCTCGGGCGAATCGGAAATTTGGGTGCCCGAGGGTGCCGTTCTCCCGAGGTCTCCTGCGGAGGCTCGGGCGAATCGGACATTTGGGTGCTGAGGGTGCCGTTCTCCCGAGGTCTCCTGCGGAGGCTCGGGCGAATCGGAAATTTTGGGCGCCGAAGGGGCTGCTCTCCCGAGCTCTCCTGGGGAGGCTCGGGCGAATCGGAAATTCGGGTACCGAGGGGGCTGCTCTCCCGAGCTCTCCTGGGGAGTGTAACACCTAAAATTTTGCAACATTTCAAAAGGGGGAATTTATTTAATTGTGCAATTTATTGTTCTTGCAAATATAGTGGGAATAGAATTTGTGGGGTAATTTAAAAATAAAACCTAGGTCAAACCATGTTTGATGCACTCATGCTGTTGCATATCAGTTTTGTATTGCTTGATTTATTTGTTGGCTTTTCCATTTTCAAATCCCTTTTTGAAACTCCATTTGAAATTGTGTTTGAAATTATAATGGAAAATAGAAAGGAGTAGAAGGCCTCCTTCCCTTCCTCCCTCTGATCTGGCCCAGCTCGGCCACCCGGCCCAACCGGCGCCCCTCTCCTTTTTCCCCGGCCTGCTCGGCCTTTGCCTTCTCCCTCTCCCTCTTGGGCCGCAGCCCAGCTGAGCCGGCCCAGCGAGTAGCAGCAGCGCGCGCGCCCGCTCCCTCTCTGTCTCGCTGCCTCGCCAGCCCCACGCGTCAGTGGCTCCTCCCTACCTTCCTTCTTCCTCCCGTCCCTTTCCTTTCTAGTGCCGGCGGTGATGCCGCCATGGAATCCGCGGCGGATTTGCTCCCTTTCCAAATTGGAGCCGGCCGTGACCGTCTTACGCCACGCCGCACCTGTTTGTGCCCTTTCCGAACCCTAGCCGCCTCCGGTGCCCACGCAGCAGAGCTTACCGAGC
This sequence comes from Eremochloa ophiuroides, assembly GCA_038502445.1. Lineage (NCBI taxonomy): Eukaryota > Viridiplantae > Streptophyta > Magnoliopsida > Poales > Poaceae > Eremochloa > Eremochloa ophiuroides. Next base: position 24,786,243 of record JAHLJS010000002.1, read on the forward strand.
CGCCGCCGCCGAGCTTGCCGCCGCCGTGAGAAATTCGACAAGCTCGTCGCTCGTCTCGTCCCAGTAAGCCTTCCAGAGCCTCTAATCCATCTCCCGAACCCGTGCAGCTGTTTTTCCTTTCAATTTGGGCACTAACCGACCCCCTTCACCGTGCACAGGGGCCTCCCGTCCGCCACCGCTCGTCGCCGACCGTCTCCGTGCCGCATCTGGCCTTCCCGAAGCCCTTGGTGAGATCCCTGAGCCTCTACCTCACTTCCCGTACCTTTACCGTGAAGTTTGGTGCACCCTAGCGCCGTTTCCGTGCGTGCCGGTCATCCTCCGGCCATGGCGCCGCCGTAGGCCGTCGGCCGCCGGCGAACAGAGCCGCCTTTTCCCCTCCATCTCTAATCTGGGCCACCGATCCCAGATCCGACGGCCAACGCGTGCCCATACCGGTTCGGTCCACCTGTGCGGGATGGACTAGGTCCACCGTTCCTGTCCACCGCGCGGTGCACCCGGTCCACCGCCTTCGTCCAATCGGAGCCCGCCGCGTGGCGGTCAACCGGTCAGCGGTCAGCGATCCTTGGCGCCTTTCTGGGAATACGCCATCCAACTGTGAAAACGTATTTTTGCTCGGTTTTAATAAAAATCAGAAAAACCCTATTTACAGTTTTGCACTATCTTTAATCACTTATAAAATGCGCGTTTTAGCTCCGATTGAGGTGATTCCAATTGCATTGGATTCATAATTTTATCCTCTTTCCAGTGATATAATTTTTATCTATGTTAATGATAATTTATTTTTCAGTATTATTTAATCCCTAAAATCGCTTGGAAACTTCGGAAAATCATATCTTTCGCGTTTTAGATCCGTTTTCGGTGATCTTTATATCGATGTGATCGTATCAGCGAGTAGAATAGTTTTATAAATCTTTTATTTGGTTTTCTCACTGTTGGTGTACTTTTCTAATTTATGTCCTTGTTTGCTATGCATGAATGCTCCTGTATGCATGTGTGTTGGTGATTAATCGAGTATAGACGGTGAGCAATTCGACGGTGCTTACGACCCGCTTTTCGAGGACCAGCAAGACCAGCAAGACTTTCCTGAGCAAGGCAAGTAATTCATGGGATTATCCTTGTTACCTATTTATGAAAGTTTTACTAAATATCATATGCATGCAATCCCTTGATAAACATAGATGATTTCCCTAGAATTGTCCCTGTACCTTGATACCTACGATTTATGCACATAAATGATTTGGCAATGCTATTATTATCATGATCATGTGTTGATTAATGGGAAGTAATGAACTTTAATAGATGACATTATCCGTAAGTGACTCTCCGGGAAAACCGCGCAACTATGAGTGCTAATGGGCTCTGGTTTTAGTTCAGTAAATTGCTCTTGTCTAGCTTGTTAGTGGTTACCGAAAGGCGCAAGTGGGGTGGGATAAAGCCGGGATGGCTTATAGTTTGGCCCCTGTCTGCAATGATGTGTATAGGCTGCGGTTATGTGCCATCAGGCAGAGGACTTATTATAAGAACAGGCACAGAATCCATAGCGGCCCTAACTTGTTAGACATGACTTTTGAAAGACTTCATAGTGATACCCTGCTCACTCACCTTGGTAGTGTTTTTGGGAGTAATTAACCCGAGCAAATGGGAATCACGGCTCGTAGTGAAAGTGTGCAACCTCTGCAGAGTGTAAAACTGGTATACTAGCCGTACCCGCGGTTATGGGTGGCTTGGAATCCTCATGGGCAGAAAATAATGCCATTGTTTACTTGTTTATGCTTACTGTTCATCTTACATTGATCATGTACCTTGGAATTTATGCAACACCATTGATGCTATTTATAGTATTACTATTACTTTGATTTTAAAGGCTATTGCAACATAACCACATAAAGCTATTTGAGCCTCATGAACCCTGTGTATTACTTGCTGAGTACGATATGTGCTCACTCTTGCTATTACCACCACCACAGATGAAGATTGGAGTTATGACTACCGCAACGAGTTCTAGACTTGTTGTCAACCAGTCAACGTCCCTGCGTTGGAGCTACCACGAGAGATTTTAATTTCCGCTGAGATGTTGTAATAAAGTACTATGTTTAAATATTGTTCGTTATGTATTAAACTCTGCAATGGTACTTAATGAATTTGTCTAGCATGTGTGGACTTGATCCTTGGCACACATGTGAGCTTTTATACATCCTGGTGTTGTTTTTAATATCGGGGTGTGACAAATTGGTATCAGAGCTTTGTTGACTGTAGGACGCAAGCCTAGATAGTAAAAATCACATAGGTTTATTTTTGCACTTAAATTTCAGCCTTGACTATTTTATTACAATTTTGTTTTATGCTATACTTCCTTATTCTATTGCAAAAAGTTTGACTCTAGCTTCTCTTTTCTGATTTTGTAGATGGTTCTCACTCGTTCCGCCGCTCGCCGCTCTGCTGCTGAGGCTGTTTCTCCTCGTGGCGTCGCCTCCTACGTCGCCCAGCTCTCTCCCAGCGCACCGCCGGTGAAGCCCGAGGTCGTGGTCCTCTCCGACGATGAGGAGGACCCCACTGAGGTCCTCATGTTCGATGACGACGTGGAGGAGGAGATCGTGCCAGTCACTCCGACGACGCCAGCTCCTACACCGACGCCTGCACCTGCACCGACTCCCCCTGCACCTGAGCCAGTGATGGAGTGGTTCCGTGTTACCACCATCAAGGACCCGGCGCCGAACGCGTATCAACACTCCCTGCTGCAAGAAGTGTTGACTACGTACTACAGTGACAAGCACCCGGTCATCGAGTACCTCTGCTCGAGGTACACCCACCCTGAGGAGGCGACCTACTACAAGACCCTGTTGGCAGTCATCTACTGGGAGCCTGGACAGCCGAAGCCGGCTCCTCATCAGGTCTTCTTTTCGCCTGCTAGGAGGACTTCAGCTCACGCCAGCATGGAAGATGCTGCGCAAGTGGCGTACGCATTCTACCATGGTCTTCGCTATGAGCTCATGGAGGAGGATCGCTTTCGCCACCTGCCCCGCTTTGAGCCCTGGGCTGGACGAGCTGTGGTGACCCAGGCTGATCCCCTGCATCCGACGTTGAACACCACCGCTCTGCACGTCAATGCCTTGACGGAGCAAGTGGTGGGGCTCCAGGGAGAGCTGAAGGGAGCACACTCAGCGTCACGGCGTCTCCAGAAAGAGAATGATTGTCTGCGGGCTATGCTCAAGAAGTCCCCCCGCTACACGAAGAAAGAAGACTTCACGCTTCACGTTAATAAGTTCTAGGTTACCCTTGGGATTCATGTAATAAACCGTTAGCTGCGTCTAGTGAGTCTTGGTGTGCTTGTAAGATTGGTGTGAGAACATGATTTATTATTATGCACTTGTGCGATTTGGATCTTGGTTATGAGTGTTGGAGTGCTGTAGACTTGTCTACGGTACTTCTTGAACAAGTAAAAATTAAGTTGAGGTCTTTTTATATATTGTTGGGTTGGTTTATATTCTCGTTACCCTTGCTGTTTTCTGGAGTTACCTGAGGTATTTTGGTTATAACTGGAGATCTGATAATGCAAGTGTCATGAAATTTTTATGAGATAAACCAGACTTCAGTGCCTTTCCAGCGCCGTATCAATCACCTTCATATCTATTATGGACTAAGAGTTTTCAGTCAGTCCGATTGTCCTGAGAGCATCTGGCATTGATTTGATACTGGGCCTGGACTGGATGAAAGAACATACGGTCAACATCAAATGCAAAGAGAAGGTTGTGGAAATGAATGGACCTAAGGGAGACAGAGTTTCAGTTAATGTTGTAGTGAAGCAACCTCCAGCTGCTGTCATCAATATGATAGAAGATGGTGGAAAATCTGAGGACCGTGTTGTGGGAGAATTTTTGGATGTCTTCCCCGAGGATTTGCCAGGTATGCCACCTGATCGAGACATTGAATTCATTATTGAATTATTACCTGGTACTGCACCCATAGCTAAGCGTCCATATAGAATGGGGGTAAATGAGTTAGAAGAACTTAAAAAGCAACTTAAGGAGTTATTAGATAAAGGTTTTATTCGCCCTAGTTCTTCTCCATGGGGTGCACCGGTTATCTTTGTTGACAAGAAGGATGGTACTCAAAGGATGTGCATTGATTACCGATCATTAAATGAAGTGACCATCAAAAATAAGTACCCTTTGCCTAGAATTGATGATTTGTTTGATCAATTGAGAGGTGCATGTGTGTTTTCCAAGATTGATTTACGGTCTGGTTATCACCAATTGAAGATTAGAAACCAAGATATACCGAAGACAGCATTCACTACCAGATATGGGCTATATGAATACACAGTTATGTCTTTTGGTCTTACCAATGCACCTGCCTACTTCATGTATTTGATGAATAAGGTGTTCATGGAATATCTTGATAAGTTTGTGGTGGTATTCATTGATGATATTCTGGTGTTCTCCAAGACGGAAGAAGAACATGAAGAACACTTGAGATTGGTCTTGCAGAAATTGAGAGAGCATAGGTTGTATGCAAAAAGGAGTAAGTGTGAGTTTTGGCTAAAGGAAGTGGCTTTCTTAGGCCACATTGTCTCAAATGGTGGAATTGCTGTAGATCCTAGCAAAGTGAGGGATGTGCTGGATTGGAAGCCACCTACTGATGTTAAGGAAATTCGCAGTTTCCTTGGTTTGGCTGGTTACTATAGGAGGTTCATTGAAGGGTTCTCCAAGCTCGCTAAGCCTATGACTGCATTGTTAGAGAAGAATGCCAAGTTCATGTGGTCCGAACAGTGCCAAGCTAATTTTGATGAGTTGAAGAAGAGGTTGACTTCTGCCCCAGTGCTGATATTGCCTGATCTAAGTAAGAGTTTTTCTATCTACTGTGATGCATCTAGACAAGGTTTGGGATGTGTACTTATGCAAGAAGGTAGGGTTGTTGCCTATGCGTCTAGACAGTTGAGAAAGCATGAGTTGAACTACCCTACTCACGATCTTGAGTTAGCAGCGGTTGTTCATGCCTTGAAGATCTGGAGGCATTACCTGATGGGGCATAAAACTGACATATATACGGATCATAAGAGCTTGAAATACATCCTTACCCAGTCGGATCTGAACTTGAGGCAACGTCGATGGTTAGAATTGATTAAGGACTATGATCTAGAAGTGCATTACCATCCTGGGAAGGCCAATGTGGTGGCCGATGCACTTAGCAGAAAAAGTTATGATAGTGAAGTTCAGGAAACAATGATGCCTGAGGAGTTAAGTGCAGAGTTGCAACGTCTGAACTTGTGTTTGGTTAACAATATCGTGGAGATTGAGATAACGCCTACCTTGGAAGAAGAAATACGCAAAGGTCAGATGGAGGATGAAGAACTCAAAGAGATAGCTGAAAATGTGGTTGTTGGAAAAGCACCCGGATTCAGGCTTGATGAGAATGGCACATTGTGGTTGGGAAAAAGGATATGTGTGCCAGCAATGAAGGCTATCCGAGATACAATTCTTCGGGAAGCTCATGAGTCTGCCTACTCTATTCACCCCGGAAGTACCAAGATGTATCAAGATCTCAAGGAGAAGTATTGGTGGAAAGAAATGAGACGAGCTGTAGCTGAGTATGTAGCCCTGTGTGACACTTGTTCAAGAGTCAAGGCCGAACATCAGAGGCCTGCTGGATTGCTACAACCCATGAAGATACCGGAATGGAAATGGGATGAAGTTGGTATGGATTTTATAGTGGGACTACCTCGGACATCCACAGGTTATGATTCAATATGGGTGATTGTCGATCGGTTGACGAAAGTTGCTCATTTCTTGCCTGTGAATACTAAGTATGATGGTCCAAAGTTGGCAAAGCTTTACATGGAAAGGATAGTATGTCTTCATGGAGTGCCTAAGAAGATTGTGTCTGATAGGGGATCTCAGTTTACTTCTCATTTCTGGAAACAAGTACATGAAGCTTTGGGAACTAAATTGAACTTCAGCACCGCTTATCATCCTCAGACAGATGGGCAGACAGAAAGAACCAATCAGATTCTCGAGGATATGCTGAGAGCTTGTGCCTTACAGCATGGTTCTAGTTGGGACAAGAGTCTACCTTATGCAGAGTTCTCTTACAATAATAGCTATCAGAAAAGTCTTGGAATGGCACCATTTGAAGCATTATATGGGCGTAAGTGTAGAACACCCTTATACTGGAATCAAACGGGTGAGTCACAGTTGTTTGGACCTGATGTTATAAAGGCTGCTGAAGAACAAGTCAGTAAGATAAGGGAGAACTTAAGGATAGCTCAATCTCGACAAAAGAGTTATGCGGATAAGCGAAGAAGAGACTTGAGTTTTGAAGTAGGTGATTATGTGTATCTCAAGGTATCACCGATGAGAAAGGTGAGAAGGTTTAATATGAAGGGAAAGCTAGCACCAAGGTATGTTGGTCCCTTCAAGATTATAAAGAGACGTGGAGAAGTTGCATATCAATTAGAGTTGCCTGAGCATCTATCAGCTGTTCATGACGTGTTCCATGTGTCTCAACTTAAGAAATGTTTGCGTATACCTGAGGAACAAATACCCATGGATGAACTTCAAGTTAAAGATGATTTGACTTATGAAGAGTACCCTGTGAGGATATTGGAGACAGCTGAAAGGGTCACTCGAAGTAGAGTGATCAGAATGTGCAAGGTTCAGTGGAATAGGCACTCAGAGGAAGAAGCAACTTGGGAAAGAGAAGAGGACTTGAGAAAAGAGTATTCCCATTTGTTTGAGTAAGCATTCAATCTCGAGGACGAGATTTTCTTTAAGGGGGGTAGAATTGTAACACCTAAAATTTTGCAACATTTCAAAAGGGGGAATTTATTTAATTGTGCAATTTATTGTTCTTGCAAATATAGTGGGAATAGAATTTGTGGGGTAATTTAAAAATAAAACCTAGGTCAAACCATGTTTGATGCACTCATGCTGTTGCATATCAGTTTTGTATTGCTTGATTTATTTGTTGGCTTTTCCATTTTCAAATCCCTTTTTGAAACTCCATTTGAAATTGTGTTTGAAATTATAATGGAAAATAGAAAGGAGTAGAAGGCCTCCTTCCCTTCCTCCCTCTGATCTGGCCCAGCTCGGCCACCCGGCCCAACCGGCGCCCCTCTCCTTTTTCCCCGGCCTGCTCGGCCTTTGCCTTCTCCCTCTCCCTCTTGGGCCGCAGCCCAGCTGAGCCGGCCCAGCGAGTAGCAGCAGCGCGCGCGCCCGCTCCCTCTCTGTCTCGCTGCCTCGCCAGCCCCACACGTCAGTGGCTCCTCCCTACCTTCCTTCTTCCTCCCGTCCCTTTCCTTTCTAGTGCCGGCGGTGATGCCGCCATGGAATCCGCGGCGGATTTGCTCCCTTTCCAAATTGGAGCCGGCCGTGACCGTCTTAAGCCACGCCGCACCTGTTTGTGCCCTTTCCGAACCCTAGCCGCCTCCGGTGCCCACGCAGCAGAGCTTACCGAGCCGCCGCCGCCGAGCTTGCCGCCGCCGTGAGAAATTCGACAAGCTCGTCGCTCGTCTCGTCCCAGTAAGCCTTCCAGAGCCTCTAATCCATCTCCCGAACCCGTGCAGCTGTTTTTCCTTTCAATTTGGGCACTAACCGACCCCCTTCACCGTGCACAGGGGCCTCCCGTCCGCCACCGCTCGTCGCCGACCGTCTCCGTGCCGCATCTGGCCTTCCCGAAGCCCTTGGTGAGATCCCTGAGCCTCTACCTCACTTCCCGTACCTTTACCGTGAAGTTTGGTGCACCCTAGCGCCGTTTCCGTGCGTGCCGGTCATCCTCCGGCCATGGCGCCGCCGTAGGCCGTCGGCCGCCGGCGAACAGAGCCGCCTTTTCCCCTCCATCTCTAATCTGGGCCACCGATCCCAGATCCGACGGCCAACGCGTGCCCATACCGGTTCGGTCCACCTGTGCGGGATGGACTAGGTCCACCGTTCCTGTCCACCGCGCGGTGCACCCGGTCCACCGCCTTCGTCCAATCGGAGCCCGCCGCGTGGCGGTCAACCGGTCAGCGGTCAGCGATCCTTGGCGCCTTTCTGGGAATACGCCATCCAACTGTGAAAACGTATTTTTGCTCGGTTTTAATAAAAATCAGAAAAACCCTATTTACAGTTTTGCACTATCTTTAATCACTTATAAAATGCGCGTTTTAGCTCCGATTGAGGTGATTCCAATTGCATTGGATTCATAATTTTATCCTCTTTCCAGTGATATAATTTTTATCTATGTTAATGATAATTTATTTTTCAGTATTATTTAATCCCTAAAATCGCTTGGAAACTTCGGAAAATCATATCTTTCGCGTTTTAGATCCGTTTTCGGTGATCTTTATATCGATGTGATCGTATCAGCGAGTAGAATAGTTTTATAAATCTTTTATTTGGTTTTCTCACTGTTGGTGTACTTTTCTAATTTATGTCCTTGTTTGCTATGCATGAATGCTCCTGTATGCATGTGTGTTGGTGATTAATCGAGTATAGACGGTGAGCAATTCGACGGTGCTTACGACCCGCTTTTCGAGGACCAGCAAGACCAGCAAGACTTTCCTGAGCAAGGCAAGTAATTCATGGGATTATCCTTGTTACCTATTTATGAAAGTTTTACTAAATATCATATGCATGCAATCCCTTGATAAACATAGATGATTTCCCTAGAATTGTCCCTGTACCTTGATACCTACGATTTATGCACATAAATGATTTGGCAATGCTATTATTATCATGATCATGTGTTGATTAATGGGAAGTAATGAACTTTAATAGATGACATTATCCGTAAGTGACTCTCCGGGAAAACCGCGCAACTATGAGTGCTAATGGGCTCTGGTTTTAGTTCAGTAAATTGCTCTTGTCTAGCTTGTTAGTGGTTACCGAAAGGCGCAAGTGGGGTGGGATAAAGCCGGGATGGCTTATAGTTTGGCCCCTGTCTGCAATGATGTGTATAGGCTGCGGTTATGTGCCATCAGGCAGAGGACTTATTATAAGAACAGGCACAGAATCCATAGCGGCCCTAACTTGTTAGACATGACTTTTGAAAGACTTCATAGTGATACCCTGCTCACTCACCTTGGTAGTGTTTTTGGGAGTAATTAACCCGAGCAAATGGGAATCACGGCTCGTAGTGAAAGTGTGCAACCTCTGCAGAGTGTAAAACTGGTATACTAGCCGTACCCGCGGTTATGGGTGGCTTGGAATCCTCATGGGCAGAAAATAATGCCATTGTTTACTTGTTTATGCTTACTGTTCATCTTACATTGATCATGTACCTTGGAATTTATGCAACACCATTGATGCTATTTATAGTATTACTATTACTTTGATTTTAAAGGCTATTGCAACATAACCACATAAAGCTATTTGAGCCTCATGAACCCTGTGTATTACTTGCTGAGTACGATATGTGCTCACTCTTGCTATTACCACCACCACAGATGAAGATTGGAGTTATGACTACCGCAACGAGTTCTAGACTTGTTGTCAACCAGTCAACGTCCCTGCGTTGGAGCTACCACGAGAGATTTTAATTTCCGCTGAGATGTTGTAATAAAGTACTATGTTTAAATATTGTTCGTTATGTATTAAACTCTGCAATGGTACTTAATGAATTTGTCTAGCATGTGTGGACTTGATCCTTGGCACACATGTGAGCTTTTATACATCCTGGTGTTGTTTTTAATATCGGGGTGTGACAGGGAGGCTCGGGCGAATCGGAGATTTGGGCGCCGAAGGGGCTGCTCTCCCGAGCTCTCCTGGGGAGGCTCGGGCGAATCGTAAATTTGGGCGCCGAAGGGGCTGCTCTCCCGAGCTCTCCTGGGGAGGCTCGGGCGAATCGGAGATTCGGTGCTAGCAGGGTTCCAGGGCGTCTGTTCAAGGCGGCGGTGTCTCTCCGGTGTGGCGGTCGGTGACAGGGCGGCGATGGCCATATTTCGGCAAGACAGGGCTCGGCTTTCTAGCGGCGGTGCCGAGGCAGACTTGGCGAACCTCGGCGGCCTTTCTCCGCAGCGCGAGGCGACCGGGGGTACTCGGAACGGATTTGGGCGAGGCGGAACCTGTCGGCGGCGATGTCGTCGCGACGGTGAGGTTCCGGCGGGGCTAAGGATGTCTTCTAGGAGATGTATACGCGTCCAGGGTCCAAGGCGATGGTATACCAACTACCAATTTGGCTACCGAGCTTTCCAAGGTGCTCGGTTGTGGCGGCGGCGTGTCGCCGACGACGGCGGAAAGCGGCATCGCGGCTACGACCAAGTATTGGTTCAATCGAATGCGGTCTCGTCAAATTGGTGAGGCCAGAGAGGCATTCAACACTCTGGTGGCGAACTTAGCCATGGCATGACCTTCTTTTGGCTACGGCTCGCGGCGGCGCTCCGGTAAGGTCGCGGCGCACGCGGCCAAGGCGATTCAGGCTTCCTCTAGCGCTTAGATCCGCGTAGCTAGCTCGAGGGGGTCGTGGCGGTGCTCCACGACGCTCTAACCCATACGGTTGCTAGACGGATTGCTCGGAACGGGTGATTCGGCGTCGGAACGCGTCGGTGTTGAGCGCACTCCGCCGAGAACGCGTCGTGCTACGTTCTCGGTCTTGCAAGCTTGTAATCCGGGGGTTTTGGCTGGTCGAGTGAGTGCATGGTGCAGGTGATCTTCCCGAGCCGGTATAGGCTCGTGCCTGCGCGTCTCGAGGGTGGAACGCCATGGCAAAAGCAGGGCAAGGTTCGGACATGGCGTGCGGTGGCTCACCGTGGTGTCGGTGAAGCTAGGATGGCGGTGCAGTGGCGAGTCGGAGCCGTGCAGAGCGATCGCAGTGCCGTGCCGCTCCTCGTCCGCAGCTCGGCTTCTCCTCCGTGTCCGGCTCCGGCGTGCTCCGCGGCGGCGGCGCTCCGGCAGCTTCTCCTCCTCTGCTCCGCCCTTCTCCTACGCTCTCTCTCTCGGCTTGGTGCGGTGTGCCGGTCTGTGCTGCGGTAGCGGCGAGGGGAAATGAGGGTAGGGCTTCGGGGTGCTCCAATTTATAGGCGAGCTTGGCCAGCTCCAATGGCGAACGGTCTCGATTGCGCTCGGCCGATCGAAGGGCCGTGGCTCGAGTGGATCTAGGGCTCCTGATGGCGCGGGTTCGCTTGGCGGCCAAGAAAGGAGGGGACAGGAGGGGGACAGCGGGGTCAGGGCTCTGCCATGCGGTCGGCTGTGGGACCGGGGTCACGCCATTCGCGCGACACCCCCGGCAGGCGCGTCGCCTTCGTGAGGAAGAAGAACAGTGGAGGCGAGAGTGGCTGACAGGCGGGGCCGGGTTGGCAGCGAGCGCGAGCGCGAGCGCGTGTGTGCCGGTCGCGCGCGTGCGCTGCCGAGCCGCGACGTGGGCCGCGCGCGGTGAGATGAGGAGAGGAAGGTCGGGCGGGCTCGGGCTGGCTTGCTGGCCGAACTCTCTTTCTCTTTTTTTTATTTTCAGTTTAGTGTATATATACATATATTGCCCATTTTAAATATTGAGTAAATACAAATATAAATTGCAATAAATCCCAAATGTAATGCATAAGTTATTATTCTATGTGAATGGAATTAAAATGCAAACTACACTCCTTTATTTACCCATTTCATAATGAAACCTATATGCTTGCACAAGAAAAATGGGTTTTCACAATAAATAAATGAAAAATTTTAATTGGTTGGGATTTTTAGATTGTGTGGATTTTTAGGGTTGTTACAGTCCTCCCCCCTCATTAGGATCTCGACCTCGAGATTCAGAGTTAACGTACCCATCGAAGAGGTAAGGAAACATAATCCGCAAGTCCGATTCTTTCTCCCACGTAGCTTCCCTTTCAGTGTGATTGCTCCACTGTACCTTGCACATCGGAATGGTTTTGTTTCGCGTCTCTTTGGTATCCCGTGCCAAGATCTTGATCGGATGTTCCTTGTATTCAAGTGTGTCTTGCAGATCCAATGCATCCGTAGGAACTTGCTCCTCGGGAAGCTTCAAACACTTCCTTAATTGCGAGACATGGAACACGGGGTGTACTCCAGATAATTCCTCCGGTAGTTCCAGCTTGTAAGCAAGCTTTCCAACCCTTTTACAGATCTTGTATGGCCCAACATATCTTGGTGCCAATTTCCCTTTTACGTGGAATCTGACAGTGCCACGAAGTGGAGATACCTTGAGGTAGACATAATCCCCAACCTTGAACTCAAGCCCTCTACGTCTTCTATCTGCATAGCTCTTTTGCCTACTCTGTGCAATCCTCAAATTCTCTCTTACTTGGGCAACACCTTCTTCTGCTTCCACAATCTTAGCAGGACCGAAGAATGTCCTCTCACCTGGTTCTGACCACATTAGTGGGGTCCTACAGGGTCTCCCATACAATGCTTCAAACGGTGACATCTTGAGGCTTGTTTGATAGCTGTTGTTGTATGAGAACTCGGCGTGGGGTAGACAGTTCTCCCATCCTTCCTTGTACCTCAATACACAAGCACGTAACATGTCCTCGAGAATCTGGTTCACTCTTTCTGTTTGCCCGTCTGTTTGCGGGTGGTAGGCTGTGCTATAGTCGAGCTTGGTCCCGATGGACTTGTGCAAGGATTTCCAGAACTGTGATACAAACTGTGAGCCTCGGTCAGATATAATACTCAGAGGCGCCCCATGTAACTTCAAAATGTTTGATACGTATAGATCTGCTAGCTTTTCAACTCTATACTTCCTTTTGACCGGTATAAAATGTGCAACTTTGGTTAGACGGTCCACTATTACCCATATAGAATCATATCCATGCTCGGATCGGGGCAGTCCTATTATGAAGTCCATGGATATGCACTCCCACTTCCATTCTGCTATCTCAACTGGTTGTAGCAACCCTGCTGGTCTCTGATGTTCGGCCTTGATTCTATTGCATGTATCACATCGGGCTACATGCCCTGCAATGTCTGTCTTCATATTCTCCCACCAAAAGTGCTTCCTTAGGTCATGGTACATCTTGGCTGACCCTGGGTGAATGCAATATTTGGAGTCATGGCCTTCCGACAGAATCTCTTCTCGTATCGCTGAATCCGTCGGTACACAGATTCTATCTTTGTACCATAGATTCTATCTTTGTACCATACAGTTCCCTGCTCATCTTCTCGGTATTCGGGGCCTCTTCCCAGCTTCATCAAACCACGGATATAGTCTATCTCAGGACAGTTCTTTTGTGCTTCACGGATTCGTGAGGTGAGATTGTACTCGACGCGAAGCTCATTTAGCATGCCATAGGAGACTACCTCGAGCTGGAACGCGTCAAACTCTCTCCTGAGCTCAGGTGGCATAGAGTTGGTGATGAGGGTATGGCAGTAGCTTTTGCGGCTAAGTGCATCAGCGACAACATTAGCCTTTCCTGGGTGATAATGGATCTCCAGATCATAGTCCTTGATGAGTTCCAGCCATCTGCGTTGCCTCATATTCAGATCTTCCTGTGTGAAGAAGTACTTCAGGCTCTTGTGGTCAGTGTAGATGTCACACTTGTTGCTCATCAGATAGTGTCTCCAAATCTTGAGTGCATGTACCACGGCTGCAAGTTCTAGGTCATGAGTCGGGTATCGCTGCTCATGTTCCTTCAACTGTCTTGAGGCATAAGCTATCACTCTTCCTTCTTGCATTAGTACACAGCCCAAACCTTGCCGAGAGGCATCACAATATACAACAAAATCCTTGTGAATATCGGGCAGGGCTAGTACAGGTGTAGTAGTGAGCTTCTCCTTCAAGGTCTGAAAACTCTTCTCACATTCAGGAGTCCAGATAAACTTGTTCTCTTTCTTCAGCAAGTTGGTCATGGGTCTTGCAATCTTGGAGAAATTCTCAATAAATCTGCGATAGTATCCTGCAAGTCCCAAAAAGCTTCTGATTTCTGACACATTACAGGGTTGTTCCCACTCTTTCACAGCTTCAATTTTGGCTGGGTCTACTGCGACTCCTTCTCCTGACAGTACGTGTCCAAGGAAAGCAACTTCCTCAAGCCAGAATTCGCACTTGGAGAATTTGGCGTATAGCTGGTTGCGAGACAACCTCTCCAATACGGTCCTCAGATGATGTTCATGTTCCTCTTTTGTGGCTGAATAAACCAATATATCATCAATGAATACCACCACAAACTTGTCTAGCTCATTCATGAAGACCTTGTTCATCATGTTCATGAAGTATGCCGGAGCATTAGTGAGTCCAAATGAGACTACTGTGCACTCATATTGTCCATATCTAGTGACAAATGCACTCTTCGGGATATCTTCTTCCCTGATCTTCATCTGATGATACCCTGATCGGAGATCGATCTTTGAGAAGTACTTGGCCTTACTCAATTGATCTAACAGATCATCGATGCGGGGCAATGGGTACTTATTCTTGACTGTAACCGCATTCAGATTCCGGTAGTCAATGCACATCCTCATCGTGCCATCCTTCTTCTTGACAAACAAAACGGGAGATCCCCAGGGCGAAGCACTTGGCCTAATGAAACCCTTCTCCAGTAATTCTCCCAGCTGCTTCTTGAGTTCCTTCAACTCATCAGCCGACATTCTGTAGGGTCTTTTGGCAATCGGTGCAGTCCCTGGCATCAGCTCTATAACAAACTCCACATCTCTATCTGGTGGCATTCCTGGCAACTCCTCTGGAAATACATCATTGAATTCACAGACTACTGGCACATCTCTGAATGTCAGCTTTGTCTTATCTGCTTTAGTCTCCAGAGCACATAGGAGGGCTTGGACTCTCTCGGTTTGGGGTACACATCGGACAGCTGTTTCCCCAAGGGTGGGTTACCTGAACATATCTAGGTGAACAAGATATCACTCCCCGGTGTTTGGTTAGCCAGTCCATGCCTAAGATGACATCTAAGCTATTGGAGGGTAGTAGGGTTAGGTCAGCTCGAAAGTCAAGTCCCTCGATTGTGATTATCACTCCCCTACATATGTGAATGCTTCTGAAGGTTCCTAAGGGCGAGCTAGTTAGGATGGGGTTTGCTCTCGGGGTTACAGGTATGTTATGCTTACGTGCATATGCAGATGAAATGTATGAACATGTAGCTCCCGAATCGAACAGAATTGTAGCCATGTTACCCTGAACTAGGAACGTACCGTACACAGCATCAGGTGCAGCTTCAGCTTCCTCAGCGGTCATGTGGTTCAGTCTTCCTCGGGTAGCAGATCCCCGGTTTGGTGTGCCCTGTGCAGCTGCTGGTGCACGGTTGAGGTCGGGGCACACAGCCACACGGTGTCCAGGCTTTCCGCATCCGAAGCAAGTGAAGGGCGCACTGCCTGCTGTAGCTGTCGCAGGAGCCTTCCAATTGCTTGTCCTTGGCGTGTTGGTAGCGGGGGCGGGTGTGTTCTGCACAGCTCGAGTCGGCGCAGGGTAGGTCTGAGCGGGGCGGTGATAGTTGCTGCTGTTGGTACCACCACGGCTCGTTCCCGAAGAAGGTCCCTGGCGAGTCCGGAAAGGCGGAGGTGCACCCGTTCGCTGTCTCTGAGGTGGAGCAGTGCGAGCGGGTCCCTCAGAGCGGCGCTTCTTTCCCCTGTTCTGGGCCTCGAATTCCAGTCGTGCTTCCATGCGATCCTTCTCGATCTCAATACAGCGGTCAATCAGCTCACGCAGAGTGTAGCTCTTGTTCCCTGACAGAGCCAACCTGATCTTGGTCTGAAGTCCCTTCCTGTAGTAGTACATCTTTTCCTTCTCGGAACTCACGCAAGACGCAGGTGCGTAGCGGAGCAAGCAGTTGAAGCGGGTGGTGTACTCGTGGATCCGATCAGCTCCCTGGGAGATGTTACGAAACTCATTCTCCTTGGCCTCCATGACTCCCTCAGGAATGTGGTGGTCACAGAAAGCCTCGGTGAACTCATCCCAGTCAATGCGGGCTGGATCCTCGTGAGCGCTGGTGTAGTTGTCCCACCATGCCCGTGCAGCACCGGTCAGCTGGTGGCTAGCAATCCCAACACACTCCTCGTCGGAGCAAGTGGTCAGGTCCAGCTTCTTCTCCATCTCTTTAAGCCAATCGTCGGCAGCGAGGGGATCGCTGTCGGTCCCGTCGAAGGTAGGTGGCCTCAACTTCAGGAAACCCTCCTGTTTCCTTTGGAAGTCATTCTGGGGTGGCCCGTGGTGCCTGTTCATCCCAGTAGCTATGGCATTCAACAGCTGGGTCTGCTGTGCCATTACTTCAGCCAACGTCGGTGGCGGCGGCGGTGGCGGTGGCGGAGGCACGTTCTCGCCTTGTGGTGGCGGATCGTTCACCGGCGGTGCATTCTCTGCCCGGCGCAGCTCTTCTTCCAGGTTAACTCCAGCACGTCTGCCAGCTGGGCGTCCACGGTTGCGACCACGCCCACGTCCTGGCGCAGGCGCGGGGGAGGGCTGGCGGTTCTCCAAACGCGCAGAACGTCTCATCGACATCTGATTTTATTAGGTACATGCTCAGTGCAGTAATAATCTTGTAGTTGTTTAAGTAGGAGTTAGATGTTTTCAACGATTTAAATGAATTAAAACATTTTTCATGCTATCCTACACTCAACCAAAGAAGCATAAAGAACCATAAGAAGCATAAGATCCAAATGTCACTCATCACATGGTTATTATTACATAAAGGATGTTCCTAGCTGCTAAGAAGATCGTGCTATGCGCAGATAGCCAATGACAGGATAACTCATGGTATCACTAGTCTAAGGGCCACGCAGGGTCCCATAAGCTACTGGTGCATAAGGTCAATGGCCATTTGATCGGGATCTCAATAGTGCCGTCGTGCAGTGGACGAAGTGGTGGTCCAAGGCTGGTCATCTGCAAATTTTTCAAGAAACGGATTAGCAGGTCTTTGTATTAGATAAGCCATTGCATAAAAAGTGAATGCAAGGTCGGTAATATAACCGAAAGAGAGTCTGGCTTCCTATTCTAACGTCCATTTTCTATGGGTCTCGTCCTACAGTCAAGTATGGCTCCGATACCAACTGAAACGACCTCGATTTCCACAAAGGGAAATCCTCAGGCTCGAATTGTAATTCAACAGATTGCTTTGGAACAATCCATGAAATTACCCATATCTCAGTTGCCACCAGGATCCATACAACGGTAAATAAGTCTTACATAAATATTTATTACATCGCCACACTGGCGGAATCAACAATCAGAGAAGCTTTGGAAGATGCGGAAGCGATTCATCCTTCACGGCCAACTTGAGTGTAGCACGTGACCCTATTCCTCGTCATCATCTCCCTCGAAGTCGTACTCATTCTCGTCACCTGACAGCAAATTTATCAGTACGATTTGTACTGGCCACGGAGCCCACCTATGCAGCATTTGCTTTGTGGAAAGTGGATGCAAGGCTATACAAGCAGACCTATAGGCTGAGGTTTTCCTATGCAACTGTATTCAATGTTTTAATTAGTCAAGTTTTATCACCAGTTAACACCATCATCCCTTTTCCCATCACCACACCTCACATACCCACACCTCACTCTCATTCGACAGGCCCAACTCCCTCTCGGGCCTATCTCAGCGGCACACTACCACAACGGGTACACTGCCGGAAAAATGTCATCCAGGGGGAGAAGAGAACACTCACTACACTAGTAGAAGCTTCACAGGAAAGGTCCATAGCCAACAGGTTGGCATATGTATCGATCGATCAACCGTACACTCTGCAGAGGTTTCACTACCCACAAGATTAGCCATCATAGGTGTTGCGCAAACACCTAGGCAGAATTCCGGGTGCTTGCTTGCCTAGGTCGATGCCACCCTACCACTCAGCCCTGGGATATTCCGGATCCTACACCGTTATGCTAAGACTGGGAGACACAGTACCGGGCCCATCCAGTGGTACTGTGCATCTAGGACGGAACGGGAACCCATCGACCGTCTCCGCCCACCCTTATCACCTTTCAACCTAGCAGTAGTGGCACCGTCCTACCAAGTAGTCCAGCCGTCTCCCGCCCATCAGAAGCGAGTGAGTAGAAAAGGATTCCCATGAACCTGAAACTAGTCCATCCTAGGTTTGACCAAGCAGGCATCTCCACTTAGGGGATACTCTCCCCGTGCCATCACAGCACCTCCGTCCACGGGCTTCAAACCACCAAGGCTATCCCACCCGGAACCTCCTCAACAACTTTACCCGCCACAGGTATCTCGCTTGGGGATGCCCAGGTTGCACCCCCGGCACGACTTGCCCCATGGGCTCGTCTCACATCCCACTTGGTCGACATCAACCCTTACCACGCACCCAAGACGCACGCAGCACTCTCTCCCAGTGGTTATAATTAGTTATACACCGTCCCAATTCCACCACATAGCATAAAGCAAGTAGAAAGTAGTGGAAGAGTAACAGTAAATTAAGCAGCAGCTAACCTAACAGCGGATAGCAGGGTAAAGTCTTATCAAGGCAGGGAATTCAAATATACTACCATGCAACCAATCCATACATAATCATAAAGCGATAGCAACAATGTCATTTGCAATGCGTAATAGGATCTAAGGATTTGGTGGGACGTGGCACCTTCGTAGTCGTCTCCTAGCTCTTGGAAGTACTCGTGGTCGTCTTCCTTAGTCAGATCCTCCTCCGGCTCTGAAATCGAACACGAAATAGTCGCGTCAGCGACTCCTATAGAGTATTTCAGAAAAATCCAATAAAACAAAGAGCCAAATGCACTCAAACATAGTCTTAGATTGTAGATCTCATTTTCCTGAGAATTTTGATATATGGTGCGCAATTTTTGGACATCGTATGAATAAGTTATGAATTTCCGAAGATTATCCTATTTTCTGAAAATGGGAAAACTAGTCGGTTAATCAGGGGCAGCTCGGGATGTGGCGCGCGGGTCCAGTAGTGCGGCATGTGGCGCCTCAACAGAACACAGACCCGATGGTCGTCCAGGTGTTCGATGCTGGTTCCCAGAGAGTTGCCGGAGTTGGCGTAGCTCGGCGTGGCTCGGCGGTGGTCGGTGGTAGCTTGGCTGTGGTTGGGGGTATCTCGGCGGAGCTCGGTGTAGCTCGGTTTAGCTCGGCGGGGCTCGGGCGAATCGGAGATTCGGGGCGCCGAGGGTGCCGCTATCCCGAGCTCTCCCGGGGAGGCTCGGGCGAATCGGAGATTGGGTGCGCCCGAGGGTGCCGTTCTCCCGAGGTCTCCCGCGGAGGCTCGGGCGAATCAGAAATTTGGGTGCCCGAGGGTGCCGTTCTCCCGAGGTCTCTGCGGAGGCTCGGGCGAATCGGAAATTTGGGTGCCCGAGGGTGCCGTTCTCCCGAGGTCTCCTGCGGAGGCTCGGGCGAATCGGACATTTGGGTGCTGAGGGTGCCGTTCTCCCGAGGTCTCCTGCGGAGGCTCGGGCGAATCGGAAATTTTGGGCGCCGAAGGGGCTGCTCTCCCGAGCTCTCCTGGGGAGGCTCGGGCGAATCGGAAATTCGGGTACCGAGGGGGCTGCTCTCCCGAGCTCTCCTGGGGAGGCTCGGGCGAATCGGAGATTTGGGCGCCGAAGGGGCTGCTCTCCCGAGCTCTCCTGGGGAGGCTCGGGCGAATCGTAAATTTGGGCGCCGAAGGGGCTGCTCTCCCGAGCTCTCCTGGGGAGGCTCGGGCGAATCGGAGATTCGGTGCTAGCAGGGTTCCAGGGCGTCTGTTCAAGGCGGCGGTGTCTCTCCGGTGTGGCGGTCGGTGACAGGGCGGCGATGGCCATATTTCGGCAAGACAGGGCTCGGCTTTCTAGCGGCGGTGCCGAGGCAGACTTGGCGAACCTCGGCGGCCTTTCTCCGCAGCGCGAGGCGACCGGGGGTACTCGGAACGGATTTGGGCGAGGCGGAACCTGTCGGCGGCGATGTCGTCGCGACGGTGAGGTTCCGGCGGGGCTAAGGATGTCTTCTAGGAGATGTATACGCGTCCAGGGTCCAAGGCGATGGTATACCAACTACCAATTTGGCTACCGAGCTTTCCAAGGTGCTCGGTTGTGGCGGCGGCGTGTCGCCGACGACGGCGGAAAGCGGCATCGCAGCTACGACCAAGTATTGGTTCAATCGAATGCGGTCTCGTCAAATTGGTGAGGCCAGAGAGGCATTCAACACTCTGGTGGCGAACTTAGCCATGGCATGACCTTCTTTTGGCTACGGCTCGCGGCGGCGCTCCGGTAAGGTCGCGGCGCACGCGGCCAAGGCGATTCAGGCTTCCTCTAGCGCTTAGATCCGCGTAGCTAGCTCGAGGGGGTCGTGGCGGTGCTCCACGACGCTCTAACCCATACGGTTGCTAGACGGATTGCTCGGAACGGGTGATTCGGCGTCGGAACGCGTCGGTGGTGAGCGCACTCCGCCGAGAACGCGTCGTGCTGCGTTCTCGGTCTTGCAAGCTTGTAATCCGGGGGTTTTGGCTGGTCGAGTGAGTGCATGGTGCAGGTGATCTTCCCGAGCCGGTATAGGCTCGTGCCTGCGCGTCCCGAGGGTGGAACGCCATGGCAAAAGCAGGGCAAGGTTCGGACATGGCGTGCGGTGGCTCACCGTGGTGTCGGTGAAGCTAGGATGGCGGTGCAGTGGCGAGTCGGAGCCGTGCAGAGCGATCGCAGTGCCGTGCCGCTCCTCGTCCGCAGCTCGGCTTCTCCTCTGTGTCCGGCTCCGGCGTGCTCCGCGGCGGCGGCGCTCCGGCAGCTTCTCCTCCTCTGCTCCGCCCTTCTCCTACGCTCTCTCTCTCGGCTTGGTGCGGTGTGCCGGTCTGTGCTGCGGTAGCGGCGAGGGGAAATGAGGGTAGGGCTTCGGGGTGCTCCAATTTATAGGCGAGCTTGGCCAGCTCCAATGGCGAACGGTCTCGATTGCGCTCGGCCGATCGAAGGGCCGTGGCTCGAGTGGATCTAGGGCTCCTGATGGCGCGGGTTCGCTTGGCGGCCAAGAAAGGAGGGGACAGGAGGGGGACAGCGGGGTCAGGGCTCTGCCATGCGGTCGGCTGTGGGACCGGGGTCACGCCATTCGCGCGACACCCCCGGCAGGCGCGTCGCCTTCGTGAGGAAGAAGAACAGTGGAGGCGAGAGTGGCTGACAGGCGGGGCCAGGTTGGCAGCGAGCGCGAGCGCGAGCGCGTGTGTGCCGGTCGCGCGCGTGCGCTGCCGAGCCGCGACGTGGGCCGCGCGCGGTGAGATGAGGAGAGGAAGGTCGGGCGGGCTCGGGCTGGCTTGCTGGCCGAACTCTCTTTCTCTTTTTTTTATTTTCAGTTTAGTGTATATATACATATATTGCCCATTTTAAATATTGAGTAAATACAAATATAAATTGCAATAAATCCCAAATGTAATGCATAAGGTATTATTCTATGTGAATGGAATTAAAATGCAAACTACACTCCTTTATTTACCCATTTCATAATGAAACCTATATGCTTGCACAAGAAAAATGGGTTTTCACAATAAATAAATGAAAAATTTTAATTGGTTGGGATTTTTAGATTGTGTGGATTTTTAGGGTTGTTACACGGTCCTTTGGCGTATTTCTCAGATTACGCTTTTCTATTTAGAAAACATATTTCCTCGGTTTTAATTCAAAAGGCGTTTTCAATATTTACAGATTTGCCACTCAGTTTATTTCGGCCATATTTTATTCGTTTTAGCTCCGATTTGATCCGTTCAAGTCTCGTTAGATTCATAATTTTGTAATCTATCTAATGATGCTACTGATACTCATGTTTTCAACTTTTAAAATTTGAGATTAGATTTAATATATTATTTTATTAAAGTAAAACTTGCTTATTTCATAACTTCTCCGTTTGAATTCCGATTTTCGTGATCTTTATATCGTTGGAATCGTAGCGACGCGTAGATTATTTTTATACACTTTTTAATCTGTTTTTCCACTGTTGGTGTACTGTTTCTAATATAGATCTTGTTTGCTTCGTGTATGATTGCCTCGATGATTGTGCGGTGATTTTATGATCGAGTTCAGACGGTGAGCAATACGTG
This sequence comes from Eremochloa ophiuroides, assembly GCA_038502445.1. Lineage (NCBI taxonomy): Eukaryota > Viridiplantae > Streptophyta > Magnoliopsida > Poales > Poaceae > Eremochloa > Eremochloa ophiuroides. Next base: position 24,808,126 of record JAHLJS010000002.1, read on the forward strand.
GGTGATCAAGAGTACGTTGAGGATCCAAGTTCTCCAGAGCACTATGATCAAGGCAAGTATAGCATGGGATCTTCCATGTTGTCCTATTCACCGCAATAATTAATTTCATGTGCATGTGTCTACCTTGTTAACCATAGTTTCTACCTAGTATTGTTATCTTGTTCCTTGATCACCTATGGGATTATGCATTGGGTAGTTGATGCTAGCGCGCTATTGGAATCATGATCATGTAAACTTGATTAATTGAATATGCAATAACATTGAAAGATGTCTTTTTAGCAACATGGAACTAGGGGATTCGAGCATAGTTTTGTGATGCTCCATATCCTTCCCCCTTGGTAATGATCTGTCAGCAAAAGCTGGGACTTACAGTGCAACTATGAGGGCTATATGGCTCTGGTTTTAGCTCAGTATGAGGACCTTTTCTAGCTTGTTAGAGGTTACCGAAAGGCGCAAGAGGGGCTTTGACGACTCGGGTATAGTGCGGCCTCTGTCCATATGTGTATAACATGCGTGACCTTGTGCCATATGGAAGGGGGGCTCTACATCTGCTTGCCGAGGAAACCTCGCGGCCCTAACATGTTAGACGAACCTTTGAAAGGCTTCATAGTGAAACCCTACTCGCTCACCTTGGTAGTGTTATGGGGCTAGCTACCCCGAGCAAATGGGAATCACGGCTCATAGTGAAAGTGCACAACCTCTGCAGAGTGTAAAACTGGTATACTAGCCGCGCTCACGGTCACGAGTGGCCCGGAAAACTCACGGAGTAGTTATCTTTTTGGGTGGTGTTGACTTGTTGCTAATTGATTGTTGTAATTCATTAATTATGTTTACTTATGATCATGAATTATGGGCTTATTCAACTTGTTGCTATCCAATTGCATAAAAGATGCTTAATTAAAAGCAAACCGCTGTAAACCCGTGTCTATCCTGTTCGAGCCTCATAAACCCCATGTTATATTTGCTGAGTTCGACATGGACTCACTCTTGCTATTCCCCCCACACCTCAGGAGAAGTTTAGGCTTGTGGTCAACCAGTCAGTTGTGTCCCTGTGGAGTTGGCGTCTACACGCGAAGATCGGAGTGTCGTTCCGCTGTTTGCTTCTTAAAGGTTCTATTTTAATTATTACTACGTTATGTATTTGATCATTGTCTTTTGATATTACCTTGTATTTGTCGGCTTACGTGTGTGACTGATCCTGGGGCGCACATAAGTTTATGCATTCAATTTTATCCTTAAAATTGGGTGTGACACTATAATCCCTCACATGGTAAGTATATATACTTAGAGGCCATTCACGTTATATATGTATCTATATATATGTATTGTCCGGATCGGATGACAATCTTTTTTGTCTTGTAAAGTGGGTTCTGCGGCAACAATCCGGGAATAACACTTGTGGATACTATGTCTGCGAGTTCATGAGGGTGTACTCAGTCAGAACTGACCGGGAGAAGCTAAAAGTACGTTAAATCGATCTCATATTAACTCACACACACACACATATATATATATATATAATCATATATATTAATACATTTCCCTTTGACTCTGTTTGAAGACTGATTATTTAAAGAAAAAGGTCCTGGTAAAAGACGAGCTCAAGGCAATTCAAGAGACCATAGCAGGGTTTCTTAATGATCAAGTTTTGAATTCCTCCAGAGAATTTTACAATGACCCCAATGAATCTTGGAAGCCGGGCAACGGTGGTGATGAAGATGACTGAAGGGCATATATATATGTTGGAGTGAAAACTTTTGGAGAGAAAAACATTTGGAGTGAAAAAATTGTTAAACTCTCTAGTGTATATGTATATGTATATGTATATATGTGTGTGTGTGTATATATATATATATATATATATATATATATGTAGTTTGTAATATATATATGTCTTATGTCATATTGTGCCCTTTGTCAAAACCGATACACACACATATAATATATATATATATATGTAAAATGTATATATATATATATATATATATATATATATATGTAATATGTGTGTATATGTGTGTGTATAGATAATTTTAAATCGAAACCATAATTTGAAAACAAAACGAATAATGAACTGAAAAAACACAAAAAAACAAAAAAAGAAAGGCTTTAGTCCCGGTTGTTTATACAAACCGGGACTAAAAGGTTCCACAGACCTGAGGACACGTGGTCTGGGCTGCAGACCTTTTAGTCCCGGTTTGAAACAACTTTTGATCTCGGTTCTGGAGCCGGGATTAAAAGGGATGACATTTACTCCCGGAAGTTTGTTCCCGGTTGAAAAATCGGGGCTAAAGGGGTTTTCCAACCAGAAATAAAGTCCATTTCTGTACCAGTGCATCATCCACGGTGACGAATGCAACTTGAAGCTAGCATGCCGTCATCGGCGACGGCGTCACCAATAATCATCTTCGGCACGGATCAACATCATGAAGCCAAGCCAGCAAAGAAGGGTTCGAAGATCTCAGCCACGTCGGATTTATCAGATCCAATCTTAAAACTCCGATCCTGACTAGATCAGAAATCGACCCATGTGCATGTCTCGTATCGATGGCAATCTCCTCCTCCTAACCGCGATGACCGCACGTGGAGCGGCTCCTCATCTTTTTACGACGAAGCGGCTCCTCATCGATGCATGAAGAAACGACGTACGTGTACAGTACTCCACCGTCATGAGCCATCGTGAGCCAGCAAAGAGGAGCACGTCATCTACAGCAGCACCATGCATGGGTCACGTATGCATATACGTTGCTCATCTACCTCTTCATGACCAAAAGAGAATCAATCGCAACACTCTACGACAGCATCGACAACAGCAAGCCTAGAGCCATCACGCAAGCCACGTCAAATGACTCCTCGACACGCCGACCACTCCGCTCGACATCAATCAATTTAAGTGATATTTTTAATATCTTTCTACATATTCCTCGACCTCCATACATCTACGGAAATTATCTCCATGGTTTTTAAAGCTCGGGCACTCACCGACGATTTCTCCATAAGCCCCGACAACGCTCGGGCACTCAGAAGATTTTCTCTGCCAACGAGATACTAAATATCTCTCCGTTTTCTTCTCTTAAGGGTTGCTTAACGTACCTTGGTAGCACACGTCTTAATCCGTGAAACCTGTCTACGCCCCGTAGGCCGTAAACTCATATGGTCATGTTAAGAAACCTCTGAACCATACGCCGGGTCAGGTGTTTAAACGTAACAGGCCAACTATCAGGGGAAATTACGTGACCTGACAAGAGCAAAAAACGGACAATCTTATCATTCATTCTACAATATTGGGATCTGCTCCAAAACCTACATCATGTACTACCCACTGTACATATTTATTTTGCAGGAACTCGCCGCTGAGCTCTTGCCGCTCCTCGTCGTCCTCGCGCTACACGGACACCGTCTCTGACCACGTTAGGGACTCGTTGCCGCTCCTCGCCGTCCTCGCACTGCTCGGATTATGCCTCCGACCAGACTGGGGACTCGTCGCCGCTCCTCACCATCCACATCGCCGCTCCTCGCCGTCCTCGCACTGCTCGGACTACGCCTTCGACCAGGCTGGGGACTCATCGCCGCTCCTCGCCGTTCTCGCACTGCTCGGACACCATCTCCGACCACGCTGAGGACTCATCGCCGCTCCTCGCCGTCCTCGCACTGCTCGGACTACGCCTCCGACCAGACTAGGGACTCGTTGCTGCTCTTCAACGTCCTCGTCGCCGCTCCTCGTCGCGGACACCGTCTCCGACCACGCTGGGGGCTCGTCGCCAAGCTATCAAGTCACTACACTTCACCTAGCGGTGAATGTAGTGCTTATATTTTTTATCTACACTCCTTATTGGCTACGTCATGATGAAGATCATCCATCCTCGCAAACGGAGTCTAAGTGGCTATACTTCACCAAAGAGAAGCTCTTTTTCAAATTTTTTCTGAGCTCCTTATATCTGTCTGGTCAAACAACTCTGAAGATCTGCACCTCCTAACGAATACAAGGTGCTCGGGAACTAGCTGTGGGGGATAAGCCTCTGGTACCACAAGACAAGATATGAGCCGCACCATCAAGCTGGCCCAGCCCAGAAGACGGAAGCGTGCGGCGTAAGGCACTGCACTGCACGGTTATTATACCAATTTGGATAGTTTACTTGTAACCTTGTCCCTTCAGACTATATAAGGAGGGGCAGGGATCCAACATGTCAACTCAACCCACACAACTTAACTCATAGCAATACAATCCACCCACACACATGACGTAGGGTATTACGCCTCGCGGCGGCATGAACCTATATAAATCTCGTGTCTTGCGCTTGCTGCGTTACACTTGTTCGTCTCAAGCGCACCTTCACCGACCAATCTACTACCTTGGGCATACCCTTTGGTAGACTATCGGCGATATTCCATCGACAAGTACCAATCAATGATAGACATGATCCAACGGTAATCTAATTTCGGTCTTCCACAACTATACCCGCTCTCTCTTAACTCCAGAATGATTCTTTTGATTATTGGACAGTGTTTGGGCAGAATTCATTCCAAAACATCATATCGAGTGCAGAGCACGGCTGCAAATAGTTACACCCGTAGTAAGTAGTGGCTTGCTATATATAGTGATGATTCTTTTCTCGTAAAGTGGTGTCTGCAACAGAAGCCGGGGAACAATCTATGTCGATAATACGTTTGCGAGTTCCTCAAGGTGTACTCTAATAGAACTCCTGAAGAGAGGATCAAAGTAAGTTTCAAAATATACTTGTTGGTACATATAATTAATCATATGCATACTAATATTTTTTTCTCTTAATTTAACTCGAATTGAAGACTGATTGGTTGAGGCAAAGGTTTCTAGAGCAGGACCAGATCAAAGCCATCCAAGAGACAATAGCATGATTTATTAATGAGTAAATCTTGAATCCCAAAGACGAGCACTACTGCGGCGGGAATTAAGTTTCTCAGCATGTAATCCCAATTATGGACATGGACAAATACGTGTATATATTGTGTACAATATGTGTATATCCATCCATCTATGTAATATATATAGTTTCGTCCTACTATGCTAGTGTTATTTACATATGCTCGAAACAAATACGTGTATACATATATCATTAGCGTAGAATACGTATTTAAATACCTATTTTAAAGCCAAAATAAATTATGAATTAATAAGCTAAAATGAGAAAAAAATACCTTTAGCCTCGGTCGGCAATATGAATCAGGACTAAAGATGACAGCCCACGTGGCTAGGCTGAAAGCCCTTTTAGTCCTAGTTCATGTTACGGATCGGGACTAAAGGTCCCGTTTACTCCCGATTTTTAAACCGGGACTAAAGGGTGGACCTTTAATCCCGGATTCGTAGTCCTGGTTCGAAAACCGGAGTAAAGACCCTCGCAACCGGGACTAAAACCCAACCTGCAGTACCAGTGCACCAAGACACCTATGGGGCAGTGTCGACTGTCGACCAAAGTCATCTCATAGGGCTTCTTTTGGTAGATCTTAGGCTGCTCTCAAGCTGAGTGCGCAGAGCAGCTATCTCCTTCCTGAGGCGCTTCTCTGACTTGTGCGATTCACGCAGCTCATTCCTTCCTTGACCGTCTACAAGGCATGGACACGGCCAACACTGTTGCCTCTAGGGTGGGATCCTCACCCACAGGAGAGCAAGCATGCCAAGCCAACTCTGTGTCATTGCATGACAGGTACCTGAAGTGATCATCCTTCATGGGCCTCATACCGACGACCATGGTAGAAACTGATAGGCCACCTGTGTGCAGCATCCTCCATGTTGTCCAACACATTGGCCCACCAGGCCAAATGACTATGGATGGTCGTCCATGAATGAAATTTTATGTATGTGCTTCACATGTCCTATGTGCTTCACATGTCCTACACGCCGATGACCATATTCCATATATAGTTAGATAGAGACTGGTGTGGGTCATCCAATCATATGGGTACGGTGGTCCATGAAGGAAATTTTATGTATGTGCTTCACATGTCCTACCACGCCGACGATGACCATATTCCATATATAGTAATAGTAAGATAGATAGAGACCGGCGTGGGCCATCCAATCATCTTGACATTGAGTACTAGGTATACGTAGTTGGACTTGGACATATATATATATATCAACCGCCTCAGACATAATAATCATATTCAACATCCGCAAATGGCTGCCAACAACGCCACTGCTCCTGAGGCGAGGACTGTTGACCCCTCAGTGTGGGGTGACTTCTTCATAGACTACGTCCCTAAATCGATGCAGGCACGCCCTCATGCTCGATTCATTAATTTTTAAACAGTGTGTCTATGCTATATACGCTCTACTATATGCATATGCCTTCAATTGTATATATATTTTTTTTTAGATGTCGGAGGGAAGCATGAGGGAGAGGGTCAATCAATTGAGGAAGGAGGTGTGTGGAGTGTTTGAGGCTTGCAGCGACAGCAATGCGGTGCACCAAATGAACCTTGTGGACACCCTCCAGCATCTGAGTATTGATCATCTCTTCCATGAACAGATTGGTGCCACACTACGCACCATCCATGGCTGTGGAGGATTCAGTAGCCTCCATGAAGTTGCCCTGCGATTTCGTCTCCTTAGGACCCATGGTCTTTGGGTTTCTCCAGGTAGGTTTGTGTGTGTATTATAGTTTATATACAATTGGCATGACAACTCTATACCATAATTTAATTACAGACGAATTGATCAGAAAGTTCAGAGGCGAAGATGGAAGCTTCTGTATAGAAATAACGAATGATTATAGAGGCTTGTTAAGCTTATACAATGCAGCTCACCTTTTAACGCAAGGAGAGATGGAACTTGAAGAAGCAATTATATTTGCAAGGCATCATCTGGGACTGGGGTTATTAACAAGTAGCATCAAGGCACCATTAGCTGGTCAAGTAACCCGGGCCCTTAAACTACCATTGCCAAGGACACTAAAGAGATTGGAGGCCCTTGATTATATGTCCGAGTATATTCAGGAGCAAACATACAATCCTTCCATTCTAGAGCTTGCAAAGCTGGATTTTAACCTACTTCAACGTCTTCACTTGAAAGAGCTCAAAGCCATTTCCCAGTACGCGTGTTCTAAACTTCTAATTATATATCTCTTATTAATTCAAAACATGCATAACAACTTTATTCCCATTTATGATGCCCGTCTTCTACTTACACGTACAGCTCCACTTCCACAATAGTTTAATAGAAGTTTTTATTATTTGTTTTTCAGTTTATGAGAATATCCTATAGGCTGCAGAGGTTTACGTTTATAAGGGCAGCTTCAGGCCCTGGTTTACGTTTACCACATCCCTACAATCGTGAAACTAATCAAATGCATGAATCACCACCATTCTGTAAATATAAAATTTGTGGATACAACTGGTGTTTAAACATAAATGCGGATGACCAATTAATCATGACCTTTAATTTAATTCATAGCTCCTTGAATTACTTAAAAGTCTAGGCTGGAACGAAGTTGATTTTTTTTGTTAGGGTGGTGACTTATTATACCCCCTTTGTGTTTTTTTACAAGCCAAATTAGGTTTGTCTAAGTCAAACATTTTTATCTTTGATCATCGATTAAAAAAATGTATATAGAATCCTAACAAAATATTTCTGTTTTAGATTTATTGTGAGAAATATTTTCATAAAATATAATTCATATATATGTTGTGAAACTATAAGTCTTTGTTTGGATCTAGTCAGATTCACATCAATCCACTTGTGTTGAGGTGAAAAAAAATTTCACTTCAATCTACCCTAACACCTATGGATTGAGGTGAATTCAACGACATCCGACCAACTTCTAAGGATTTCAGTAATGTTTGACATAGGATAAGCTAATGTGATATGTAAAAAACGAAGTGTGGCTTAAAAAACTATAACTTTGTTGTCCTCACGTGTGTTCAAATATATGGCGTTTAAGACAAACTAATTAGCTGTCTTGGCATTTTTTTGTCCTTATGTCATATGAAAATAAAAACTTGACGAGTTGCCAAGAAGTGTGACAACACTATAACTAGGGAGATACACTTTTTAAAAATGAATGAGTCAAGAAGACTGCCTATAATATTAAAACTAAAGGGAGGTCAGCTAAGACATACTAGATACGTGTGACTATATAAAAAAAACTACAAAAAGTGTGTCAAAAAAAACCCTCATCGTTGGCGTGTCAGAATCGCAAGATATTTTTGTGCCCCTGCTTTGACTCGGTTCACATCCTTAACTCCCTACAATTTAAAATCCGAGCATTTCTTTCATTCCAAATTTCACATGCCCTAAGATGATCAGAGAGTGCATTAATACCTTTCCTAGAATTGCAAAATGCAAAATTTTAGTATATAGGTATCAATTTTTTTTTGCCTTCATCAATTCGTAGGCGTAATTAATCTGTTAGCTCCTAATTAGGGACAGTAAAAGTTGTGTTCATCATAGTACCTCATGTGAGATTGCAGTAGGCAGGGAACAAAGTACCATTCAAAGGTGTAAATTGTAAAAAGGCTAAATAATTTATACTCATGAAAACAAATTAGTCCACCCCTAGCAAAATCATGATATATAGACAAAACAATGTTTCAGATGGTGGAAGGATATTTACCAAGAAGTGGAACTAAACTACGTGCGTGATCGCGTGGTTGGGTGTTTCTTCTGGTCCTACACAGTATACTACGAGCAAGATCACTCACGAGCTCGGGCAATGCTTGCCAAAGTTTATTCACTAATGACCATGGTAGATGATACTTATGATGACCATGCTACCTTAGATGAGTCGCGTAAGCTCACTGAAGCCATACGAAGGTTCGTATTATTAGTCAGTTTGGCTAATTATAACATGAACGTATTCCTAGCCTACTGTACGTGGATTCACTGGCTAGTTTAACTTGTGTCCAAGATATATATTGTGTGCTGCAGATGGGACTATAGTGCAGTTTCTATGTTACCCGAGTACCTGAGGAAGTTGTACCTGAGGCTATTACGAAGCTTTGAAGACTTTGAGAATGAACTGCAACCAAATGAGCGGTACCGTGTGGCTTACAGCAGAGAAGCGGTACGCAAGACTAATTATGAAACAACCACCAAGCCATCAATAATCAAATCATTTTCATATATCAGTAATAATGATGCATTTTGTCTGTACAGTTTCAGATGTCATGTGAAAGTTATCTCCAGGAAAGTGAATGGTTTCATCATAACTGCATGCCAACTTTTAAAGAACAAGTGAAGGTGTCTACGTCAACGATCGGGCCTCAAGTATCAGCTACCACGATGCTAATGGGCATGGGTGATGAAGCAACCAGAGATGCATTTGAGTGGGCACTGAGGGGAGACAGTGCTGTTATGACCTTTGGGCGGATAGCCCGTTTCTTGAACGACATTGCTTCATTTAATGTACACTCTATTTCCATACCATTTTTTTATGTACATGTGTGTTTGTTAATCAATTCTCATAAAGTGCTTCTTGTGGCTCATGCAGTTTTTGTTTTTTTAATTTGCAGAGTGGGAAGAGCAATAAAGATGTGGCAACTTGTGTAGAGTGCTACATGAACGAGTACAACGTAACAAGTGAGGAAGCCATGACTGAGATAGGCTACCTAATTGAGGATGGATGGAAGACAGCAAACAAAGCTCGTTTTAAGCATCATGAGCTACTTCCAGCAGTGCAGCGAATTATCAACTTGGCAGTGTGCATGCCGTTCACCTATAGTGGTAAAAAAGATGCACACACAAACTGCAAGTTAATGAAGGCGACGATTGAGCGCCTTTTCCTTAATCCAGTGCCCCTCTCTAGCTAAAAGTTTGTGGTTGGTGTTCAAAATCATCCTACCCAAAGGCTGCATGCACGCGTTGTGGATGTTTATCAACCAATAAAGAGTGATATATGCTTGCTGCTTGGAGTGTATCTGAGACTTATTTGTCTTTATATAAAGAACAATAGAAAAATAAAACTTGTAATGGAAATTTATCCTCTTGAAATTGGGATTAGTTGCATCCTATGCACCTTTACATGTGCGCTTGCTCATTATTATAGATGATTGACGATACCCCTCGCATTGCTGCATGAATTTTATTGCGTAAACTCAAGGAGAGCCGAGCCTTAAATGCAGCAACATTTGCCTTGAGTTTGTCAGTGTATTTGATTTGCTCAGGACGTTTGTTGTCTGGTGTGGAGATGGAAACGTGCATTTGTTTAAATGTAGCAACAATGGTTAAAACACAAATAAAATAACATTCTTGTTGGCGGAGGGTATCCCAGGACAACACGGAGAAACCTCTGCTCGATGGCGGAGGATCTCAGGAATCTCTGGCTAAATAAGTGGATAATAAATGAATTTCAACTAACTTTATTCACTGGGTTACATCACTATTTATAGGCTATAGTACTTCTACTAATATAAATTACACAAGGACCCCCCCCTTCCCCGGTACGAACAGGATATTCTAGGGATATTCTTAAACCATGCCGGCAGTTATCGACGGAATATCGCCGTTAGTCTACCGAGGGGTATGCCCAAGGTAGTAGATTGGTGGGTGAAGATGCGCCTAAGACGAATAAGAGTTACGCAGAGAGCGTGAGACATAAGATTTATATAGATTCAGGCCATCGCGGGATGCAATACCCTACGTCCTATGTGCTAGTGGATTGTATTGCTATGATATATCAGATCGGATCTCTGTCTAAATGTTGGATCCCTGCCCCTCCTTATATAGTCTGAACGAACAAGATTATAAGTAAACTAACCAAGTTGGTACAATAACCGTGCGGTGCAGCCTTGCGCCGCACGTCTTTGTCTTCTAGGACGGGCCAGCTTTGATGGTGCGGCCCATGTAGTGTCGTGCGGGTATACGGCTTTATACCCCCCATCAGTCCCTAGGCATTTGAGTTACTTCCTTTTCGGGCTGCAACCACCTACTTACTTGTCGCCTAGTGACTCGGGGGATCCTCGCACATGAGCCTTCGGAATGAAGCAAGGGCTCTGACCGCGCCTGAGCCTTCGTGACCTCCCAGGCTTTCGTAGTGAAACCTTCGCTGGGGGCCTTTGCCACGTCGAGCGTGGTCGGAGGCTCTAGACCTTTCGGAGTCTTCGCCCGCGACGGGGGGACCTTCGCTCCTGGGGCAGAGGCTCCAGCGGAGCTCCCGCTGGCCTCGCGTGTTGTGTCTCGGAGGGCGTTGCCTTCGCTTGCCTGCAACCAAACTCGCATGACTTGATTAGTTCAGTAACTTGGAGGGAGTACAGGTAACCACATGGAAACAACGAGCCCCGGAATCTCCGCGTCCCGTCACCGAGCCCGCGCCGCGGTTACAACAATTCTGATATAGTAGTCATACATTGTATCTGAATTTATATGTTTGTGTATGTGAGGATGGGACATCAAAGTAGATGAAAAGTGGAAAAAGACTAAGCAACTCTATCTCAACAGTTTTACTGCTTGACCATAGTGTCAAATTCTAAACCATATCTTTTGAGACATACATGATCGATCCATAAGCTGGCTGTTGAGGTCAAGCTTTGTCAGCGTGGTATAGTCGGAGAATATTTGTTATATGTCATCAGAATCTATACTCTTCTCTTTTATGCCATTGAAAACTAAAAGTTTTGTTCATTGCCATTGGTGTAAATTTTGGTTTCCTTACCTGCCATTACTGTTGCTTTGCCAAGTCCATCGAGACAAAACCACAAACATATAATGTGCAGGAAAAAAAAATCATTCATATTAATCTATACCTACTAATAAAGAGAGAAGATTTCTTCCTACTTTTTTCGTCTTTTTTTTTTCTGCCGTGGGCCCACCTTTTTTGGTTCGGTGTTTTTCGTCTGCCAATCTGCCATCCAAGTCCTACGAACAGACGAACACAAACACGACTCCCTGCTCGCTAATCGAACAGAAGTCACGATCTGCTGCTTTCTTGGGTTGCCTGCCGATCTGCTGCCTGCTTGTTTCTTGGGCTGCCCAGCCCACAGCAAACGAGAGGCCTGACGCTGGGCGTCGATTCATCAAAAATCAGATGGAGTTTTTTTTTAAAAAAACAGATGGAGATTATACCACTACCTGTCACTATTATTTTTAATGGACCATGTTTAAATCTTAATAAGATATGTACTTAGTTCGATTTAGTTTTATATGCACGGTTGACATTAGTACCATATGGTAAAGTAAGAGAGGACAATCAGGTGAGATGCAAATAAAATAAGAGACATTCTGCTAAGAAAAATTATATCTTTCTTGACTTTTTGGCAAAGATATAATGATACGCAAATCAAACACGTATAATAATTATTTCTTCTAGATTGGTTACGAAACCAATTAAGTTAATAAAAATTTATTTTGACACTATACAGATGTAACACACGGTCACTAACAATTGAATTGATGAAAATTTATTTTGATACTCCCTCATAGCAACACACGTGCACTTACAAGAAGATTTGTTCTCCTGTCAATTTTTTTTGTCCGCCCGACCGCACAAGCCAATAGATGGGCGATGGGCCAGCGACGCGAGCGTGCGCCTCCCTGCCCGATGCCCGGCCGAAATAGGACTCTTGACCGACCAAAACACGTACGAGGGCAACAATTTGATTGGATGACCAAATACAACCACCCAACAATTTGATTGGATGACCATGACGAGGGCAAATAAATAACGATTCATTATAATATTCTTTAATGGGCTATATTTAAATTTTATCTATAATGGGTCATGTTTAAATTTTATCTTAATAAGACGTATATTTAGTCCAGTTTAGTTTTATATGCCCGGTTGATATTAGTACCATATAGTAAAGTGAGAGAGGACAATCATGTGAGATACAAATAAAACAAGAGACATTCTTTTAAGAAAACTCATATCTTTCTTTTTCTTGGCAAAAAGACGTTGATACGTAAGTCAAACACGTATAATAATTACTTTTTTTATATATTGGTTATGAAACCAATTGAATTAATGAAATTTTTTTTACACTCTCTAGCTGCAGCGCACACCAATTGAGTTAATAATTTTTTTTGACACTCTCCAGCGATAACATACGGTCACTAGCAGTTGAGTTGACGAAAATTTTATTTTGATACCCTTCCGTTACAACGTACGGGCCCTTACACTAGTTCATACCAAATCCTGGCACCAGCGATTTGGGCGAACAAAATTGTCCTGCACAGCCCATGTGACCGTACAGTAGCTCTTTTGGCTCATCGCAGCACCCACCGCAAAGGCACGGATGCTGGTACGGCAGTGGCAGCGCACTCGCATCTGTGGCCGCTGGTGCTGCTGCGCTACATGTCGTCGTCTCACCCAACTTGCCATTGCCCTGCTCCGCCTCGAGCGTCCGCTACCTCCTAGCAGTCATCAGTAGCTCTCGCCGAGCTTCGCATCGCGTAGGCTCAGGGTTGGCCGCATTGCGTGCCACCGCACAAGTCTGTATTCGACACGAAGTGTTAGGAGTTGGGCCTTAGTATTACAACTGGGCCCTGACAATGCCATGCGCTGGTATTGTAATTGGGCTAGGCGGGGAGTATTGCCGGTGCTGTCCATATTAGCAGCAGCCGTTGTAGGAGAAGGTAGGCAAGGACAGAAACATTCTCTCTGTACTCAAACTCGTAACCGTCCTAACGAGGAATTTTTTAAAAAAAAATAATATTTTTTAATAAATAATTGCAAATACAGTGTTTACATACAAAATATTGTAGAAATAGTATGCTATCAGCTGCTGATTAGCCGATAGGGACCATATCGGTGACTGGAGAGCCAAAAAGGTCCTATCGACCATTCAGCAGCCGACTAGGCTCAGCAACCTGGTGGCCACAATGTGCAGGTGCACTCTATCGGACTGACAGGCTTATCGGCCCTTGGACGGCCGACAGGTCTCATCCGTAACGGCACATCTACGTTTCAAAAAATTTCCGGAAATAAAATGCACCATCCCATCTCCGTACGTGCCAGACTGAGCAACCACAGGTGGGACTTTGTTAAAAAAAAAGAAAAACAATTTACGGAGTACTCCCTCCGCCCCAAAAAAACTTTCATTTTACACTTTTCAAAAATTGTGCCTTATTCAAAAATTTTGTAAAAAATACAAAATCAATTAATAATTATTAAAGTATCTTTAATGATAAACCAAATTATAGTAAAATAAATGATATTGCTATAAAATTTTTAAATAAGACGAATGGTCAAACGTGATATCCAGAAAGTCTAAAATGACAGTTTTTATGGGACGGAGAGAGTACCTACTATATAGGATGTGGACTCCACATGCGCCCAGATAGTTCCCGTCCAGTCGTTTACGGCAGTAAACAATTCCTAGATCCTTCTGGTCCACTCATTTACTACAATGATATCTTAAATTTTTTTCAGCCTCATCACTTCGAATTTTTAGATACATGCATAAAACATTAAATGTAGATAAAAAATAACTAATTATACAATTTATCTATACATGTCGAAACGAATCTTTTGAGTCTAGTTAATCCATGGTTGGATAAAAGTTGTCAAATACAAACGAAAGTGCTACCGTATCAGAACCTAAACTTTTTCCCCAACTAAACGGGGTCTAGGAGTATTTCGTATCGCATCGAATGTTTGACTATTTCTACAAGTATTAAATATTACTCCCTCCGCCTTCAAATAAGTTAATTTCTTTGACTTTTGGACTTCACATTTGATCGTTTGTCTTATTCAAAAATTTTATGTAAATAATAAAGTAAATAAAGCATTAGTAAAGTATCTCTAATGATAGACTAAGTTATAATAAAATAAATAATATTTATACAAATTTTTTGAATAAGACGAACAGTCAAACGTGAAATCTAAAAGTAAAAAAAATAACTATTTGAAGACAGAGAGAGTAACTATTTGTGGAATTAATTTCATAAATAAATTCAAATTTGTGAGATGATTTTTAAACCTAAATAATTACTTGTACATACGAGTAAATATTGACTACTCTCTCCGTCCCTAACTATAGTTATTAATATTTATTTATATACCTCTTCATCCTTAAATATTTGCCGTCCCTAAATATCTATCGTTTACGCTTTTTGTGAAAACCTTTCACTGGTACTATGGCCCATTTAGATGCACTTTCAAATTTTAAAATTTCCGTCACATCATTTTTGACACACGCCTCACATGCCTCATTAGTTTTTACAGGGTTTTTAGATCCAAAAAGTTTTGGAATGTTGACATGACCTAATTAGACTCAAAAATTGTCTCACGATTACAGGCAAGTGAATCTATTTTTATAATAAATTTATTTGAAGATATAAATGATGCGCATATTTTGTACGTGCGGAGTACATATCAGTAAGCCCCCACATTAATTAAGATAGATAGGAGGATAGCGAACCAGAAAACAAGAAAGGATCCTTCCAGCTGCCTTGCGAACCAGTAAAACAGAGAACGAAAGATGCACGTCGTGCATTGTGGTCCTAGCAAAGGAGAGATGCGATACCCAGCCGGAGCAGTGATCGCCATTTAAAGCTGCCACATAAGCTCCACCAGTCTACCGCCTACCAGCACACAGAGAAGGCCAGCGTGCCATGAAGCGCAGCGAGCTTCAGGGAGCGGGATGTCGGCCGGTGGAGAGCCCACAGGACTTGTCGGCCATCCAACTACCGACTGGATTGTTATATATGCCACTTGTCGGCCTTGCAGGGACCGATAGGGGTCCTCTCGGTCTTCTAACGGCCGACAGGATGCTATATCTGTGATTAATGTATAATAACTTATAGATTTGTAATTAATTATTAAAAAAATATTATTTAAAAAAATCCCTAACGAGCTCCTCTCGTGGAGTCCAACCAGGTTTCGTCTAATCCTTCCCGAATTCTTGCTAATCCCAGTCCAAATTTCACCTCCAGTTATCCTAGATCGTAACATTTGGTATCGTGAGCCTCATCGATTTGGGGAAATATTTTTCCCGAATCCGCTGGCGCCGAAGAAGCGGACTCTGCTGAAGTACCAACTCGAGATGGCCGCAAATGTGGATTCACTGCAGACGACGCTGGAGGCCATGGCGACGCAGTTCAAAGCATTCCAGGAGATGATGGCGACATCTCTGGACAAGCTGAGCGCGCTGGAGGCGTGGCGTTCGACTGCGGAGGAGTCCATGGGGACGCTGCTCAAGCGTACCGTGGACACCACGACTCGGGTGGAGGAGATGACGGCGCGCGTCAGGAGCTTGGAGTTCCGTCCTCTACGGCCGCCTCCGCCTCCCCCGCCACCTCGTTGTCCGCCGCTCCTGCCGAATCTACCGCATCCGCCCCCACCTCTCACGGTGGCGCCGCGGATTGACCTCAATTTAGATGTCGTCCACTCCGACGACTCCGGCTGCTAACTCGCCCACAGGGCCCGCCCGTGCTTGGACACCCTCCGCCTTGTACTACTCACGGTACGACCACTGGTTTTGGACCCCTTCAGAGCTCTGGTGACATTTTGTCCCACCATCCTCCATTCCCCAAAATGAAGTTTCCCAAGTTCTACGGTACTAATCCTCGTCTGTGGCGTGAACAATGCGAAACCTATTTTGAGGTATATGCGGTGGAGGAGCACATGAAGACCCGCTTCGCTAGACTCAACTTCAAGGATGCTGCGGCAATATGGTTACAGACCATGGAACACGCGGGAGGATGATGTTGTGCTCGTGCTGTGAGCCTGTGAGAGCGGTGGAGGGTGCTTGTCCGGAGCAGCGCGTGCAGGCAATGTAACATAAGCAACAATTAAAATTTAGTCATATCATCATTATGTTGGGCGTCATTATGCATAATCATCATCCATGATAGCCGACCATATGTGTTGCATTCACTAAAATTAATGATTGATTTGAGCAATGCATTATATTATGTGGCGAGGTGCTCTAACTCAAAAACTAAAAAAATAATGATTGATTTAAGCAATGAAATTTTATATCTTTATTATTAGATTTTATTATTAGGTACAGATATAGATATACGCTTGTTTTGATACCCCTACAGTATATAGATACCTAACATACATCTATCTATACTATAAAAGAGCGAAGGAAATAAAAATACTGTCTCACCTAAATATTTCATACCCACGTCAATTTTTATCTCTTAGATCGGCTTCAAACTCAGATCCAACGTATCTAAATCTCTCACTTATCTGATATATGGTCCCGGTCAAAAAAAAAAACTCTTTTACATTTACATTTACACACTCTCCTGTCGGCATCTTACGTTGAATATTTTCTCACCGCCCTCCCCGCATACCCGTCCGCCGTACCCGCGTATCCGGCTGCACGCGCAAGAAAAAAAAAAAAAAAACTCCCGTCACCTCCAAGCAAAGAAACCATCGTCCACTCCCCTCCTCTCCCAGTCCCGACGCAAAATGCCTCCCCCTTTCCCCTCCCCCTCCGGCGTAGAGCCGCGCGCCCCATGCCGCGCAGCGGCGTCATCGCCGCACACGCACACGCACCTCCACCTCCGATGCCTCCAGGCTCCAGGACGACGCTCCCCGGCGGCAGCCCGTCACCACACCTCCGATCTGCGCCACCGCCCCGACCCAGCACGCGCTTCCTCGCGCACGTGGAGCCCGGCGGGCGGGCGGACGCGACACCGCCACATCCTCGCGTTAGGGGAAGAGGTGAGGAAGATGGTTTGGTTGCTGCCGAATTCATGGTGTGGACGCCTCCTCCTCCCCGAGCCGCCTGATGAGATCGGCTCCTATGAGCCTCGCCACTCTGAAGCCCTGATGCCGGGGCCGATGTAGCCACGCCATCGCCGGTACCGCATCCGGTGCTCGCCTTAGAAGTCGGAAGCAGTAATGGTTGCCAGGCCCACCCCTGGAGACGGGCGAGCATGCCAATCGCTCCAGGACCCCGAACCAATGGCCCTCCACTCCCAGGTAGTATATCTACGCTGCAGTAGACAAAAAGGCTGTAGTAGTATTCAATCACATATATTTGGGTGGAGTAGACTATGAATCAGTAATTCACATAATACTTTATTATTATATATATATATATATATACAATCGCAAATATGGTTTATGTGCAAGTCATTATGAATGTGCAATTACCAGGATACATCTTCAGACGGTTATTTTAGAAAGCCAACACCATCAAATGGAAATAATTGCAGGTTGGGTGAAGCTATAACATTTTTGAATCGTTTGGTTTTCAATATTAAATTTGTTCCAAATAGTTTTATGTTTTTTGATTCTTCATATTGATCTATCTTGAATACACAGATGACCAGTGGCCCTCTATGCATATTTCTGTTGCTGTAGGGTAGTTCGTTAATAGTCTTCTGTTATGTTTCAGTGAGCGTGCTTTTGCGTCAGCAAATCCAGGTCAAAATGGCGTTGAAACAAGCGAAGTACTGTCTCCCAACAATGATTCATTACCCTCTACGTCGAAGCATGATTCTGACGGGAAAGATTGTAGAAGTGAAGCCAGACAAAAACAGAGGACATACTCAGGTCCAATTCTGCAATCTGGTCCGTCTAATGGTTCGATGACTGACAGGGACCACATTATTGAAAGGTGTGCCTAACAAACTTTACTAAATGTATTCCATTTTACTTATCCGATTTACTTTACATTCTGTTAATAAAGAATTAAAAAGACCCTTCAGTTTCAATTTTGAATAATTCCTAGCTTCTGACGAAGCACTGCAGAATTTGGAGACATGAATCTAAGGGCACTAAACATCATTTTGATTTCTGAGTTCTTGAAAAAATATACATGTTGATAGTAGCTTATGCATTGTATATTTGAAGATTCTTTTTATCGTCAATATTACTCATGGCAGGGATGCAGGTGTTCAACCAGTATCTGATAAACAGAAGAATGGTACAAGAAGAGCCAATAATCTTAGTGGTCCTCTGCCACTTCCAACTCGTGCTTCTGCAAATAGTCTTTCAAGAGTCAATAATCTCAGTGGTCCTCTGTCACTTCCAACTCGCGCTTCTGCAAATAGTCTTTCTGCTCCTATTCGATCGTCTGCAGGTAGGATTTAAATCTTGAATTGCTGATTCCTTTTATCTATGCATAGACTTGCCTGTGCATTGTTGTTAATATAGCATTGCAGGACATGTAAGTTGTGCTTGACTTTTGCACATTAAATCTAGCCCTTATTTATTATGCCAATTGTTCTATTTATTTTTGCGTTGAGAAGGCATGATATCCTGTTGGCCATTGCAGGTTATGTAGGCTCTTTGGGCGATAAGCCTAAGCGTACTATGTTGGAAATTAAAGGCCGTTTCTCGGTGACATCTGAGAATGTGGATCTTGGAAAGGTGGGTTGCCCTCCCTTAACTGAACAGGATCAGTAGGTCACTATAGCAAATGATCTAAACAAGTCTACTTCACAGGTTCAAGAAATTCCAGCGATCAACATGTCACACAAATTTCAGGAGGTAAGTGTTTTCCCATGGTCTGTTGTTCATAAGGCACTTTTACACTCTACTCATATATTCATTAAGCATAATCATTGCTGGGGATTTTCAGGGGGCTTCACTGAGAAAATCAGCCAGTGTCGGTGATTGGTCAGTGAATGATAAGACAGTGGTACGCTATCTTCTCGAATTGTACTTACAAATTAAAACTACTAAATACCTTTTGTGCTAACAGATTTAAATGCCAAATTTTGAGTTTTTATCTCAGTAGCAATGCTATTGGGATTTTGTTATATGAGGAAGCAAAACTCCTTCCTTACTCTTCAAGAAACAACACAGTTTTGTCACTGGGAATTATGTTATTTTCAGTCCACTAATCATCAACGGAAAGAACTCTGCAATAGCTCTGTATCTAGATCAGTTCTGATTCCTCATCTTCAAAACCTTGTGAAGCATACTGCATTCCAGCAAGTATGCAACAAACTTAATATATTTTGAGCATGTCCATTTATCTATAGCCTTCTAAAGGTTTCCAATTTCCTCGTGACAGGATCTGATTACAAACCTACTTAGTAGCTTGCAGCAAAATGAGAGAGTTGATGGTACAATTTTTCTTTGTGCTGCTGAATGCACTTTTATTTTTTCAACATTATTATTTATTAAAACCATTGATTTTATCTAGCAGCTCAGTCGAGTTCAGAGTACTGGGAATGATAAAGTGGTAAGTACAAGCTCAGCTTAATATCAGAATTTGCCCCCATGGAAAAAAATGATTGCAAACTCATAAATGTATTCACTAATATTTGGCAGGTTGAAGCTGCTACTGCTGAGAGAGAACACTCATTACTTGTTAAAATTTTTGAATTACAATCTAGGTAGGTCCATTCTGTTTATAAGGTGGCAATTTCATCTCCAAGAATTCAAAATTTGAATTTCGAAAACTTCCCTCATGTTTGGAAGAATATTTTTTCTGCCTACTGGGTAATTTTTTATATTATCTGAATTTGGTATGAACTTCAATAGATTTGGGATTCGTGTCCTGATTTCATACTAAAATAGATGAAATTGCCTGAAAAACTTTGTCGTCAAAGGTCTTTGACACTGATAGTGACAACTATCATACTCTACAAATACTATAGGACCCATGAAATTTCTTGGTTTTGAATTGGTTATGCTCAAGAAGCTATAATATCTTATTTATATGTTTTTCCTTAACTTATGTTGTTTGTTTCATTGTTTTTACTTTATAATAATGATTATTGTGGTCAAAGATGATAATGTTTTCTCCCCTTGCAGAATGATTTCTTTAACAGATGAATTCATTGCGACAAAGCTGAAACATGTTCAGGTCTGTGTCTCGTTATTTTTGGCTTACCTTTCTTCACTGTGTTGGCACGCAGAAACACATAGATTAGGTTCTTATTGTTTTATTTAAATTGTTTAATGGCACCCTCGAGAAAAAAATAATGATAGTAAGATATTGCATCCTTGGGGTGTTTTACTGTATTATTTGGCTGTGGACTTTCTAGAGAATCTTTTCGTATACTAGCAAGATATTGCATCCTGCAATGGCTTGGAAAAACACGTTTTCAACCCCAAAAGTGATTAATTTAGACAAAGGCACTTGCGTGCTTGTCTCACTTACGATCCCATGTGTTGCTGTCAGCTGCAAGAAGAGCTAAATGCACTGTCCTACCATATACATTACGAAATATCTAGCCCAACCGTATTGCAAAAATATGATAGATTTAATGTTTTTCCAATGTTCACATGAAACAGTTCACGAGGCCAATGAATTGTTCTTTTTGTTGTTCTCGGCTTCTTAATAGTTAATGCTACATCATGGTCTACTAAATTTGTTTCTTGGTTCTATCTTGCAGTAAGGTTTGTGCAAATTCATATTTTGCATGTGTCCTACTTTGCAAGGATGTGATCTTTAATTTCCCTGTGTGCCTACCATTATTACCAAGTGGATAGTCCCACTGTTCAATAATGCTTAGCTGCCTAAACCATACTCAGCTAGATCATGGACAATGAAGGTGTTTATTTCTCCTGTACCCCACTTCTTCTTAATCTGTCTCTTACCCATGACAAATCAGGAACAGAAAAATAGCTATAATGTGATCCATGTCCCCGCATTATGTGATTTCAATAGCAACATGGTTACAGGATAAGGCTAATTTTTCAGATCCTGTAGTCTTTCAATGGCCTTTTCTTAAATTCACTTATAGTAGCTCATGAGTCATGACTGTAGTTGACCCATGAATCATGACACTGTAATTTTATTTCCAAGATATTTGTTTTTAGATTGTAATTTCTACATCGGTGCATTCAGATGATTTATTACTGCAACCATACAATAACTGGACTTTTCCTTTCCACATTTGCAGATCTGCATTGATGGTTACATTTCTGGTTATGGGTTCGATGACTTAGCCGAGCGTTAGCGAAGCGTCATTCTCATAGCGAGGCGCTTCGAGTTAGCGAAGCGCTGTAGTAGCGTCGGAGACTATGTGCTATAAGGTGTTGCTCGATGTTTTGGCTATAAAAATTCACGGTGAGTTGATTTCCACTCTACAAGCTTTTACCTGATGTAATAGGGGTGGACAATGATGATGAAGAGGTGTAAAAATTGACATTACAGTTCCTCTGATGTTTATGATTTTTTCCATAAACACGTGCGACACTGCATGGCCACTAGTCTATAAAACAAGCAGAGCAGTCCACAGTCGGCCACACCAATTAAGGCAACCATGGCCACCACCACCCCAGTACTCTCCGCCCAGCTCTTCGGCCGTGGCGTGCCGCAGCAGTGGCAGATGGGCCTCCTGGCCCTCCTCCCTGTCCTGCTGGTGTCGTCCTACCTCCTGCCCACCAGCAGCAGGAGCAGGAGCGCGGCGGGCCACGGCTGCCGTCGGGCCCCGCGCAGGTGCCGTTCCTTGGCAACCTGCACCTGCTGGGCCCGCGGCCGCACCGGAACCTCCGCGAGCTAGCGCGGAGGCACGGCCCCGTGATGCTGCTGCGGCTGGGCACCGTACGGACAGTGGTGGTCTCCAGCGCAGAGGCGGCCCGTGAGGTTCTCAAGGCACACGATGCCGACTGCTGCAGCCGCCCCGTCTCGCCGGGGCCGAAGCGCCTCTCCTACGACCTCAAGGACATCGCCTTCACGCCGTACGGCGAGTACTACCGCGAGATGCGCGGCCTCCTCGTGGCGGAGCTCCTGAGCAAGCGCCGCGTCAACGCCACGTGGCGCGCGCGCGAGCAGCAGGTGGACAAGCTCGTCGCCGGTGGCGCTGAAGGAGCACGTCTTCACCCTCGCCGACGGCATCATCGGCGCCATGGCGTTCGGGAACATCTACGGCACGGAGTGGTTCGCGGCGCACCAGGAGCGGCCGTTCCAGGTCGTGGTGGAAGAGGGCCTGGACATGCTGGCCAGCTTCTCCGCCGAGAACTTCTTCCCCAACGCCGCTGGCCGGCTCGTGGACCGCCTCGCGGGCGTCGTTGCCCGCCGTGAGCGCGTCTTCAGGGAACTGGACTCCTTGTGTGAGATGGTCATCGACCAGCACACGGACCCGGCGCGGCCCGAGCCCAAGGACAACGGCGCCGGCGACCTCGTCGACGCCCTCCTCAGTCTCTGCAAGGAGCACCGCGGCAGCGGCACGTTCCGCTTCACCAGGGAGCACGTCATGGCCGTCATCTTGGACACCTTCTTCGCCGGCGTCGAGACAGTGGAGATGACGCTGCTGTGGGCGATGTCGGAGATGATGTGCAACCCGCAGGTGCTGAGGAAGGCGCAGGACGAGGTGAGGACGGCCGCGGCAGGCGGCGGCGGCAACGGCAAGACGCGCGTGGAGCCCGGCGACATGGCCAAGCTGCCGTACCTGAAGATGGTGGTGAAGGAGACGCTGCGGCTGCACCCGCCGGTGGCGCTGCTGTACAGGGAGACGATGCGGGATGTGAGGGTGGGCGGCTACGACGTGCCCGCCAAGACGCGGCTGGTGGTGAACGCGTGGGCCATCGGCAGGGACCCGGCGAGCTGGGGAGCCGCCGCCGAGGAGTTCCGCCCGGAGCGGTTCGAGGACAGCGCCGCCGGCGTCGACTACAATGGCGTGCACACCGAGCTGCTGCCGTTCGGTGCCGGCCGACGGGTCTGCCCGGGGCTCGCCATGGGCGAGACCAACGTGAGCTACGCCCTGGCCAACCTGCTCTACTGCTTCGACTGGGCGCTGCCGGAGGGGATGTCGCCGGAGGACGTGAGCATGGAAGAGACTGGCGCGATGGCGTTCAGACCCAAGACGCCGCTGCTGGTGGTGCCCACCAGACGCGCTGCATAGCATACCTAGCTCGCCGGCGTCGCCGCTGCCGACGCCGACTATTATATATGGGAGCATAATAATAAATTAACGGTAATGACACAGTGAGGTCGTCCGTCCGGGCCGAACGCTCCCACGCGCGTCTCCTGCGTGCTGCCCGCCCGCCTCCAACTGCGCCGGCTTTTTTTTTTTCTTTCTCGTTTTTTTCGTTTTTGTTTTTTCCTTTTTTTCTTTTTCATTTTTTCTTTTTCCTTTCCTGTTTTTTATTTTCTGTTTATTTTTTATTTTTCTTTTTTTGTTTCTATTTTTTTATCTTTTATTTTTAAACATTTATACTTTTTTATTTCTTTAAATAAATATCGTAAAAGTAGATCGGAAATGTTACATATGTTGTAAGTGTTTTTATATGCCTGTTGTAAGTGTTGTTTAAAATGTTTCATCTTTTTCGGACGTTTGCTTTAAATGTATGTTTATAATGTTTCATCTTGTTTTCCAAATGAATATTTTACAAGTGTTTTATCTAGATGTCGCATATGTTTTCACACGTATTGTTGCAACTGTTTTATCTAAATATTGCGTATGTTTGAGAATGATTTCCAAGTGTTTTGCGGGGTTTTTTTTCAAAAGCTTCATACACATGTTTCGAGTGTTTCACTAGTTTTGTACATATGTTGTAAGTGTTGTATCTGGATGTTTCAAAAGTAAATTTGATGTTACAATTAGTGTTTCGCATGCATGTTTCATTTCCATCAACCGGATCGGGAGGTCCGCCAACGACAGCAACCTTCCTCTGCCCCAGCTGGTGCAACCTCGCATCTTTTCAACAACCATTATCGTCCTTCTGCCCGTGCGCTCATCTTTCTTGTCTCCTTTTGTGCTTCGTAGCGTCCATCCTCCATCTCCGAAAGCTCCGGCACCCGATCCGGTTTGCCCGGCGTAACCTCCCATCCAACGACGGAGCTGCCCTAGGGGCGGGGTGGGGCGGCCGCCCCAGCTACCGGCGCCGTAGCACCAGACCCCCCGACCCCTTCCCCCCTCCCCCCCTCTTCTTTAGCTCCGGCGACCGGCGTTCTGGGCGGCCAGCGCGACGCCGCAACGAGAGGGCGAGGGCGACAAAGAGTCAAAGAAGAAAGGGCTGGGGAGCCGCCGCCGAGGAGTTCCACCCGGAGCGGTTCGAGGACAGCGCCGCCGGCGTCGACTACAATGGCACGCACACCGAGCTGCTGCCGTTCGGTGCCGGCCGATGGGTCTGCCCGGGGCTCGCCATGGGCGAGACCAACGTCAGCTTCGCCCTCGCCAACCTGCTCTACTGCTTCAACTGGGCGCTGCCGGAGGGGATGTCGCCGGAGGACGTGAGCATGGAAGAGGCTGGCGCGATGACGTTCAGACCCAAGACGCCGCTGCATGCTGGTAGTGCCCACCAGACGCCGCTGCCTAGCTCGCCAGAGTCGCCGCTGCCGACGATGACTACTATATATGGGAGCAAAAAAGTGATGTCAGTCTTCTGGATCAGACAATAATGAGTAACATGAGGTTCCGTTATTGTTTTCAATTGTGTTTTCTTCAGTATTTGTGCAACACTTTAATTACCTATAGCATCGTAGTTACCAATCAATCAAATAAATATTGGAGCAAATGGTTTACAGGGGGTAGAAGAATTGACCGTGTTGAAATGTTGAATAATATCCTTAAATTGTGTACAAAAAGAGAACAGTTGTTCAAAGTGTCTAACTGTCATTCTTAGGTATAAAGATGGAAATATGAAAATGGATATATGAATTATCCGTATTCGTATTCGTTCAGATTTATACGTGGATATCCGTATTTGTATCCCTTTTAAAATGGACGACAAAGTGGATGTATCCGAATTCATTTTCTGGCGTTTTTATCTATCCGATTACATATCCGTATTCGACAATATCCAGCAGATCTGTATCCTCAAAGAAAATGAATACTTAAAAGTTTTCTCTCCACAATAAGTGAACAATTATTCAATTTTATTATTACTAATAATGCATGGAACCTATTTAATAGTATATATAAAAATAACTTTAGTATTAATTTTAAATTATTGATGATACATAAATATTAAATTAATTTTAGCACTTTTCTAACTTAGTTTAATCCTAATGTATTTGTATTTTTAAATTATTTTAATCCTTTAGCTTATTTATTTATTGATATAAATTATTTTATATAAATTTATAATTGCATAATAAATATTTATATAATATAATGTTGATTGATTGATAGACATATTTAATTATTAAATATTTTATTGATAACTATATTATTTTTTGTATTATCCTTGTCTATGTTATATACATAAATGTTTTACTTCTTTTCTGATAATTACGTAATTCCAATATTAATTATAATATTAATTATAAAGTAAAATGCTATTTATTTTCTAGCATTTTAATTTGAATTTATTCACTTGATCTATCTATACCTATTAATAAAGCGAGAAGATTTCTCCACCAAAATTTTCGTCAGCCTCCCCCACCTACTACGGACTCTCGTCTGGTCGGTTTCCCTGTGGCATATAAGTCCAGTTTTATTTACGTACGGTACATGCTGAGAGTCCGAGTTTGAGTAGATTAGTAACCGTGCTTGGCGACTGGTTTCTGTTGGAATCGTATCCAACAAAGACACAGCTCCAGTGCGTAGCCTTGGACCAACGATAGCACGGATCAAACCTTTTGCTCGGTGCGTCGCGTAGGCAAAGCTCGGGCTTCGGTTTATTTATATCTAATATGGTGACACAGCTGCTACCTCCAATGTTCGCCTCGTGCCACGCACAGCACCGCACGTCGTCATCGTCGTCAGCAACCAGGATGACGAGTCAGCTGAGATATACGCCATGGACATGTACAATAACGTCACCTACAACGACCCATCGGCCCCGGCCCCTAGCGTGCACGGCGACCATGCTCTGCACCTCGTATGGCTGGGGCCTGACTTGCATGTTTGCATGGTCGACATGGTCGCCGCCTTGCCGGAGCTGTCACGGAACGGCCGTGTGGAGATCAACGCGGACGAACAAGGACACTGGATCACGCCCTCCTGGGTCGCCTTTACCGACGGCGACGAGCGTCTCATCATCGAGGCCGCCAAGAACCAGGCAGTGGCCAACCTGAAGCACACCCAATGGCAGAGCCAGAATTTTAACCTTGGGTATTCCCACGTAAAAAATCTAATCTATAAGTTTAATACATAGTTCAGAAACGATGACGACAAGCTAAAAGATAGTTTTGCTGGCTATTTTGGGCTACAATGAATGAAAACACTACGAAAATTGTGTTATACACATATATATATAATATATATATATATATATACACACACATACATAAGAGTACCAAAATAGTTATGTATTCCCGGAAATACCTGGAAATATCATTGGATCCGCCCATGAGCACACCATCTACTAATTACGATGCTAAGAGGCAAGAGATTAATCGGGCGCCAGTTCGACAACGCCGTGCTGCAGCGGGACGTGAAGCTGCTGTCCTACGAGGTCGTGGAGAGGAACAAGAAGCCGCACATGCAAGTCCAGGTGAGGGAAGGTAACATGTGCGAGTTTAGCCGAGGAGATCAGTGCCATGGTGCTCACCAAGAAGGAGACTCCGAGGTCTACCTCAACGAGAAGGTTAGGGACGCTATTGTCACCGTGCCTGACTACTTCGACAACGCGCAGCTCCAGTCCAGAAAGGACGCCAGCCGCACATCGTGAGGCTCAACGTGCTCCATATCATTAACGAGCCCACGGCCGCCGCCATTGCCTATGGTATGGACAAGAAGGGACCTGAGAAAATGTGCTCATGTTCGATCTTGGCACCGGCTCGTTCAACGTCAGTGTTAAGCATTTGATATGCCAAATCAATTTAGGGCTTCTATGTATATAAGATAGTATTTCCATCTGATTATTGTTTAGTTGACAAAGCGTGAGGATGACGTGACTAATTGAATGAATTGGGGACCTTCATTTATGTGCTATTGTTGAAGTGAAATAATAAAAATTTACGCAAAAAATAGGTGGGCATCCAACCTGAAATAGGGGTTTTAATTTATGCCCAACCTGAAATAGGAGTTTTAATTTAGGGACCCGTTGCAACGCACGAGCAATTGTGCTAGTAATGTTATTAAGTATTATCCATTATAGTTTAGTTTACTTCAATATTAGAGATTATCAGAAGTGTACTTTTATTTAGTTTAATTTGGTTAACGATGTGCTCCCTTCGTATAGGATTTAGATATCGTTTAGGACAATGACACGGTCTTCAAATTAAGTATAACTTTGACTTCATATTTTTATAAAAATATTTATTGAAAAGTGAAATATGCTTTTTTTTTCATAAGTCAAGCTTCTGTTTTTCATGAGAAAATCTATCACCACAACTTCTTATCATATAACGTTTTAATATACTTTTTATGTAATTTCATAGATAATTTATCATGAAAACTTTTCTAAATTACCTTTGCAGCCCATTTGTTTATAATTGTTAAGGGGAAACATAATTTCGCAACATAAAATTTCTAATAAACTTTTATATAATAAATTTAACAAATAATCTAATTTATGCATGTAATCTCAATGTTTTCAAAAACAAATAGACACCTTTTCCAGCATATTTTTCTATAATTTGTTCCGGACAATTTTCTTGATCTAAAATAATTGTTCATAGTATGTAGGATAAAAAAAAAGATCGGTTAATATAAAAGGTTAATGATAAATTATCGGGCCGATGGCCTGTGAGCTCGGGTGCAGGTGTTGCAGTTGCAATGCAAACGCAGGAAACGGGCCGCTGGCTTGCAGAGTGGGTGATGCATATGTGGGTCCGTGGGTGCGATCAATTTGGCCAGTTTGGTGGATGCATGGCCTCCCGTGGGTGTTTTCAGATTGGTGCTGGCCTATATAATTCACTATGCCAAAAGAAAATATATATAAGTGGACTTCTTTGCACTGCCAATCACATCTATTACCGAGTACTCCCTCCGTCAAAAAAAAAAACCATGAAACATTAGATCAGTACCATATTTTAGTGTGTCAACTTTGATCAATTATAGATTAAAAATTATAAATATTTATAATGTCAAATAAAAACCATCAGATTCATTACGAAATATATTTTCATAATATATTAATTTAGAGTCATAAATATAAATATTATTTGATAAAAACTTGGTCAAACGTGATCTACTTTTCTGACACGCAACACCTAGTTGCATATTTTCTGGGACAGAGGTAGTATGTTCAAGCGATATGAAAAAAAAATCTAGTCTATGTACGGAAGAAAAGATTGGACGGTGACACAATATAAAAATAGGACAAGGTGACTGCACGCCGTGTCGAAATCTGGATGGATCCATCCAACAGAATTCAAGCTGAAACACAACACTTCGCTACTCTGCTTTCAGTGACAAAGAAAGGTCGAGTTGAATTTGAATGCAAACAATCAGGTTCTATTCGGGTGTTCCAGTCAGTTAAGATTTTAGTTTTTTTTCAGTCATATAACAATAATTTTTACAACAAATCAATATAAGCCGAAAATAGGACAAGGTGACCACACACCGTGTTGAAAGCCGGGCGGATCCATCCAACAGAATTCAAGCTGAAACACAGGGCTTCGCTACTCTGCTTTTGGTGACAAAGAAAGGTCGAGCTAAATTTGAATGCAACCAAAAATCCTTGTGTATAAATGATCGTGAAGCTTACTCCCACACTCTCAGCTAAGACACAATACTTCACTACTCTGCTTTCGGTGACAACGAAAGGTCGAGTTGAATTTGAATGCAACCAAAAATCTTTATGTATAAGCGATTATGGCTTACTCCCACACTCTCATTTGTTACTTTTTGATATGGACCCTACTTACATGCATACATGTGAACCATGGGCTGTAAAAAAAATATACTTGTAAGTGGATTAAGAACGAGCTTCACGGCCATTGCATTTCAGCTACTCTGCTAGTTATAAGGTATAGTACATCATCACAATTCACACCCGCACACACGCGCCAGCGTCAGCACATTCGCCGGCCAAGAATGGAGGCGCAAGCGACGCTGCTGCTGCTTGGCCTGCTCCTCGTGTTAGTGTTACCCCTGCTCCTCACGAAGCGCGCTGGCAAGAAGTGCTTCCCGGCGGCGACATTTTCATCGCAGCCAGTGAAGAAGCCTCCACCACCTCCTGGTCCTCGCGTGGCGCCACGGCGGCCTCCTGCACCGCGCGATGCGGGAGCTGTCCGGCCGGCACGGCCCGGTGATGCTGCTCCGGCTGGGCGCCGTGCCCACGCTGGTGGTGTCGTCGGCCGAGGCGGCCAGGGAGGTGCTCAGGACCCACGACGCGGCGTTCGCCAGCCGCCACCGGACGCCGACGCTGGACGTGTTCAGCATGGGGGGCCGCGACATCATCTTCTCCCCCTACGGCGAGCTGTGGCGCCAGCTCCGCCGGCTCTGCGTGCTGGAGCTCTTCTCGCCGCGCCGCGTGCAGTCGTTCCGCCGCATCCGGGAGGAGGAGGCCGGGAGGCTCCTACGCTCCGTGGCCAACTCCTGCTCCTGCTCCGGCGGCGGCGGCGGCGCGGTACTGGTGGACATCGGCGAGCGGGTCTGCCGCGCCATGAACGACACCGTGGCGCGGTCGGCCGTCGGCGGGCGGTGCGCGCGGCGGGGCGAGTTCCTGCGCGAGCTCGACAGGGCCGTGATGCTCTCCTCCGGCTTCAACCTCGCCGACCTGTTCCGGTCGTCGCGGCTGCTGCGCCGCCTCAGCCCCGCGCTGCGGGAGGCCGAGCAGTGCGACCGGAGCGTGCGCGACATCATGGGCGAGATCATCCGCGACCAGCACCTGCAGATGCAGAACGACAAAGCGGAGGAGGAGGAGGACAACCTGCTGGCCGTGCTGCTGAGGCTGCAGAGGGACGCCGGCAGCAGCGGCGGCGACGCGCAGTGCCCGCTGACCACCGACATCATCTCAACCGTCGTCCAGGAGATCTTCGCGGCGGGGAGCGAGACCTCAGCGACGACGCTGGAATGGGCGCTGTCGGAGCTGACGAGGAACCCGCGGGCGATGCGCAGGGCTCAGGCCGAGCTGCGGGAGGCCTTCGAGGGGCAGCAGCGGCTCACCGAGGCCGACACGGCGAGGCTGAGGTACCTGCCGCTGGTGGTGAAGGAGACGCTGCGGCTGCACGTGCCCGTGCCGTTCCTGCTGCCGCGAGGAGGCGTGCCGGGTGGCGGGCTACGACGTGCCCCGGGGAACCAAGGTGCTGGTGAACGCGTGGGCCATCGCCCTGCCCGTCGTCAGCTGTCGAGTGCCAACCCAATCCCTCCCACGGTCCTGCCCGATGATCCCTGCTTTTAGGATAGCGGCAGCACCAAGGTCCAAGCCATGTGCGGTGGCTTTACAATATGGTATGATAATAGCAAAGGTTCCAAGCCTCCACCCCCTCTGCCTGGACATCCCTCCTCTACATTTATTTATGAGAGGTTTTGATCTCGCTTTTGCGGAGTTGTCAAGGGACGATACACCAGCAGAACGCTCGTAGCTAGATGGATACTGGTCGCGGCACCCAAGTCATGGGTCTAACTCGAATGGCTAGTTAGCCCATGAACCATCTTTTTTTTTTCGAATTATACAGTACAGAAATAGACGCTCACAACGTACGCACACTCGCCCCTGTAAACACACGCACGCAAACTATACCCCTATGAGCATCTTCGAAAGACTGCAGCGACAGATCTCGAGATTGACGAAGTCACTACAGGCGCCTCGCTGTCGACAGGAACGTCGCCTGCCACTGAAAGCACAACGCTGTTAAATTCTAAAATAAATCAAGGAAAGGTGTGACAATCAGAATTTAAACCCTGGTGGATAACATCCCACTGGACAGTTCTACCATTGGACCACAGGGCCATTCGCAACCCATGAACCATCTCACTGAGACTCGCCATAACGATCGTGGATGTAGCCTCGATCGTAGATTACCGGCAAACAACCAAACCTAAAGTATAAATCTTGTGTACATCTCTTACCCGGTTCGGTATTGTGCTCCACACTTGCTAGTTGCTATTTACATTCATATCTAGGTTGTGTGGCAGTTGCTTGTAGTGGTACCAAACTAGAATAGCTGTAATTTTAGTTGTAGTAGTAAGTAGTTGTTAGTTGGTCTGTTTTTTTCTCTAGTGTAGCTTGTTGGCTAGTACCTCTTTGTGTGGTGTTGTGTTCTGGCATATAAATGAATAGCTATTAGAATTGTGTGGAGGTTTGCTAAGATGAAATAAAGCTAGTACAAGTACTGACTATCCTTGTGTTCCGCTCCAACCACGACATCCATCGTACCAGCATGGCGAGATTGTCAAATCATCCCTTTCTAAAGTTCCTGTCCACGCGCTTCTTGGCGCCAATCCACCACTTGAAATAGGTGAAGTCCGGCTACGGCGCCAATTGCGCAAGACTGAACACCCACAGGACCCCCACCCATACCTCCCGGCTGAACACATACCCTAGGAGCAAGTGATCAATAGTCTCAGGGAGCTGTGAGCAGAGAACACAGTCACCTGACCCTCGCAAGGGTCAAGCTCTCGGTCAGGTAACTCCGTGGATAGCCCCGGGCCTTCCACACGCGCAAGTGGGTCTTTGGTGTGCCTCACAAATCAAGCTTCTCGTCAAAACGCCGCAGGCCTTGTTCTCCAGGTACACGGTGGTGACCACACCATAAACTCAGACGGTGTGATCTCGCAAGACAACAAGCCTTGCCTAATATATCCACGGTACGCTTATGCATCTTTGAGAAAGAGGTGTGCAAACCTGATCCTGATCCCATATTCCCATCTCGTTTGTCCTCTCATTATTAACCTCTAGGGCCCCACGCCACACCACACCATATCTCGCACCACCTTCAGTTAGTAGGGCTACCACATGCCTCCCCCAGCGTGCTCTGTGAGTTCCCGCCACACCACTGTGTATATGAGAAAGAACGAGAGAAAAAAGAAAGCGGAAGAGGTTGTATACTTGTATAGATATGATTAGGAGGAACGAGAGAATAAAAAAAAAGAGGAAGAGAGATTTATATATCACTGACATGTAGGTACCCGCTTATAAACGGGATGGGGTTAACTATTAGAGAAATCATTTTTGCCACCACCACTTTCACCGCCATTTTTTAAAGCTATTGATGATACGAATCGTTGGTCAGAATGGTTTTTCACCGATGCTTCGTATTAAGAATCTCTGGTGAAAATCAAACCGATTTTCACCAACTGTTTGAAATATGAACAGGCATGCAGTGAAATTATTTTCACCAACGGTCATCGGTGAAAATCATTACCAGTGGTTTGGTGTTGGCGAAAATCTATATGTGCCAAGGTAAAATGTATTTCTTGAAACCAAAAAGGCCTGAGGTCCATCACTGCAAAACCACTAGATTCAGCCAACTTACAAGCACAACATGTCCCACCTAAGAACCCTAATGCATGTGCGAACTATAGCCGATGATCTGAGATAGATGGACAAGATTAACCAAAAGGATCGTAACTACTAGCCACAACCTTTAATCTTTCTTTTTCATCAACCATTTGATTTCTATTTAGCCCATAAACAAATCACTCTCCCCCGTTTACCGTTTAGCCATTTAAACAGTTGCTTAGGCCGTTTAGGCAAACAATGCCTGTAGGGCCCTACAATCCTACACCACCACAGTCGCCTCGCACCGCCACCGCAACCCCTACCAAGCCACACTCGCTGTTAGTCTGTGTGCTCCCACCAAGCCGCTATGTAGAATAGGAGGAATGAGAGAACAAAAGAAAAAGGAAGAGTGATTTATATAAACATATGGGCCCAAGGAAGGGTAGCCGAGTGGGATGCCAACGGCCCAAGGCTGGGTTTGGCTACAGAAAAAGAAAAGAGAAGGTTTTTACTGGTTCTGTGGTTGGGCTGAAAAGGATAAAAGAGAAAATGTTTAAAAGAAAAGCCTTTTCATTTGCTAGTCTTTTCAAACCTAGTGAAATTCAAAGGAACTTCGAATTTGACTTCAACAACCTATCCTACACTAAAGCCAAACAAATTTTTGCAGCATCAATACAACAAACAAATTCCTAAACAAATTCCTAAACCAAAAATGAATAGATACTCCATTTTAATTAACTTTGGCACTGGATGTTCCAAAACCAGGTACTAGCGGATCTGGTGAATTAGAGAATAGATAGAGGTCCTTAGGTATTAGCCCTTCCACTGATGCGACATTTATAGTCTACTGGTAGCAGAAGTAAGCCCAATACTTTGTGAACTTGATGATTTACACATCTGTGCACTTAACCTCAGAAAATGTGTGAACGTCATCATTATTTAGCATACACATGCATAGAATGTAAATTTGGCAGTATGAAGGAAAATTTGCGCGAGATGCCTATTATATATACAAGAATCAAATGTAACTATAGCAAGTAAAAGAGTCCCATGCATCATTTTCTTTCAAATATCAGTAATGAACAAGCACATGTCAAGATGCACAGGATTTCCATTTTCAAAAAGGTGGCAAATTTAATGAATTACACGCTTCGGAATGATCTAAAACAAAGGGTGACAAATTCATTACAACATCACGTTTTTATTCCTCTCTATGTGACAA
Organism: Eremochloa ophiuroides; assembly: GCA_038502445.1. Lineage (NCBI taxonomy): Eukaryota > Viridiplantae > Streptophyta > Magnoliopsida > Poales > Poaceae > Eremochloa > Eremochloa ophiuroides. Next base: position 24,842,404 of record JAHLJS010000002.1, read on the forward strand.
ATTTTATTGTTCTACTATTCTTATTATTACATTGAATTTATTTTCAGATGTGTTATGTGGCATGCAACACTACTATTTATTCGTAGATAAATGTCCACAACCACAATACATGTATGCATCCTTTGGGCAGGCTGCTTTCAACACCAAACGCAAATTTCTAGCTAGAGGGGCATTGGATTGAGGAAAAGGCGCTCAATTGTCTTCTTCATATCCTTGCAGTTTGTGTGTGCATCTTTTTTACCACCATACGTGAACGGCATGCACATTGTCAGGTTGATAATTCGCTGCACCGCTGGAAGCAGCTCAGGATGCTCAAACCGAGTTCTGTTTGCTGTCTTCCATCCATCTTCAATTAGGTAGCCTATTTTAGTCATGGCTACCTCACTTGTTACATTGTACTCGTTCATGTAGCATTCCACGGAAGTTGCCGCATCTTTCTTGCTCTTCCCACTCTACAAATTAAACAACATAAAGTACATGCTTAAATTACTCATATTAGTGAGCCACAAGTACTTTATTATGAACATTGATTAATAACCATATGTACATAAAAAATGATATGGAAACAAACTCAACATTAAATGAAGCAATGTCGTTCAAGAAACGGGCTATCCGACCGAAGGTCTGAACAATAGTATCTCCCCTCAGTGCCCACTCAAATGCATCTCTGGTTGCTTCATCACCCATGCCCATTAGCATCGCGGTAGCTGCTATTTGAGGTCCGATCGATACTGTAGACACTTCCACTTGTTCTTGAAACTTCGGCTTGCAGTTATTATGAAACCATTCGCTTTCTTGGAGATAACTTTTAGATGTCACCTGAAACTGTATAGACAATGCATCAGCACATGTGTATATGAGGACGATTTTATATCATTGCTGGCCTGATGGTGGTTGATTCATAATTAGTCAGTGCGTACCGCTTCCCTGGTGTAAGCCACGCGGTACCTCTCATTTGGTTGCAGTTCAACCTCAAAATCTTCAAAGTTCCGTAATAGCCTTAGGTAGAACTTCCTCAGATACTCGGGTAACATAGAAACCGCTCTATCGTCCCATCTGCAACACATCATATATATCTTGCATCCAAAGTAATCTAGTAGTGAATCCAAATTAATCTAGTAGTAAATCCACAGGTTAAGGAATAAGGTAATGTAATGAGTCAAAGTAATTAACACAAACCTTTGTAAAGCTTCAGCGAGCTTACGAGACTCATCTAGGGTAGCATGGTCATCAAATGTGTCATCTACCACGGTCAGAAGTGAAAAAATCTTGGTAAGCATTGCCCAAGCTCGCGAGTGGTCTTCCTCGTAGTACACTGTGTAGGACCAGAAAAAACACTCAACCACGCGATCACGCGCGTAGTTCAGTTCCACTTCTTGGTAAATATCCTTCCACCATCTGTAACATTTTGTCTATATGCCGTCAGTAGGCTAGGCGTGGACTACAGACTACTTTGTGTTGCATGAGTAGAAGTTGTTTAGCCTATTTACAGTTTTGAATGTTACTGGTGCCTGCCTACTGCAAGCACACAGAAGTACTAATTAAAATGAACATGTTGTTTACTGTCTTTAATTAGGAGCAGAAAGATTGCGCACCTACAAATTGAAGATACACAAATTTGATACCTACACACTAAAACTTTGTATCTCCCTAATTATAATGTTGTGATACTTCTTCGCATTTCCCAAGGATTCTAAAAGAGATCTAACATTATACTCCCTCTGTATTTTTTTTGCAGATGCCCTCTGTAATGTTGTATGATGTTATGACAAAAACTAGCAAACACAGTTAACTAGTTTTGTCTTAAAATGCCACATATTGAAGCACGAACATGGCAAGTTAAAGTTGTTTTAAAATTATAATATGTCATAACTGTAACGGTAAAGTCAACTTAGTTCAGCCAACAGTTTTACATAATTCAAAGAGCTGTGAGTAAAGTTTATCACGATTTTTAAGGAGGGACACCCCGATTTTATGTTTAAAACTTCAAGTGGGAAGTGGAAGACTGGCATCTTAAATGGGAAGAAGATTAAAAACTTCTTGCGTTCTTAATAAGAAATAATTAGAAGTTTAGAACACGCATACTGGGAAATGGCTTTGAGCTCTTTCAAGTGAAGACGTTGAAGTAAGTTAAAATCCAGCTTTGCAAGCTCTAGTATGGAAGGATTGTATGTTTGCTCGAGTGTAATCGGACATATAATCAAGGGCCTCCAATCTCTTCAGTGTCCTTGGCAATGGTAGCTTAAGGGCCCGGTTTACTTGACCAGCTAATGGCCCCCTGAGACTACTCGTTAATAATGCCAGTCCCAGGTGATGCCTTGCAAATAGAATCGCTTCTTCAAGTTCCACTTCTCCATTCGTTAAAAGGTGAGCTGCATTGTATAAGCTTAACAAGCCTCTATGATCATTCGTTATTTCTGTACGGAAGCTTCCATCATCGCCTCTGAACTTGGTGATCAATTCGTCTATAATGAAATTATGGTACAGATTTGTCATGCCAATATGTTCAATATAATATGCATGCAGGCACAAATATATACTATACCTACCTGGAGAAACCCAAAGACCATGGGTCCTAAGGAGGCGAAATCGAAGGGCAACTTCATGGAGGGTACTAAATAATCCTCCACAGCCATGGATGCTGCGTAGTGTGGCACCAATCTGTTCCTGGAAGAGATGATCAATACTCAGATGCTGGAGGGTGTCCACAAGGTTCATTTGATGCACCACGTTGCTGTCGCTGCAAGCCTCAAACAATCCACACACCTCCTTCCTCAATTGATTGACCCTCTCCCTCATGCTTCCCTCTGACATCTACAAGAGTTATATATATTGAAGGCTTGAAAGCAGGGTGCATATGCATACATACAGTATATATAGCATAGACATCGAACACTTATATATTCCAAATTGTAAGTCATTTTTTTCTTAGATATATAATTTTTACTAATGTATATCTAAGTGTCTGGAAGCCAAATTTCCCAGTTTTAACGAGTGCCATGCATAATTTTTACTAATGTATGTCTAGGTGCACTAGTGCAAGCCAAATTTCCCAGTTTTGCGGAGTGCCATGATCACGACACTTGGCAAAGAATTTTCTAAAAAAATACAGCTTTGCCGAGTGCCAGCTTCGGTGGCACTTAGCAACGAATTTCTAAAAAATAAAAAATTTAAATATTTGCCGAGTGCCATTAGTGATAGCACTAGGCATAGAATTTTCAAAAAAAAAAATCTTTCCGAGTGCTGGCATGGGAAGCACGTGGCAAAGAATTTTTAAAAAATAAAAAATCTTTGCCGAGTGTCACCCAAGCGGGCACTCAGCAAAGTCGTGTTGTCATGGCAACTTTTCTTTGCCTAATGTCGCTTTGGCACTCAGTAAAGTCTTTGCCGACTGCTCGATGATTGACACTTGGCAAAGACTCATTTACCGATATTTTTTTCAGGTGTATTTTGCCAAGTGCAACACTCGGCAAAGCCTTTGCCGAGTATATTACTGACTTTGTTGAGTGCTTTAGACACTCGGCAAGCGCCTGAATTCAGTGGTGGTACTACCTTCATTGGTTGAGGGACGTGATTGATGAAGAAGTCACCCCACACGGAGGGGTCAACAGTCCTCGCCTCGGCAGCAGTGGCATTTTTGGCCGCCATCTGCAGTGTGCATGTAGTATATCTATGTGGTACGTGCTACGTATATATGCGCTACTACTCAGTACTCAGCAGCTGCAGCGTTGCTGGCCACCATTTGCAGATGCATTTACATGTAGTACGTGTATATGTCTGTGGAGCTTATATATATATATAAATATGATCGACTAATTAGTCAGTCCGCAACGGTCTCAGGCTCATCAGTGCGTTGGGCATGTGGAGCACATGAAATTTGACGGATCAATAGGAGGAGCTCGTGTTTGAAAACATTTTTTCTGGACAAAGTCCAACTACACATGAATTCGCTGGTCACAAATCTAAGTTACAAGCTAAGACACAACATGAATCAAATGTTTTGAAGTAGTGTTAACTGAGGAAGCACAGAAATCATGTGATCAGCTTAGGTATGTGCATGTTTCAAATAGCCCGCCATTGTTTGCATGCTATAGCTTTTCTATGGTCAATTATTTTCTTATTGCCGCTAATGACATTTCAGCTCCGTTAATTACGAGCTAAGATTTACATGTATGAATTAAAGGTACATACAGAAATTCGATACCTACTTACTAAATTTTTGTATCTCCAAAATTATAATGTTATGATACTTCTTATATCTCCCAAGGACGGTAAAAGAGAGATAAACATTATACGTACTCCCTCGGTATTCTTTATATGATCTAAGGACAAAAACTAAATGCAAAAACATTTATATAGCTTGTCATTTTGAGATGGAGGATAGTAAAATAATAGTTGTTTTTTAAAACATGATATTCTACAACTGTAATCAAAAAGTCATATTTCTAGTTCAGCCTAGAGTTTTGAAATATATATGTTTCAAGGAGATGTGCGGTACAGTTCATGATTAATTTTAAGGGACCGCCATTTTATGTTTAAACATCACTTGTTTTTGGAAAAGGAAATATTCTGGCCTCTGGAAACGCACACGGCCAAGTTATTATTACAAGTTTTTCAGGTCATCTTGTGATTACGGATCAAACTATCTATCTTTATATATGGTCATCAGTGTGTTGGGAGCACATGAAGTTTCACGGATCAAGAGCTGGCTCGTGTTTATTGAAAACAGGTTGAGGACTTTGTCCAACTATGTCAATCGCTGGTCGGAAGATCTGAGATACAAGCTACACTGACACTAAAGAGAGTTACAAGCCAGCATTAATCATATGTTTTGTAATAGTGTTAAGTGAGGCGGCACAAAAACCATATCATCAGCTTTTGTACAGGGTGAAAGAAGTGTGAGAGCTGGCTTATAATCTCTCTCTCTCCAAACGTGGCATCTTAAGGTTAACCCTTTTATATAAAACAAAAACAAATGTGTAAATGCTATGCTGCACATATATGTAGGCCTATTACTTGTGAGAAGTTGTGTCATCACCATTCTGGTAGAGCAAAATTTCAATTCCTATAAAAAAGTTATAACATTTCACGACCGTGTCCTCGGGAAACATACTTTATTAAGAAGAATAAGTAGAAGTTTCGGTATAAGACAAGCCTAGGTAAACCAAGGACCTGAGAAAATAAGTACATCAACACAACAGCTTCCTAAAAAGAAACCAACATGTGGTGGACAAGCATTCACCCAATGAGACGACACGGGCAACCACCAACACCGGTAGCAAAGTATCCACCGGAGGGGAGCCACGCAAAATCCATGACAGAAAAGCCTCACGAGGACACGATCTCGGTGTCAAAGCATCCGTCGAGACTAAAGCGACGTTTGTAGAAAATTATCCGCCAGAGAAGACCGGTAGCAAAGAATTCAGTGGAGCGGAGCCCCGCATAACATATGGAAACAAAACATCCACCACAGAGACTCGAACTTGGAGGCAAACTATTCGCAAAGACTAAAGCGACGCTGTGGCAGCAAAGTATCCACCAAGGTGAGAAACAAGTGATGGCCAAGTATCCGCCACAAAAGCAACGGTAATGGCAAAGTAGTCACAAGACGATCCAAACGACAATATAGTAGGATGAACTCCTCAAAAAAATATAGTAGGATGAACCGTTGCAAACACAAACAATAAGCACGCACAGGCACACCAGTTAGCTCAAACGAGGACCGACGACGTGGCAAGGAATAGACAACAACGATCCCACGGACTACGATAGAACGGTACAAAAACAAAGACGTGAGGGCAGAGCAGTGTTCCTACAGCAATGCCTCCAAAGAGGAAACGGCGCCAAGTGCACCAACACCGTCGATAATGGCTGGAGGCCAAGCAGCGCTTTCGTCCAAGAACCATGACTACAATGAGGCCCACAACCTAAGTCACCCTAATCCGTAAACCTGCACGCTAGCTCTTGCGAGAAGAGGTTCTTCAGTGACGTCCCTGAGAAGAAGCATGGCGTCCTAGGGCGGTGCCATTGCCACCGGCACCGACAGCAAGCCAAGCAAAGCTTTTGCCAAGACACCAAAATCATAGATGAACTAGGACCCACCTTCAAGCCTAGCAGAGGTCGTTGCATCGGAGCCTGCCAAGCCAGGTAGGAAGCATAGAGTGTGCCCAAATCTAGCACGAGGAAGGCTGAGACAGACCATGTCACTCCATGCCCAACAAGTGGCGTCACATCGAGTCGGCACCCACCACGCGTCCGACCAAAAGAAGGGGATCCGCCCACCTTAGGAGCCACTTGGGGAACCACCACCAGTGTCGACGACATCAGCAATTAGCGGTGAGGTATGATTCATGGCCCTGCACACCTGCACGCTTCGCGCACATAGGCTGCAATCTCCGCAGACCGCATGCCCAAACCAGCTGTAGGGCCGGCCACATGCCACCACGACACTGATCCATGCCCAAGGGGTCAGATCTAGGAGCAAGGCCACTGAAATGGCATGGTTCGGCCACCGGGGCAGCATCTCTAACCCTGCCAATCCGCCGGTGAGCATGGGCACAAGGGAGAGGAAGGAGTGGATGAGGGAGGAGAGGGAGGACGCAGCTGGACACATTGTTGAGTGTTGTTGCGGGCCACCGCCATTGGTTACCAGAGGATAGCAGCAGCGACCAGGGTGAAGGTTGTGCCAGGGAGCTTTTGCGGTGGCTGCGGCGTCACCCTCGAGTCGCCGTTGACAGACGACACTGGGTCTGAAAACAAGGTTTCTACTAGTAAGTACTCCCTCCGTCCCACGAAGACTTGAATGTCTGCATTCACACAGTTCAATATGCATCTCTGCCCCACCCTGTGTCCACGTTCATGGAATGACTGATGAACCTGCTGAGAAGCTACAACCACACACAAAATGGGATGTCCCTCCCTCCTCACATCCTTAAGTGCCATGACCAGCACCAAACAAAATTATAACATATAGGAGTATATATTAAGAGGAAAATTAGCAGTTGTATAAAGCCCCTGATGATGAGACGACACAGTAATAGACCCGTCTCATTTCACTCTTGTCCGATAATTAAATGACCACTTAATGATTTTGCAAAAAATATAATAAGATAAGATAATTAAACTTAATATTGAGTGATGAATTACAATATAACATAGCATAGGACCAAACTCTGCATATATTTATTGTCTTACAATGTAGGTTGACATTATTATCTATAGTTAGTTATAATCCACTTTTTGTGGGTACAGAAACACAGACATAGTAGTTTGCATTACTGATCACCTTATTAGTTTTATATAAAAGGTTTGGCCTTCAGCCAGAGCATGGACTTCTTTCTTAACGTTATACCAAAGGCCTCGGTCATATCAAGTTCTTCCAACCTGACGCCATCAGGCAGATCCCACTCAAAATGGTAAAGAAGGCTAGCAAGCGCCAGCTCCATGTTTGCCAGTCCGAGCGTGATGCCAGGGCATATTCTCCTGCCTGCTCCAAACGGAGGAAAATGCACCTCCGGTCCCTCAACTTGTCTCAACGTGTCATCTAGGTCCCTGAACTTTCAAAGTGATATATGTGGGTCCTTAAAGTTGGCAAAAGGTGTCATTTAGGTCCCAAACTTTCAAAGTGATCACCGCAGGTCCCTAAACTTGACACAGGGTGTCATCCAGGTCCCAAACACTCTAGATAATTCCAGCACCGAATTTTAAAAAAAGAAAATCTAATTTTGAGTACTGTAGCTACAATCTATAAAATATTCTAAAAATTGTATTTTTTTCATACGATCTCCGATGAAGATGCGCTTTATATAAAAATTATAGTTTGCGACGAGATCTACAACTTTCTAGTTTCGAGTTTTTTAATTTGAGGTGGTTAAGACGCTCAAAAAAATTAAACAAAATTTTTCAGCAGTATATTAATCACGTACAAGCGCGTGTCGTCTTGGAAAAATCATATCTTTCTTATATACTATCAAATTGAGATACTTTTTATAGAAAAGTTATAGCGTTTGACGAGATTTACAACTTTTTAGTTTTAACTTTCTTAATTTGAAATCGTTAAGATTCTTAAAAAAAATTAAAACGCTAATTTTGATTCTTGCACAGTGATTTTGTATTTTAAATTTTTTGAGAATCTTAACGACTTCAAATTAAAAGAGTTAAAACTAGAAAGCTGTAGACCTCATCGAACGCTACAACTTTTGTATAAAAAGTATCTCAATTTGATAGTATATAAGAAAGATATGATTTTTTCAAGGCGACACGCGCTTGTACGTGATTAATATACTGTTGAAAAATTTTGTTTAATTTTTTTGAGCGTCTTAACCATCTCAAATTAAAAAACTCGAAACTAGAAAGTTATAGATCTCGTCGCAAACTACAATTTTTATATAAAACCCATCTTCATCGGAGATCGTATGAAAAAAAAATACAATTTTTGGAATATTTTATAGATTGTAGGTACAGTGGCCAAAATTAGATTTTCTTTTTTTAAAATTCGGTGTTGGAATTATCTACGATGTTTGGGACCTGGATGACACCCTGTGTCAAGTTTAGGGACCTGCAGTGATCACTTTGAAAGTTTAGGACCTAAATGACACATTTTGCCAATTTTAGGGACCCACAGATATCACTTTGAAAGTTCAGGGACCTAGATGACACGTTGAGCCAAGTTAAGGGACCGGAGGTGTATTTTCTTCCTCCAAACGGAGTGAACTCGAAGTCACTACCCCTAAAATCGACACCGCTACTTTCAAATCTTTCTGGCCTGAACGCCTCGCCATCACCCAAAAACTTGTTGTCTCTTGATATTTCCCAAACATTCACAAATACCCTTGTTCCCTTTGGCACGTCGTAACCCATAAGCTGACATGGCTCGCGGCATTCTCGAGGGATCAAGAGTGGCACTGGAGCATGCAGCCGCAAAGTCTCCTTGATCACTAGCGGCAGGTATCTTAACCTGACCAAATCACCTTCAGTTATCTTGTCTTGTCCTTTGAAGATCTCCCTCACCTCTGACCGGACCTTATGCATGACTCGAGGATTCTTAACAAGCTCAGACATTGCCCATACTAGTACAGTCGATGACGTCTCACTCCCAGCGGAGAAAATATCCTGCAATATACATACACAAGATTACATTATATTAGAAACAAACTAAAAGACTAAAAGCAAAGTATTGTATGTTAGATAAATGGAGATCTTACGAAAATGATGGTGCTAATTATCTCTGTGGTGAATGGAAACCGCAGGCCACCTCCCGCCTGCAGCCTCAAGAGAACACCGAGAAGGTCGTCGTCGTCTTCCCCTCGCTCCGTCGTTGCCTGCGGCTGCATGTCTGCGCGCTCCTGGATGATGCTCTGGATGATACGGTACAGGTTCCTCTTGCACCTCGCCATGTCCCTCGCGGCGGCGCTGAACCGGCGCACCAGCCGCTCAGCCGGTCAGCCAGGTTAAACCCGCCGCTCAGCCGCACCACCTGATCCAGCTCACGCAAGTACTCGTCCTGGTACTTGCACCGGTCGCCGATGACCGTGCGCACGACGACGTCGTTCACCATGCGGCAGATCGCTTCGCTGAGGTTGACGCCGCCGCCGCCGCCGCTTGCGCACTCGTCGGAGGCGGCGACGGAGCGGAGGAGGCGCGCCACCTCGGCTTCCCGGACGGGCCGGAAGGAGAGCGCCCGCCGCTGGCTGAAGAGCTCGAGCACGCACACCTTGCGGAGCTCGCGCCAGCGCTCGTTGTAGGAGAACACCTTATGTTCGACGTGGTGCCCGTTGGGACGAGCAGTCGTGGTGTGCTGGCAGATGAGCATCCGGCGGCTGGCTCCAATACTGGTGGCGTTGGGGAAATCAGTCCTGTTAACCCAGTTGTGCAGAGAACCGATCGACCCTAATACTTTGCGTGCTTGCCCATCTCCAACTTCAGATCATCCACCACACCGTCATATTCCTGACACCATGTCTCCAGAGAGCCCGTCGACTTCTCGATGATGGAGACACGAGCTTCCTAGCGTTGCTCGGACTCAATGATGAGGGCGGTCAGGCAAAGCTCAGTCTAGCAAAATAGAGTTATCGGGGTTAGCATCAGAGAAAGCTGTGTTTATTAGGGTCATGAACTAAATTAAGCCTTGATCTATAAATGATTTGACAAAACCCGTTAGGGTCAGCAGGCCCTGATAATTTACTGTAGATTCACCCCTGGATGAAATGAAATTGGATTGAATAGAGACGGATACCAGTAATCTGCATTATGTTTTATATCCTATGTTTTGTCCTATATTTTTTTTCTTGAATCTAAGAACCACGTTCGGATATTGGTATCTATCTCAAAGTTTAAAAAAAATTATGATTTTTTCACTGTAGTTTATTTTCATGTTTTTGAATATTCTATTTTCCAGCATATAATCTGGATTTTTTTTCCGTATTGAGTTATTCTAATACATATAAGCAAGGTTGTGTGAGTCCGTGTCACATACACGGTCTAATACATTTTGGGACCGGATTTTTTATATCGTCCTAGACAAGAGATATATGTCTGTGTGTTTGTGGTTTGTGTGTGTCCGTCGAAAGAAACTCTTTATTCTCCGGTGTTAGACGGATAAAAAAATGAATGGACCAAGAAAATAGTTCAAAATTTTGCTTCTTTATTATTAGAAATATAAACTAAAAATAGGATATAAAAGTAAAGAGGAGAAATCCAGAAGAATTATGAGAAATAAGTCAATTTATCCAAATGTAAGCTACTCGCTAGAGAAGAAGGGCAAGATTACAAGAAGCAAGGATTCGCCTCAACCAGGGCACAGCAGAGTTTACAGGTTCATTCCTCTGTTCTACTACTCGAGCACGCGCTTCTGCGGTTGTCTGGGCTTCTGCCACTCTGGGCCGTTCGCCAGCGATCTGGGCTTCCGGGCACGCGAGCTGCGTCGCGGCCCAACTTCTGTGCCTTCCTTGCCCGTATCTGCTGTAGAGACGCCGTTGACAATGTCAGCAGCGGCCCAACTTGACATAGTGCTGTGCTCCTACATTCTTTATGGAATTGCTTTTACACCTGTTATCGAAAACACGGAATTGCTTCTTCCGATCATCCGTTATTTTGTCGCAGTGTCTGTGTTGTCCGGCCCGCGATTCTCCAGCTATTACTGGTTGATGCAAACCTAAGTGTTTCTTGAAACCTACGTAATGGCAGCATGCGTTATTCCAAGCAAAAAACAAAAACAAAAAAAGCTTGACATTTGTGTTTGAACCCTGGCGCTATCATGTAGGGAGTACTCCTTCCGTCTCATTGAGACTGTCGTTTTTTACTTTTAAACTTCTTATTTGATCACTCGTTTTATTTGAAATTTTTGTACGAATAATAAAATAATTAAATTATTATAAAAATATCTCTAATGATTAAATAGACCATAATAAAATAAATAATAATTATACAAAAAATTTGAATAAGACGAACAGTCAAACAAAATGGCACGGGGTCCAAAGTGACAATCTCAATGGGACGGAGGAAGTATGCATCGAGGCGTCTACTCCCTCTGTCCCTAAAAAAGTCGTACTCGTTTCCCGAGAAATAACTTTGAGTAAATATATATTAAAAACTATTAATATTCACGGTACATAATTAGTATCATTTGAAAGAAAATCTAGTTTTTTAATAAATTTATTTAGAGATAAAATGTTACACATATTTTATATAAATCGAGTCAAACTTGTGACACTTTTAAAAGAACAGAGGGAGTATGCTTGTGGGCCCATTAGATGAGCCATCGTCCGGTACTCCGGTTAGTCGAAACACGATCGAGATTGGGCCCTTCAATTTGGGCCACTGATGCACCAGCCCCAACTTTCCGTTGATGCGACAGTTCACACACACTGACACACATGCACATGCTGCTGGCACTTCTCTACGTCACACGCTTTGTTGACTTGACGATTTTTTATAAAAAAAATAGTAAGTATAACCGTCGTAGATGACACTCATGCAGACTTAGATTCGGTGCCTTTGTTTATGTAAGGCACGGCTTACTTTCATGCCTCTATCTGCCGTTAATATCTAATCTGATGGCTCTGACGATTATACAACACATCATTTAGTTTTTCCTTGTAAAAAAAGGCGTGAGGGACGATCCATTATGCGCGCGCCGCGGTTCTCTCCCGCGCGCTGCGCCGCCCACCGGCCGCCGGGCCGGTCTCCCACAACATTGTGCTGCCCACCGGCGTCGTGCCGGTCTCTCGCACCATGCCCTCCGACCAAGCCGTGCTAGACTGGAAGCCCAGCAGCACAGCGCCGAAAGGCGGACGGCAAGTCGCCGCCCAGCAGCGTTGCCCCCAAGACACCGTAGAGGGACATCGAGCAATCCAGCTCCTCCATAGGGACGCGTCCCGGTGTGCTCCTACAGGAACATCAACCAAGAGCATCATCCACGTGAGTCGTTTCACCGCTTGGCATTAGGTTAAGAAGAGTCTCTCTTCTTTGCTTCCTGTCAGATTGTTGTGTTGTCTTATTAACTAGTGTTGTTATGATGTCGTGAATCTATTTGCTTTTTGTTCTTTACCAAAATTGTACCAGTCTAGTTAGTATCTATGTTTATCTTAATAAAAATTGCAAATCTGCAATCATGTGGTAGTAATTGTTTGCTGTAAATTTTGTTCTTTGTGATAGAATTTGACAAGGAAAATTAGTTAGTCATTTGAAAGGCAATGGCAGAACTTGAAAAGGGAACACCTCAAGTTGGTTTGAGGTTTAGAAATCCAGATGATGCCTAGAAGTTTTGGGTGACATATGGGGGCCGTACAGACTTTGATGTGACAAAAAGATATGCAGATTTAAGCAAATTTGATGGCAAGGTGACTTCATGTAGATTTGTTTGTGCCAACGAAGGTCATCGAAGGAAAGTGGAAAGAGAGCATGTGACAAAGTGTGTTAGAGCTGAAACAAGAACTGGATGCAAAGCACAGATGACTATTACATTGGACCGAGGAGAAGGAAATTATGAAGTCACTGATGTTGTCGTTGAACACAATCACCTCCTTCACTTGCCTGAGACCCGACACTTGATGGCATCACAAAGGAAAATTTCAGAACTACACGCTTTTGAAATCAAGACCGCTGATAATTCTGGAATTAGGCCAAAAGCTGCCCATGAGTTGGCTATCCGTCAAGTTGGAGGGCCATTTAACCTTAGTTACACTTGTCGTGACCGTAAAAATTATTTACAGAGCAAGAGGCAGAGAGAGAGTTAGCTTTTGGACAGACTGGTAGCATGTTGAAGGTGCTTTGAATGATTATGAACTTGTGTACTCAGTGTATTACTCAATAAGTATCAACTGTGTTACACACACCAAGACATCAGTTCTTCAGTATAAACAAATGCATTTTCATTTTCAAATTTCAGTACTCCACAGGCTCAAAATAACATCTCTTATTCATTATAAGAATCTGCCAGGTTTATAAGAAATGATTTCTATCCAAAAGCTAATTACATTAATCATGGGTTCATCAGAAACCATGGTGGCAACAATAATGTCTTTCCAGTCCATCTCCATGGCAGCAAGAACCTCCAGGTTGGTGTGGTGCTTCAGACTTCATCCACGGAGCCTGTCCCCGAGCTCCATCTTTCCTGGTCAGCGAGAGCTCCATCTTTCCCTGGATGATGCGAGTTCCGGTCCCTCCAGGGAGGGGCGGAAGGGCTGCAGCGACGACGTGAGCAGCGGGAGAGCATCTGGGAGCGCGAGGCACCATGTGCAGAGCGGGAGGAGCAACGACGGCGTGCAGCGTGAGAGGCCAGCAGCTGCGTGAGGCACTACGTGCAGTGCCAGCGCGGGAGGAGTGGTGGCGGCGGACGGCACGCGTCGCTGGAGGCGGCGGACGGCGCGCGTCGCTGGAGGCGGCGATGTCGGCGTGGCGTACTTCGTTCTTGTGACCAGGCCCAGCCCATGATGACTCAAGCTGAGAGAAGGAAAAACAATAGAGAATGATTTTTTTTTTATCTAAACCGATGGATGTCCTTTGAACGGTGGATAGCCAACCGAAAGGTATGCAGTGCCTTGCCTGAGTAAAGGCACCCAATCTGAATCCGCATAGTATTAGCTATGCGTCCAGTATGGCACTGACGTGATCAAATTTTCTTAAGTATGACTATGTTTTAAAAATATTAGCAACATTTGTATCTCTAGACAAAATTATTATAAAAATATATTCAATAATCTATTAATTAATATTAATTATGTATCATAAGTATTAATATTTTTTATGTATTTGGTCAAAGTTTACAACATCTGACGAGAAGTGAGAAGGAACTGGTTGGCCGGCCCAAGAAGGTGGTAAATTTTGCTTCACAATGTTCCAGGATTGATAATAAAGTCATGGTCTAATACACGCAGGGAAAGTCGAGTAAATACTAATAGTGTCCAAGCTATCAGACACCAAAATCCTCAACTAAGATCAGCTTTAATGGCGCTAGAGAGGCTTCAACTGAAAGTTACCGGTGAAGGACGAGTGCTACATCGACCATCAATGTCCTCTGCTGTAAGTTACCGGTCATACCGATGACCAAAGACCCAACCCTGACCTTCCCCAGCGCAACCCGAGGAAGGCGGTTCAACCGGCTCCCAGAGTCGGCCAGGTCGGGTAGGGCAGCTCGGCCGGGTTTCGCCGGTGTGCTGCTTTACTCTGTTTCGCCTCGTGCGCGACGTTTGCGATCTAACACCAGCTGGTGTGTTATCCAGAATCTGTGTCAACAAGGTGCTATCATATTTTAAGAAGTACAAAGGTGAAGGTTTCCCTTCTAGTATGGATACAATAAAAAAAACATTGCATCTCAAATTAATATAGAGACAAAATTTTGCACAAAACGTCAAGAAAAGATAGAAACAATTTGATGAACAAGATGACCAAAACGAGGAGATACAACAGTTTGTTGTGGAATCCTTTACAACCTGTTCTTTTAGCTGAAAAATAAGCGCTGATTTCGGCTCGTGCTGATTTGTTGTGAGAGAAAAATACTGTTTCGTGGCTGAAAATAAGCGCTGATTGGTCAAAAGTATAGGCTATTAGAGTACAGTGCTTTCTAGTTATGATTAATTGATGGTGCACTTAGTACTTCATTGACTAGTATATTTGAGCAGATGCAAGCATTTTTTTTAAAAAAAAAGGTTTTGGGTTCTTGTTCAACTTAGAAAATTGGAAATCGTTGGATAAAACTGATTTTTAGTTGTGTTGCAAGAACTTTGTGGAAATATTGTCTCATGACAACTCATCCGATGTTGCGACCAACTACTCCCTCCGTATAGGTAGACCAATCGTAGTGGTAATAATAATTAATCAAATAAATCATGCAGGCGCACGTATATTCTCTCCGTCCCAAAATAAATGTCGTTTTAGAATTCTGACTATCTCTTTTTGATTATTTGTCTTATTTAAAAATTTTATGAAAAAATTAATTATTTTCATATGAAATGATTCATTACTTTAATCTTGATTTGTTTATTTCTATATTTTTATAAATTTTTTTAAGTAAGATGAATGGTCAAACGTCAATTTCAAAAAGTCAAAAACGATATTTATTTTGGAACAAAGGGAGTAGCCTTCAATAGGTAATTACCTACCTACAGGGATTGATGCATGTCCAGAGCCCTCAGTGTCGGTGTCGGTGGGCAAATTAAGAACTAGCTGGCGAGCAGCAGAGCAGACACCGAAACATGTGCGGTATCGCTTGAGGACACGCGCCGCGGCAGGCCAGGGATAGGGAGGAGAGCACGCACGGCACGGCACGGCACGGGCAGCATGAGATGAGACCCGCCCGGCCGGCGCAGTGCCGCCACCACAGCATCGTTGCGATTCCGATCCACATGCATGCATGTAATGTAACCTTACAGCGTGGAAAAGGCGCAGAGGCAAACAAGGAACAACGAACGAAGCTGCTGCTATTTATACACTGCTTGCTGCTCGATCGATCTACTTCAACTGCGGAGCGAGGCACATGCATGCATTATAAACAACTGTTATTGTGGGTGATCATCGTCACTGCCGTGCGAGGTGATGATGAGGTGATCGATCTGATCCACCTCCTATCCACAACCAAAGATTATTCTTTTTATGAGGTTTACTAAGATTGTTAAAATCTACTAGTAGTGCACTATTAAAGTCTTGAGTGGCTAGCTAGGAGCCTAGGACCTTGTTGCTGTTGCTACGCCTCTCTCCTGCGTGGCTCGTTTAGAGGGGTGCTGTGTGCTTAATTATTATTATGATGAGGTGTTGAGTAGTTGAGCTTATATATAAATTAAAGAATGAATTTTGCATGGCTTGGTTGGATATTAGTCATAGTAGATGATACTGGTTATGTGCCAGCGGTGGCGGATTCACAAACGGACCAAAAGGAAGGCTAAATAACATAGACCGGCTGGGGCTGGCGGCATTGGCCGGTGGTTAGCCGCCCACGGGCCTCCCGTCCTCTCTGACTGCAGGCCACCGGGCGCCGGCTGCTGGTTCCAGCCGCGGGCCACCCGTCCTCTGGCTGGCCGATGCGCGGAGGGCAAGAGGGCCAGACTATCGGATAAAGGAGCAGAGGGCGGGAGGGGGTGGCGCAAGCAGGCGAGCCACGAGGCGACCGTGCGATGCTGCGCAAGGCAGTGGCGGGGCGTGATGTTGCGTGAGGAGAATCAGAGAAGTCAACTGCTCCGCTGGTAGAGTAATTGGCTAACCTAGACACATAATTACTCCGTCCCAAAATAGATGTCGATATGGAATACGTGCGGGTCAAATTTTCTCAACTTTAACTAAGTTTATTGAAAATATGTGCAATATTTATACCTTCAAATAAATTTATTAGGTAAGTATATATATTCAACGATCTATTTAATGATACTAATCTACAACTAATAAGACTAAAGAGAAGATAGTTTTTTTTTGTGCGACATTCGTTTTGGGTCATCCGACATTCGTTTTGGGTCGTCCGTCTGCCTCCCCCTTGGATTCCTCGCGCACACCGCCCCCAGTACACCCCCCTTACGGTCAGGGATCGAGTCCCACAAGGAACAGAAAAAAGGGGAAAAAAGACAGCCCTCGTGCGACTCCTGGTCATATTAACGTTACGGCACATTTATAGAATATTAAATATAGATAAAATGTTTACATGCTTGTACTTTTTGCATGTACATCACGAGATGAATCTTTTAAACTTATTTAGATCATGATTGAATAAAAGTTGTTAGATATAAACGAACGTGCTACAGTGCAAAATTACAACTGTAACCGGGATCTAAACGGGGCGGAGCCCTCCGCTTCGCCCAGAATCAATGGCGCAAGTGGAAACGAATCTGCCCTCTGCCTCCTAGCAGGACGGCATCAACGCCTTGGAGCTGTTCAAGCCTCAAGGTACGGTATTTTGTGTGGATTCAGTTCTTATCGCCTCCGAAGTCGCTCGTCGCCGCGTTCTGTTCCTTCTCGCAGGGCCTGGTCCAGTGCGCGAGCACGACGGAGCGGACGCGTCGCGGATCACGGAGCGCTGCAGCAAGGGCTCCGGTTGCGGTTGGGAGAAGGCGGACGTCTTCCGCGCCATGGCGGACGGGCTTCGCGCGCTCGGGTACGACGCGGCCGTGTGCAGTCGCGGTGGGACAAGACTCCGTCCCACCCAGCGAGCACGAGTACATCAGAGTTCGAGGTGGCACGGCATTTTCCTTCGGGTCGTCGTCCTGCCCACCCGTGCGATCCGCGCTTCCTCCCTCTCCCCTCCCAAGATCCGCGCACCCTTCACGCTCCTCCTCCGTCGCCCGCGCGCCTCTCCTCTCTCTCTCCGTGTGACCGTGCTTGCACGCCTCTCCCCGCGCTCGCCCATGCCGCCGCCGCGCCCTTCTGCCCTCTCCCGCAACCACCAAGGAGGGAGGACCAAGCTGCTGCACCATGGGATCCGAGGGGTTCTGTCCACTGTGGCCGCGTGCCCCTCCGCCGCCGATGCCTTCCTCAAGAACTACGGTGAGCTCCCCGCAATCTAATTTGCTCGCTTGATCCCTTTCCTACACGCCAGCCGCCACCCGCCACCGGTACCGGCACCCACGGCCTCGCCGGCCGCCGCCGTGGGCGCACACGGACTGCCGCGTCCGCCCACCGGCACCGGCACCGTCATCCGCAGCCTCATCGGCCGCCGCCGTGGGCGCGCACGGACTGCCGCGTCCGCTAGCCGCCACGGCCCTGGACGCGCGCCACCTGCGCCGACATGGCCGCGTGTCGCCTGCGCGTCCTTCGACCGGCCCCCACCGGCCGCATCTGCGCCCGTGGGGAAGACGCAGCCGCTGCAGGCTGCAGCCCTGCGCGGCGTCACGCTGGAGGAGCTCGCGACGGACAAGGAGCACTGGAGATCCAATCGATGATGAACCGGTACAGTCCGTGTGGGTGGCCACACGTGCAGATCTTCCATGAGCAGTGGTATAGCAGTGTAGATGGTGCCATCCTCTTCAGCAACGATACTAGCGGTTCACTTCATAAAATTGAATCATTGATTGGTGTTTGATAGTGATACAGTGGTCTGAAATTTTCTAGATAGTTGTTATCTAAATTGCTAAATACTGAATTGTCACTTTGATCCTATTGCAATGTCTGTTTGGAACCCTCCCTGCTGCTTTTCCATTCGATTAGTGCACTGCTTTTTTGTTCAATTGATAAATTGATATGATCCACGTCTGAAGCATGGTCGTGGTAAAAAAAATAAGCATTGACTTGCAGCAGCTTATATGTGGTGATTTGCTTGGAATGATGCATTGACCATGAGTACAATCTTTTTAATTTTATGTTATGGATCCTTTGATGGCATTGAAATTTTAATCTTGATCATGGTACATGTTATCCGGTGATGATCTCTTTTGCTCCAATTGCAACCCACATTGTTTACTAATTGTAAGAAATACTTGTGGTGTGTTATCAGTTTTAGATATTCTCTGCTTCAGAAATTTTTTATGGTTCATTTTTTGAGATGGCTAACAATGGGTTTGAGTACTTGTGTGTTCTACCAGATTAAGCCTTAACTGAAGTGCATGTGAACTGTTTAGGACAATTTATGATGTGGTTGGATGCTACAGTTCTCTTTGTATTGCCTTCTGCCATTATGAAACAAAACTTATTAAATGAATCAAGATGAACAAAGGGGTCTGCTGTGGACTGGTCAGAGCAAAGGGTACTAAGCTTGCTTGAATCTGGTGATTATACCGACTTCTACAGAGAAGTGAAACAAGAACTGAAGGAGTACTAAGGGTACTAAGCTTCCTGGTTTTGGTCGATGTGGACCTTTGAAGGAACTTTACGAATCACCTCTGCTATTAATTTGCCCACGCTCTCAGATATACTTTTTTTCTACAACTAAAGTTGCTTTGCCTTCAAACCAGTTCTACAGGTTGTTAGCTAATGCTACACACTGCATTGTTTTTTTTTGAAAAGGAGTATACACTGCATTTTCCTTGGTTAAAAAATGTCATGTTTGTTCAGTCCGATTTAGCTAGGTAGCAGACCACTTAAATGTGATCCCTTCTTTTTTAAAGAGAAAATGAAAGTTATTTAGGTGTCATTGTGGTCAGTTAGCTGCGGTCATTGGGGTTTGTTATGGCTCAGTGTCCTTATTACTTTCAGTTTACACCTGGAGTAATAGGCACCTATTTTAGGCACTTTCAAAGATGTCCCACTTTGATTTGCATGTTTTTGATTTTTCATTTAAGCACGGGCCTACGTGGATTGTACAATTCAGCTATTTAGTAATATACTGTAGATGGTGTGATACTAATTCTTTAACAGATATTAATTGGAAATTACAGTTTCCCATGGGAATTTATCTGTCAAACTGGCATATCACACAACTGATTCCTTTAGCTTTATGTTGAAGTCTTCTGGGATTTCTTATCAACTAAAATGCTTGTTTACTCTTTGTAGTAATTGGAACTGCTTTTGCTCTGAACATGCTGTTCAGAATCCAAGTATGGTGTGGTGTTTAACTGGACTCTGAACTCTAATGCTCTTATTAGTTATTACTACAGCAATATGGGGTAAGACTTTCTATACATTTCCAAATATGCCTAATCAGTTGCTTTTTGCTAAGAGTTTCAGCGCCATAAAAAATCATCATCAGTATCACAAACCAAAATTCTATTTAAAGCACCTTTATTAACAGATATAGTATATATAACAAGATCATCAATACAAAGACATTAGTTAACAGATAGCACTCATGTCTGTTTTGTGAACCTGCGACATCACATTCTCCGTGACTGTATTAATTTCACAAACTTTGTTTTTGGAATTAAATGTCACTTTAAGTTCGGTATTTAATTTAATAAAATTATTATCTTATCATACGATCCATGTATTTTTATTACGAAAATTTAGTTATCCCGTAGCAATGTACGGACACACTACCTAGTATATCTTCTACAACTAATAAGATTAAAGAGGAGACAAATTTTTGGTGCGACATTCCTTTGGTTTACGTCTGCCTCCTGCGATTTCGAGTGCGCCGACAGGTGGGCCCTCGCCTGTGACTGGTCACCCGCCGTCGGCCTCGTACGGTCCTACTCCTGCCCTCCCGTCCCCAAGCTTGACCTCCCTCAAACCTAGCCGCTTCTCACCTTGCGATCCCACCAACGCTCCGACCTCTCGGTCCCCATCGACGCACGGGGCCTCCTCTTGGCGCCGTCGCCGCCTCGGTCTTGAGCGACGCCCTCGCAAGACCTCATGACACCGCGGCCTCCAACCTCGGCTCCGTCCTCCTCAATCTCGATCCATCAGTCGGCTTGATGCCACTAGACACCGCCGCCTCCACGGTCGCCCGCCGCTTCCCCGACGAGACGTAGGTGTTCCAATCCTTTCCCATCCCCATCGCCGAGGACACCGCCTGCGAGCTCGGTCGCGGCCGCCCCAGCATAGGTGTTCCCTGGTGCAGGTGGGCCCGACTCGCCAACCCGATGCTGCCGCGAACTAGCACGGGAGCCTCCGGGCAAGGCGGTGCAACGACGCGGGAGGGCTCCGGCGGGGCAGCCCCGGGTTCCGGCACTCGGCACGAGCGGGCTCGACGCAGGAGGCCTCCTGCGTAGCGGCCCCTGCGTGAGCGATCTCCGTTCGTGGGCGTCTAGGCATGGAGGCTGGCATCAACGCCACAGTGGCGGCGGCGCTGCAGATGCCCTTTCTGGGCTCTTCACCAAGCCAGCTTGCTGCTCGTCGCCGCTTCTGCGACTATGCGGATGCCGCTCTGGTGATTACTCGGCCAGATCACTGCCTGGGTGGCCGGAATCTACCCCCAATCGATCTGTGTAGGACTGAGGCCAGGAGTGAAGGGTCCAATGGTGGCTCGAGCAGCAGCAGCCAGCAGGGGGCGGGGAGCTGGCAGTGCCGGCGTGCCGTAGCGGTGGACCATAATGCAACAGGCAAGCAGCCAAGCGCCCAGCGCCCGGCAGGTAGCCCGCAGCCCGTGAACTCCTTTTTCTCCCTGTTCTCTGCTAGCTTCAGTATTGTCAAACAAAATGTTGACTATTCTATATTCAATAGTGAAGTACAGGTGCTGACATCCATCACACCTGGACACCAGTATTGGCTCAAGAGGGTACGAATCTCCGTAAGTCAAAACACAATTGACCCCTCTATATTTTTTCTTCTTTTCATTGCACATATCATGTAGTTTCAAACTTGCAATTTTGTTATTTAGTCTGTTTTTAAAAGAAAGAGAGCATTTGATCAGATAATGTTACAAGAAATTATACTTGATCAGAGCTGGAATTTTGTGACTTATACATACTTATTTGAGTTTTACAAGTTGGATCTTAGAAAATTTGTGTTTGGACTATTGGCTATTTGGAATTATGAAAAATAGCAAAAGAGCAAACAACTGTATTACATGTACCGTACCATTCCTTTTAGACCTGTAGGATTATTTTATTACATGACATGTTTCTTTGATGTAGTAGTTAAAATTAGTCGCAGGTGTCAGTATTCAGTACTACCCTCATACGCGCTGGCTGCCAAAATCACCGAGTTCAACATGCGACCCTTGCCGATGTGGTGCTGCCTGCGTGGTTACTGGTTGAACAGATGGGGATGAAAGTGAGTATGTGTGCTGCTTTACTTATCTCTAAACGGATGAAGATGAACGCCTTGCGTTGGCACCCTTGCAGTTTAGTAGCTTACCATATCAAACTAGAGTTACATTTGCCATATATTCTAGATTACCAGTAGCTTAGCAGCAATCAACATATCTTGCCAATGCCTGAACCAATTTCTTGTTTCTTTGTCCTTTCCAATAAAATAAATTACAGAGTTCTTGCATTTCCTATCTTTTGGTTAATCACGAAGACACTTATCAGTCGCTTCATATTAAAATGAACTTGTTGCTAATCCGAGCATTTCTGCACTTTTATATCGAAATAAACAAAATATATATGGAACTATAGCTGAGGTAGGAGTAGCTTTGGTGAGAACTGGGGAAAACAACTGGCGTCAGTTGGTAGCGGCAGCTTACCTTAGAGTGATACCTGATTATTCCAGTTAACTTCATCTGAACAATATGTGGCCTGGTTAAGCAGCTGCTCTTATAAGCTTAATAATCCTTTTGAAATAATCTTTGTTTCAGTGCCATTTTGGACAAGAAACATGGGACTGGCAGGGCTCAAGTCGTGCTGTGCTGTGTGCTGATGGGCCGACCAGGGGCTGGAGATTCGATAGTGGTACGTTGTGTGGAACAAGGACATGAACATGAGGATTCTCTCCCAAATACATGATTACATGGTTAGCTTCAGTTTGTGAATGGACTTTCTTGGATGAGACACCATTTTCACAACTTTTAAGATAAACATTTTTTTTCAATATTTTTGGAAAAAAAATGAGTCACCTATCCTTCATAATGAATTTGTAGAGGCCTTTGAAGGCTCATTTCATCCTTGGGATAATGTGGAGTTGTCCTTTTTTAAAAAAAATAAGGGGGTGAGTTTTCTCGTTACTGTTAAAATATAAATAATTATTAGAACAAATGGAAAAAGTTATGTGCAAACCTTTTTCCAGTTGGAATAGTTCAAGATGTTCATTTTTCGAAAATTTTGCCTCATCTATTAATTTATTTGAGTACCCAATTTTTTTACAACTTGGGTATTATTTGTATAGCAGTTTTAATTATCGTCTCCTGAGATTTCCAGGTCTAATTTGCTGTCCTATTAACACATCCTTCATGGAGGTCAAGCACTTGCTCTTGCCTGCTCCAACAAAATTAGCCATTTGTTCTTGAAAACAAATTAGTTCAGTAAAAACAACTGAATTTTGCTCTATACAGTCAGTGTCAGAGTCAATCTCATACAAGTAGCTCGATCATGTTTAAATCTTATTGAAAGCATCCTTTTACTTGATTACTTTTGATGTTGACTTTTGACCATAAATAAACATGATCATCATTTGTAATGCTTGCTGTACATGATCACCACTGCCTGATTAGAGTCACAAAATAATTACTATCTTTTGCTGCAGTTCACAGGGTTCTCCTTCTGAAGGCAGAAATTTTGACACCCAGGAATCGGATTCAGAGGAGCCATCTTCCATCGGTGATGGAGACTTAGTTAGACACAACAACATACTGCAGTGGGCTAAGGTTTATGCATGAACTCAGGCACAACCGCTTTCATTTTCATTGTTTTGTGTCTTTGTTTCGTTTGTTAACTCAAAAGTTTTATCCAGGCAAAAAAATATGGTTCTTTGCAAGTTGTCTGTCAATACTACCAGTTACAGTGTCCTGCTAAGGGTTCATCACTTACTTTTCATCCCTTGGAGCATTTGTTGCTTATATCCCACAACTAACACAAACAGATATTTAATTTTTTCTCACAAAGATTTGTTGCTTATTGCTACTGCTGGAATTAGTCATGCATGTCATGTTCTCTCAGAGCGATGCCAACAAAATAGAGCAACTATGTTAGTATTAGTTGTGGGATATATGCAGCATCATTTATTCTTCTTTTGTGCCAAATGCTTTGCTCTCACCACTATGACTACTGAGTTTAACACTGCATGTTTACTTTCTGCAGGCTGCATTCAGTTTTAGGAGGAAAATTATAATAGGCTTGCCTCACATAATAGTGTTATGCGAGGTGTTTGCTATGACAATGCTATGGTATTCTATGACAATGTAAACACCTGATTTGAAGCATCTACAGGATCAAGTTATGCGAGGTGTTTGCTATGACAATGCTATGGTATTCTATGACAATGTAAACACCTGATTTGAAGCATCTACAGGATCAAGTTATGCGAGGTGTTTGCTATGACAATGCTATGGTATTTACATGTTCACAAGAGACAGTATGGGGTACAAGTGTTTAAAGTGACAACTTTGACTTAATTGTTCTTTCCAGCTTTGGGATGTTAGGAGTCCGCATTCTCAAATTGTTGGACGAGTAACGTATATGTGGCGTCCATTCTCAAGAGCAGATGACAAATATTGTTCCGTGATTGTGATAATTTGCCTTTTGGATTAAATGTTATTTTAACTCAGTGTTCAATTTTACAATATTATAATTTTTTCGTGCGATCTATATGTTTTAAGCACAAAAGTTTATCTATCCCGTAACAACCCACGGGCACGGACACGCTACCTAGTAGATATATCAAACTTAAAGTCGCCAACCATGTAGAATGACAGGAGTCTTGCATTATATAAATTGATGATCACCTAACAACGTTCAGATAGCCGCTGTACCTTTTCTCAACTTGATAGCTAGGAAGACATGGGATGTACGAAGAGACACATGTACGTACTGTAGTAGGTAGAGCAGGAATAATATATAGTATACATCTCGTGTGGTGCGAATATATATGCATGACGAAGCACTAGTACAAATCACGCTCCATCGCGCGCGCAGGATGTGCGTATAACATGTGTTGCTGAAGATGATACATATGTTTATACTATTACATTAGGGTGGTAGACTGGAGTATGTTATATTAACTATATAACTACAACTGTGTAGATATGATGGTTTGATAAGAGGGCAAGCTATCATTTGGGCCCATTACTAAACACGCCTATAAAAAGGGAGGATGGAGAGTTTTTTCTTTTCATTGAGGTGAAGAGCCTGTTCGTTTGGGCTGAAAAACCCAAGAAAAATCTTACAATGGTGGAAAGAGAAAGATAAATATAATACTGCAGCACGTGACGGGGAGGCGCAGAGAAAGAGCGAGCGGTTACTGTTGATGCCGCAGCACAGCACAGATGACACGCGTACGCGCGCGCGGCGACGAAACTTGAACGCACAGTGAGACCAGCATCACATTGCAGCTAGCGAACTGTACACGCGTAGGAGCGGAGAGCGAGTGGGCTGCTTCTTGGTAAGATCGACATGATGCATTGCCCATGGAGTGCCTGTCAGACGACGACACAGATGCATACATACAGCACAGTACAGTGGTACTACTCGCTCTGTCCATTATAAATAAAAAATATAAATATTTTATAAGTGCAATCAAGCCTAATGTGGGTTTTGGTGATAATGACCACGTGATTAGAAGACTAATGTAGTTTATTAAGATGATGGACAGGCAAGGGTATTAGGAGGATGTATTCTTATGCAGGTGGACCCCTAACAACTTATGGATGCGGCATCCGGCTCAAAGGAGGTTTAAATTCGTTTTTATTTTGAATTTGAGTATAGGAAAAGCCGTACTATTAAGGGGATGCAAAAGACAGATTTGAAAGTGTGACCAAGTGCAAATATTCACACCAAACATCCTAATTTCCACTGCCAAAACCAGCCACAAAATTTCATATCATTCTGATCTGTTTTGGCAGCGTGGCACTGCCGGCCTTAGGCGCAGCACTGCCGGGGTCCGGCACTGCCGCGACTTATTCTGACCGTTAGACTCGGGGGTGATTCAAAATCACCTCCCCGTCGCCCCCAACGGTTATCTCGGCCATTTGCACACTTCCAGAACCAGAGAAGGCTCTCTCTTGCTCTCTCCCTCACTCAAAAAGCTCTCCACTCCTCCCATTTTGGAATCCAACTCAAATCTTGAAGAGTGTGAGCTCATCTTGAGCAAGAACAAGCTTCTCGCTGTGATCTTTATCTTCTCCAAGCACTTGGTTCGCGTTCAAGCCGGTGGTTTGCATTTGTTACTCTTGGAGCTTGCTCCTAGCCGGCTAGAGCGTCGTCCGGAGAGCTTACCAATCTTATGGCAGCCCCGGGAGGTTTGTAACCACCCTCACAAGCTAGTGAAATCACCCCTCTTTTCAAGGATTAACTTCCTTGACTTGAGAACGAGGATTGGGAGTTGTGAACCCAAGTTTCCTTTGTGGAGCCTCAACAACGTGGAGTAGGTAAGCCTTTGTGGCGAGCTGAACCACGGGATAAATCTTGTGTCACTTGATTTGGTTCACTTGCTCTCTACTTGTTGTAGTTCCTTAATTTTTAGGGTTTGGCTCCGATCTACTTTGTGGTGGTGTTCTAGCTGTGAAGAAGTGCTCTAGGCTCTACACAACCCAGAGAAGCTCAGTAAATTACTAGATCTAAATTTCGTTGGTTAAATTTTAAATTGTGTAGTTTCTGCTCTGTGAGGTCCAGCACTACCACTCTAAAGGCCGGCACTGCCGCGCCTGTGTTTAATCTCCGTTTGCGAAGAAATTTTGTAGGCCTATTCAACCCCTCCTTCTAGGCCAGCCAGTGATCCTACATATTTATAGTGTCAAACAAACACTATTACATTAATTACTAAATGTATTTTTATAACATATTAATTTGAATCTGTAAATATAAATATTATTTATAAAAGAATTTATTAAACGTGAACCTTTTTTATTTGACACGTAATTTGCAGTTGTATGTTTTTTTTACGAAGGAAGTAGTACACAGTATACCTTGCTGCAGTGCTGCCTCTGCACCATAGTATCACGTACAGTACTATATACTTTTTTCTGCTGAGAAACTATTATTAAAGTGAGGTTATATCCGTGTTATTTTTGCGAGTTGTATTTACGCTAGTTTTGTGACCATTGGATGGACCTTGCGTAGAGATTTTGATTTTGTGGATAATTTTAAAAAATAATAAATCATGCACGTACTACATACAGTTACCTGTTGGGTGAATTATTAGTAGGGAGCTAGTATTGGGAAGCAAATATATACTAGTTTTTTTTTGGGAGAGGAAACGCCTAAAAAAAGTCTACTCCTAGGTAGCTTCTTGTTTCTAATAAAAAAAAGATTTACAATAGAATTACAGTAGTCTTTTAGCGGTGGGGCTGGGCCTTCCTTTGGCACGGCCCATCTAACAGGACCCGGCGGTATGTTTAGCGGGAAATCATCCTGGGCAACGAGTCCTAGCTGGTTTGGTTGGCTCTCCCGGAGCGGAAGCTACCCGTCACGGTTCGAGCGCCGGCTCGACTGTGATTTCCATCGGGCTTTTTTTCCAAAATAATTTTTAGGTAGTCTCTCACGCAGATGTGTCATAATGATTAAGTGACGTGCCCGCTACGCTTAGAGTCTGGTGATCTTTGAGTATCTCTCAACTGCGTTCGTTGTCTAAGTATAGTTGTAGGTTTATCTGTATAGGGGGTGTGTGTGAGGTGTACATGTGTGTGTGATGATGTGTGTCTGTATCTGAACAGATACTATGAGAGGCTTAAAAAAAATCATCCTGTCGGAACAGGGTGACACCGTGCCGCCTTCCGACCACCCCCCACCGATCTCACATACCGATGCCGTAATACGCACGGCCCACGTACGAGCGGGGCCCATCGTGCATGCGCGAGCGCAAGCGGAGCGCTGCGAGTAGTATCGTACGATGGGTGCTTCCTTTTTTATATATACTTTTTCTTTTTCTTTTTCTTTTTTCTTTTTTTCTCCACATGATGGACAACCGTTCTTTTCTATTATTCTATTCTTTTAATTCATTGTTTTATTTCTTTTATTTTTAATCTTTTTCTCTTCTATTTCTTTTTTCTTTTTTCTTTTAATTTTTCGTGTGCTATTATTCTTGTTATTTTTTATTCTTTTTATTCTCCTTTGTTTTCATATTTTATTCTTTTTTCCTATTTTTTTATATTTATTTTCTCCTCTTTTTTGTTCTTTTCCTTTTTTTTCTAGTGTTGTTTCCTTTCATTTCCATTCATTTATTTATTTCCCTTTTCCTTTTCTTCTATTTGTGATTTTATGTTTCACTTTTTATTTACATATACACACAATATTCATGTAGTATACATTTAATATCTTATAATGTATTTTTTCAGTGTGGTTAATGCAATGTTTCACTTTTTTTAGTTACAGATACACACAATATTCGTGTAGTGTTAATGTGATGTTCTATAGTGTATTTGGGGATGTTCACTTAGTATATATGTGGTGTTCTATGATGTATTTGGGGATATTCAGTTAGTATACATGTGATGTTCTATGGTCTATCTGGGGATGTTCGTTTAATATCTATGTGATGTTTTATGGTGTATTTGGTGATGTTCTACAATATTTTTTTGGATGTTCTGGTAATATAAATTGATGTTCTATGATATATTTTAAGATATTTAGGTAGTATATAGGTGATATTTTATGATGCATTTTGGGATGTTCTACAATTATCTTTGAGTATTGATATAGTACCGATGATATGTTATGCATTAGATATTAGGTTGTGCCAAATACTATCATGTGATGTTGTATTACACGTCTTTTGTTTTCACTATTTTTGTTTTCTCATATATCTTATTTGTGATGTTCATATAGTGTACATATAATATTTTATAAGGCATTTTAAGATTTTTTACATAGTATAAGTGAGATGTTCCATGATTATTTTCAAGTATTTATATATTTATGTGATATATTTTAGATTGTTCAAGTGGGTAGCTATGTAATATTAATTTTTTATTTAATGTTATTTTCATATTTTTATTTTATTTTTACGGTTACATGACCTTTCTTTTATTTGTCTTATCCTTTTTCCTACTTTTTTACTTCCTATAATTTTATAAACATACGATGTTCGTGTGGTGCATGTAATGTTCTCCTACATATTTTGGATGTTCACATAATATAATTTTAATATTCTCTAACTATATTTAAGTATTCGCTCATTACTCGTGAGATGTTTAGTCAAGTAATATTCATGTGATATATATTTTTTGGATTTAAATAGTTTTATTGGTTTAATAATGACAATAATCCGTGCTTATTACAAACACATGTTTGGTTCAGTGGTGGAGAGTTGTCACTTTAGACCGTGAAGTCTTGTGTTCTATTCTCGGTTGTCAATATTTTTTTGTGAATAAAGGCTTCGTATTTTCTTTTTCTGAATTCTAAATTATGGCTGAATGATTGAAGGGGGAAATCGCCGACCCGCCTCGGCGGGAAAAGGAGCGGGCGACGCCGTGCTGTGCCAGGAAACTGGGCGGGAAAACGCACAAGCAGGCCGCGCGGCCCGTCTAACGCTCCCCCTGTTCGGACAGGCGCTGCCGTCCGACCAGTGCGGACGGCAGCAGCCCCATGTTTAGCTGGCTCCACATTTTGAAACTTTGAATTGCACGCAAAATCAAGTACAACGACTAGGATAGTAGCAGTACTATAGTACTACTAGTAAAATACTCCCTTCGTACCGTATTATCTGTCACTCAGATCCATGTGTGAAGACTAAAGTAAATTAAAAAACAGTATAGATGACAGTTCTCTATCTCTCTGTTTCAGCAGAAAAATAATAAACAATGCGAGTTCCTGGGCGAACGAGTGGATTAATACAGTGGGAGGTGGGATGCCTCACCGAGTGACAGGAAGGTTGCAGGCTAGATATAGGTGCGAGGCCCATCTACAATCTGCGAACAAGTGGATTAATACAGTGGGAGGTGGGATGCCTCACCGAGTGACAGGAAGGTTGCAGGCTAGATATAGGTGCGAGGCCCATCTACAATCTGTTAGACGACAGTTAATTCAGGTCGCTAGAACCAGAGATAATACCGGAGAAGGGGAAGTAGGACACGCAAAAAGAATAATAAAAAAAAATTGAAGGAAGATAGGAACAGTACCGCGGCTGTGGCTGCATCAGAAAAGAAACTGGGGCGAGCGAGGACGAAAGAGAGAAACCAGTCAAACGATGCAGGTGCACACGGGCGGCCTCGAACCTCGAACCTCGAATCCATGGATGACGATGGATGCGGATCCGGCCAGGCCATCCAAACAGAAACAGCACTGTAGACGGCTGTGTCACTCCAGCCGCGGCTGCCGCTGCTGACCTGCGCCCACACGTGCGCTTGTCCGGAGTCCGGACCAGCCGAGACCACCACCCAGCCCCAGCCTGGGACGGATCCGATGTCCATCTCTTCGGTGGCCTCGCCGCTCGGCTCCGCAGACTTTTGGATCCGAATCCCAGGCAACCACCCACCCGTGCGGCTGCGTCAGCGTCAACGTCGCGCGTGCATACGTGCGCCGCCCCCCGCCCGAGGCAGGCACACGTGCAAGTCTGCCTTCTCGATCGCAGCAGGTCAGGACGTCGTCAGGTACGACACTCGACCGCTCATGCATCCACCGGGCTTGGCTTGCATTTTGTGCCCTACGGTACGTACGAGTACTCTCCCGGTCGTCGGATGTCGTGACTATTTTTTACACGATAAAATTTTAAGCCTAATTAGTATATAACTAGCAAAATGACCCGTACGTTACAACGAGAGTAGTATTCGTTGAACTAAATTAACTTAATTTAACATAAAAATACATTTAATAAAATAAAATCTATTGTACTACAAAACATGAAATTATTACGTCACACAGTATGAGTGAAAAAAGAATAGAACTCACCCGTAATCATGATTCTTCCTGCGCTGGCCGACGATGGCCATTCGTCTCCTTCCCCATGATTTCCCCGCCCCCGCTTGTCGGACTGCGCACGCTGTTCCTCCACACCGGCGCAGACTCTCTTTCGACGCACTCGTTTGCGTGTACGCAGGACCACCACTGCCTCCCAGCGGCCAGCAGTCGTTGCTCATCATCAACCGCCGTGGTGCACCACCGCTGATTTCTTGGACCGTGCACGTGCAGGGCCACCTTGACCCCTCAACGGTGACATCAATGTGTTTTCCGAGAAGCCACCACCGTTGCGGTGGACATCATTCATTGCTTCGTCGATCTCAATCCTTCATCATTCGGTTAGCAGATCGTAATCAGAAGTTAAGTGTGCAAATACACCAGCTCGGATCATAAAAAAACTGGAATCATTTGAAGTTGAAGCAAATGAAAAATCGGTATACATAACCTTTCATGGTTACACCATAATTGAGTTACATAACATGTATCTCATATGGATTCGATGTTATTAAATGACCAACTTTCGTCCCCGTCCGTCTCTTTGTCGTCATCTTCATCGAGAGCCTCCTCATCTTCGTCTTCCTCCTATTCATATGCCTGCTCCTCATCGCGATCATCAATAGAATCCATGAGCTTTTTTAGCGGTTCTTTCACTCTACTCAAGATCGCTGCTCGACATGAACGCGAACCAGGCGAGACAAAAACGCTGCAACCGCCGCCGCAAAGACCACCTGCCAACCAAGGTGGCGACGGCGACTGCGACGATGATCGGATCAGCGGCCTGTGCGACGACGTGCTCGTGCACATCCTCAGGTTGGCGCACAAAGACGGGATGGAACTGGTGCGCACAGGCACGAGCGTGCTCTCGCGGCAGTGGAGCAGCCTCTAAACGCGTGTCCCTAGCCTGCACTTTGTCTCTCCATGGCTAGAAGTCCACCGCCGACGGCGTCTGGATGGCACGTGGCCTTCGACAACAATATACTCACGTAGGTCACCGGCCATGGAAGCAGCAGGGATCGCGGATCGATGCCGCCTTCCACGTTCCCGGAACATTCATTCTAGATCGCGGATCGGGGATGACGTGGTACAGTCGCAGGAACGTCCATGGATCGTGAATCGGATCAGCGTACCAAAGAACCGGATCAGGAGGAGAGATGGCGACTGCGTACCAGCAATGGCGTCCGACGGCGGTGTGGGTGCTGGGGTCGGGTGGGCGTCGAGTCCTTTCCGCGTTGGCCAGCGGCAGCGGCGCTGGTGCTGAGCGTCCGATGACGAACGACGGTGGTGGCGTGGCCTTCCAGCGGCGGCGGTGCTTGTGTCAAGGGTCCAACGGCAGCGGCGGCGTGCCTCCCGATGTCGGACGGCGGCGGCGGGGACACTGGATCGAGCGTCATGGCCTCTGGACGGCTGCGGCGGGGGCGCTGGATCGAGCGTCGCGTTGACACATTTCGAGTCGAGCGGCGTACGGTTTATGATTTATGATTCGTGTTCTACTGGGAATCGGAGGTCAGAGCCCGGATCCGTGTTAGCCCAGAGCCACGTGCACGCGGCCAGCCAACTGCAATCATCGCGAGTCGTAGACGACCGTGACTCCGTAGGCCAGAACAAAAAAACATTGACGAAAAAATAGAGAAGAAATTTTCTCATTTTATCAGTAGATATAGATTTGATGTTGTAATACTAAACATATACTTCCTCCGTTCCGTATTAGATGTTGTTTTAGGATCGGACGCCACTACCAAGGACCAGGACAAAGTACCTATGTGCCCCTACGGTGCCAGTCCGTTCGTTCCCAAGCGTTCTCTCTCCTCCTGCCTCCTCCTCTCCTGTTCGTCATGCTCCACACCCGCACCCGGCGTCGAGCTGCTCGCCACACCTCCGCGCTCCGCCCTGCCGGTGCGCGGCTAGCCGACCTCCGCGCTCCTCCCTGCCGGCGTGCGAGCCCGCACCTGCGCGCTCATCCTCGCCGGCCGCTCCGCGCTCCTCCCTCGCTGGCGCGCGGGTACCCGGCAGCCGACCTCCGCGGTCCGCGCTGCTGCTCGCCAGCGTGCGGGCCGCCGGCTGCACCTCCGCGCTCGTCCCCGGCGGCCGTTCCTCCGTGCTCCTTCCCACCGGCGCGCGGGTAGATGGAAACCGACCTCCACACTCCTCTTTGACGGCGTGCGGGCCGCCGGTCGACCTCCGAGCTCCTCCCCGCCAGCCGCTCCTCCGTGCTCCTTCACGCCGGCGCGCGGGTGGCGATGGATGCAGCGGTGGCGATGGGTGCCGCCGTAGTACTACTAGTACTAGTAGATGGCTTGGGCCAGTCGATGGGAGGATGAGGATGAAGTGAATGCATACTGAGGGTGCGTTTAGATTGGAAATTTTGGGTAGTTTTGCAACTGTAGCACTTTCATTTATATTTGACAACTTTTGTCCAATTATGGCCTAAGTAGACTCAAAAAATTCATCTCGAGATAGCCAGGCAAAAAGTACAGACATGCAACAGCTGCTATTTCATTTAGTGCTCCATGCAGACGGAAAGTACAATCGATGTGATGGAGAGAGAATGAAAGTTTGTGAACTAAACGCTGCCTGAGGGTGCGTTTAGTTTGGAAATTTTGAGTAGTTTTGCAACTGTAGCACTTTCGTTTGTATTTGACAACTTTTATCCAATTATGGCCCAAGTAGACTCAAAAGATTTATCTCGAAATAGCCAGGCAAAAAGTACAAACATGCAACAACTGCTATTTTTAGTGCTTCATATAAACGGAAAGTACCATCGATGTGAGGGGAGAGAGAATAAAAGTTTGCGAACTAAAGGCTCCCTGAATAGAAAATGTCCGAGTAGGCCTGCAACCTGCTTTTGAGAGGAATCTCAGGCAGGGACCACGCTAAAACGACATCCTTTTAAGGACAAATTTCAAATGCGCAGACAACCTTCTTTTTGGGATGGAGTACATTAATAACAACAGATTAACTAGACCTAAGTCGCTGGTCATGAGTTTGTAAGAAAAATGTTTTTTATATGATATATGTCATGTACGAAACTACTTGATATATTGGCGTGTCTTGGTTACAGTTGCCTTAAATTAAATGGTTGCTACTCCCTCCCTCTCACCAAAAAATGCAATCGGAGGACCTGGTGGGAATACCAATGTAACATGACAAATTACCATAATACCCCTATACACTGATTTGACAAGTTTGTAAACAGTGCACAGCACAACCAAAAGTACTTCAGCCCAGCAGGAGGAGGATACACGCGTCATTACAAAAATAGCACTCTAATAACATTCAACCTGTTCGACTGGCTAATTAATTTTTATGTTATTACTTTGTTGTAAGAAAAAATATACTATTTTCCGGTAAAAAAGTAATATATTGATTTTAGCTGATAAGCTCAAATGATCTGACCGATTAAGAAAAATGTGGATTCTTGCAACTTACATAATGTCGTGGACCAGCACTGCGGCAGCGGCAGCGGCAGCCGGCAGGGACCCGACCCAAGCAGAAGCAGCCCGGCCTCCAAACAACTGTCCCATCCGGACACACAGGCACAGGCAGGAGCAGTTCCACAAGCCACCACGGCCCCCCACACATGTTGCGCACGCGCGCGTGTCCAGCAGGACCCCAGCGGCCCAGCCCCATATTTTGCCACAAATATAAAATATTCACTGTTCTCCCCAATAAACTGGCTACAGTTCCACGTGCAGTACTCCTGTGCTTTTCCACTCATCGCAGCGCGTATTAATAATAATTAAAAAATGACTTTGAAGGACCAGAAACGACAAACAGAGGAAGGGTGAATGGGGGCCTCAAAAATTTCTTTCGAAATTAAGTGGCCGCTGTTCCAACTTCACCACCAAGCACGCAATAAAACACAGTGATGTCTACGACCTAAATGAGTGGGTCGGTGTTCCCTAAGAACAAAGCGGGACACCACAAATCCAACACAAAAGACAGAAATCAAATCGGAGCACCGGAACGCAAAATAGTCCCAAAACAAGATTGTTGCCTTTGCTGAAATTACTGTAGCAATTCTGGCAACAACAAACAACTCAGTCAGCAGGCTCTTGCAAGAGCTGATCCAGGGAGAGCAAAACAAGTTCACCGAAGCAACACAGTTACAGTAGCAACGGACACTATACCAACGAGATTTCTGAGGCTCTGAAAGCTAGCTGCTATAAGGTGCTGCAAGTCTCCTGCTTGGCCTTGCTGCTGATGGAATTTCACACATTGATCAAATTCTGAATTAAATAGAGAAACAGGCATCGAGCAGATGGATTTCTGATAGACTGAAAGAACTAGCAACAAAAAGAACGTTGCTCTGCAGAAAGAACCAATCAGCAGAATCTCAAGCAATTAAAAAATCAAGCATAGATCAGCTTTGAGAGGGGATTAAATATTCCAATCACTATTGCTTGATTGAGACACCTCCAACAACTTGAGATGAAAAATACACGTGAAGTGCTGCTTCTCTCTTGCTTGCTGATCGTTGCTAGTATGAACTCAGAGAAAAGGAGCAGGCACAGAGCACAAGCGAAGAGAGCAGCAAAGCTACTGCTGCCGAACTGCTCAAGAACAGATGCACACAAGCAACAAAGAAATTACTGCTCGAAGCTGGCAATTAGTGGTGTGCACAGCAGCTACCCTGTACCTGGTGCTGGTGACCTGAATTCATTCAAGTAGCTTCTGATGGAAGCCCGATGCACCACGAATCAGAGAGCAGGAAACGACGAACTCAAACCCAAAAATAAACAGGAAGAGGGAGCACCAATGGGATTGCACATCGGGACTGAGCGGCTACGCACGACAACCACCACTACAAGAACCAGTCGATTTGGGACCTGGGCCAACTGCAAGCACCACTCACGTGAGTGCACACGAAGAACCAGAGTCCGACAGAGACGAACTAGGAAGAACGCACAGTAAACAGGCAAGCACAAAAACGAACGGATTTCACTCGATTCAAAAGCTCTTGCTCCCAAAACTTGCACAGATGAAATTCAACTAGCTACGAACTCATCCCTAAGAAATCATTGCCCGAGATCAACCCAAACTCCAAGAAAATCAGATCGTAGCTAGCATGAAAAAGGAAAAAACGAAAACACATTGAGACAAAAAATCATACACCAAAATAATGAATCCCGGAGGACATCTGTGAGGTTAGGGCCTCACTTCCCACACAAATGTCACACAAAATCCACCACGAAATTTTAGTTCATCACCTCTCTCTCTCTAGAGCTCAGGAAAGGAAAACTAGGGTTAAGAAAAAATGAAAATTGAAAGAGGCAAGGGAGGGAGGTGGCTGCGTTCCCCTCTTATCGCCTTATTATAATTTGCAAAAAAACCCCTAACTACTACTACTGCTAAACAGGCGAGCAAGCTAGCCCTAGGACATTCTGGAACAGCCTATGACTGAAAATATGATCGAACGATCCCGCTTCATGCTCGAGTTGCCGTCGCCTTGACGCAACCTCAGAGATTCCGCCGCGTGTTGCCCTGTTTCTCGCCGGAAGCAGCTCCGCCCGGGTTTTGAGGCCCAAACCCGAAAACCGTCCTGAACCGCGTCCCGCCGGCCCGCGTACCGCTCGAGTCGCTTGATCATGTTCAATCGCGCCTGTCGAAGTTGCAGTGTCCACCACCGCAGCTGACGCTCCGGCATCCAAGTCCCTCGGCCCAAGTTCCGCGTCCGTCCTTCACCGCTCCCAGTCCATCGGCACGGCCCGCTCACTTGACCTTCACTTCGCCATCCGCCACTGCATCCGAACCCAACACCTGCACATCACAAGCCGACCAACATGCCAAGTGAACTCCGTTGACAATCACTCATCACAATCCGGACCAAGTCCCCACTTGGGTCCGCAATCTCTCCCTTGATGAGTGCATTGTCAACACCAACACAGATAATCATGATATAGTGAGAATAAGAGGAAGAAGAAGTTAGGGAAAGAAGAAAACCTGCCCAAAAGACCACAAAACCAATGACAAGTAAGCACATGGTCACTAAGCAAGCACAAGTGCAAAGGAAAGCTAGTCCCTCCAGAAAGAGGCGAGGCTCAACATAACTAGCTCCCAAACTCCCCTGAAATGTGTGCTCAACTCAAAAGTGTGTGTGGAAATCTCTCCCCCTTGTTGACACATGCACACATCAAGGTTCCCAAAACCTTCTCCTCTCAAACATGCAAATGCATATGAATGCAAAAGCTTCAGGAATATAGCCATTAGTTTGCCAAAATGCTCATCAAGATACGGGTAGTAGATGCTCAAGATGATTAAAAGAACAATCCATATGAGAGAAGCATAGTGAGCAATTTTGATACCAAAGTTTAGAATGTTCACCACTAAGAGTAGAACATAGCATATATAGAAAGGAGATCAGATCAAGTGCTAAATAAGTGTATACAAGGTGAACTATCCCAAGCCAAGGTCACACATCAAGTCATAGAAGAATCTAACACAAGTGAAATTTTTTAATTTAACTAATTTCTCTACATTAGGTGTTTCACAAGTATTAGCAAGACATGTGTGTGCGAGAGGTTATATGTATTGTTTCGCCTAACTTTTCAACTATGCGTAGCCTATGTCAAAGACAATGATTAGCTAAAAGCAATGATTTCGGGCATCCACTACAAAGCTCTTGTTCATCCAAATGTGCAATAGTAAGCCGTCTAGATACTTTGAGGTGGTACTATACATATCCATCTCGATCTTTTCATCACTTAACTTAGATTGCAAGATTTTAGCACAATGTGAACTAGATTGATCTAAGCAAGTGAGTGAAACAAGGCATGAGCCATAGCAACCAAGTATATAAAAGATAGCATATGAGAGCTTAACAAGTCCATACATACTAGTTGCCAAACTCAAGGGTGAACAAATTTTTCAGATTTCATCAATATTAGTCAAGTTCACATAAAAAGTCATGTTTAGCTCAACAAGGGTTCAAATGATCAAAGAGAGCCTAAACATGTATCAACATATCAAGATAGGCATAGAAGCAAATTCATAGCTATATTCTTGAAGCTCAAAATGATATATGTCACAAAATGCCATGAAAATGCAAATATGATACAAAGGTGAAACAAAACTCTAAGCTACAAAAGAATCTAAAACTAGTGTACAATCCAAAGTTCCTTCCTCTAAAAAAGGAAATAGACCCCGAGTTCACTCCTCAGCCGAGCAAACTGGGTCAAGTCAAGTGGCTTAGTGAAGATATCAGCCAGCTGGTTATGTGTGTCCACGTGAATTAGGTCTATGTCACCCTTCTCATAGTGATCTCTCAAGAAATGGAACCTAACCTCGATATGCTTGGTCTTAGAATGTAACACTGGGTTCTTTGCTACGCTAATGGCGCTTGTGCTGTCACAATAGAGTGAAACTTGTCTAAAAGATAGACCGTAGTCCCTCAAGGTCTGCACCCATAGCAACTGAGAACAGCAAGCGGCAGCAGCTACATACTCAGCCTCACAGTTAGACAGGGCAATACCACTCTGCTTCCTAGAAGACCAAGACACTAAGGAAGTCCCAAGAAACTGACAGGTGCCAGACGTAGACTTACAATACACACGACAACCCGCATAGTCAGCATCAGAATAGCCACAGAGTGAGAGGGTGGAAGCGGCCGAGTACCATAAGCCGAACTCTAGAGTGAATCGCAGGTACCTGAGAATGCGCTTGACGGCTTGGCGATGAGATGATCTCGGTGAAGACTGGAGCCGTGCACACAAACACACGGCGAACTGGACATCTGGTCGCGTCGCCGTCAAGTACAGCAAGGAACCGATCATGCTGCAGTACTCCTCTAGTCCACCACCTCTCCTTCCTTGTCCTCATC
Organism: Eremochloa ophiuroides; assembly: GCA_038502445.1. Taxonomy (NCBI): domain Eukaryota; kingdom Viridiplantae; phylum Streptophyta; class Magnoliopsida; order Poales; family Poaceae; genus Eremochloa; species Eremochloa ophiuroides. Next base: position 24,880,999 of record JAHLJS010000002.1, read on the forward strand.
AAGGGCCGTTGTGGTTGACATGGGCGTCGAAAGAGGTTTGGCCTCACCCATATCGAACCGCTTCAGCAGATCCTTCGTGTATTTCCCTTGATGGACAAAGGTGCCTTCTTGGGTTTGCTTGATTTGCAACCCAAGGAAGAAGGTTAGCTCTCCCATCATGCTCATCTCGAACTCCCTGCTCATGGTATCTGAAAACTTGGCCACAAGAGCGTGAGAAGAACCCCCAAAGATGATATCATCCACGTATATCTGCACCAAAAGGATATCAACGCCCTGCCTGAGGAGAAACAAAGTCCTGTCCACCGAGCCCATTTGAAAACTCTTTCCCAGAAGAAATGTCTTAAGGCGCTCATACCAAGCTCTAGGAGCTTGTTTCAACCCGTATAAAGCCTTGTGAAGCTTATACACGTGGTTGGGGAACTTAGGACTCTCAAAACCAGGGAGCTGCCTCACATAAACCTCTTCCTTTATATACCCATTAAGAAACGCACTCTTAACGTCCATCTGATATAGCTTGAACCCTTTTGAGGCTGCAAAAATTAACAGAATCCTAATCGCTTCTATACGGGCAACAGGAGCAAAGGTTTCCTCATAGTCACTCCCCTCTTTCTGGCAGTATCCCTGTACTACCAATCTAGCCTTATTCCTCACAACCACCCCGTCTTCATTCTGTTTGTTCTTAAAGACCCACTTGGTACCAATGGGATGACACTCAGGGGGTAAAGGAACTAAGACCCAGACATGGTTGCACTCGAAATTCTCTAACTCCTCATACATGGCATTAATCCAATCGGGATCAGACAGAGCCTGTCCAACATCTTTGGGTTCAAAATCAGAAACAAATGCTGAGTGAGCGAAATGAGAGATAGACCTGGACCACGTAACACGCTGGTCAATGTCGCCGATCATCGTCTCAGGAGGGTGGCGGCGCTGGATGTGTCGAGGTGCCACCCTCGAAGAAGTCGCCTCCCCCTCGGCAGCAGCTGGGGCCTCCTCAGGTGCAACATGCACGGGCTGAGGGGCCGGCTCGAACAGTCCCCATGAAGTAGAAGAAGAAGGCTCGGGGCCGTGAGCTGAGGTCGTGGAAGCAGGCTCGACTGGGGCAGCTAGTGGAGGCAGTTCGGTATCACCCCAATCGGCGTCTTCCTCTCCATCCTCCACAAAGATGGTCTTCTCAAACTCATTATCACCTGCACGCTCAAAGACAGGAGAAGAACAAGGCATAGTCTCGTCGAATGTGACCTCACAGGTCTCCACAACACGGTTAGTCTTAAGGTTAAGTACACGATATGCACGAGAGTGAGTGGCATAACCAAGAAGGATAACGTCTGAAGATCTGTACTCAAACTTATCCAAATTACCTTGTTTGAGGATGAAACATCTACACCCAAATACCCTTAGGTGGCTTACCTTGGTGGTCTTCCAAATCACAGGTCATAAGATGTCTTCTTGGTGAAAGCCCGAAGAAAGATGTGATTGGAAACATAGCAAGTTGTGTTGATTGCTTTGGTCCAATACTTTCTTAGAGTCCTATGCTCGTCAAGCATCATCCTAGCCATCTCAACAAGGGTCCAATTTTTGCGCTCAACAACCCCATTTTGGGGAGGGACATAGGGTGAGGAAAACTAATGCTCAAGACCCAAAGAAGCACAAAACGTCTCAAATTGAGTATTCTTGAATTCCGTGACATTGTCACTGCGAATCGCTTTCATGGTATTCTTTGGTAACTCATTTTGAAGACGTAAAATCAAGTCCCGAGCACATGAAAACGCCTCATCCTTTCCCACCAAGAACACCCAAGAGTAGCGCGAAAAGTCATCCACGATCACAAGAACATACCACTTCCCATCTTCCGACCTAACCCGAGATGGGCCTACCGTGTCCATGTGTAAGAGCTCCCTGGGTTTCTTGGTCATGATTTGGTTAATGGGGGAATGAGAAGCGGCTACCATCTTCCCGTGATGACAAGGGTGGCAAACTAGATCCTTCTCAAATGTAAGCTTAGGCAATCCTTGGATTAGGCCAAGTGAACTCAATCTTACAAGTAGATCAAAGCTCAAATGTCCAAGCCTCCTATGCCACTTCCAAAGATCGGAAGAGGATCCAGCAACCAAACACCGAGAAGCACCAAAAGAGCAAGAAAAGTCAACTCTAAACACGCGACCAAATGGAGTGATCCGGCAAACAAGATCGCCCCGCGAAACAAGCACTCTAGAACAGCCGGATTTAAAACAAACTTCAAAGCCGTCTTGAAGAAGTTGCGAAACCGAGAGCAAGTTGAAATGCAAATTGGACACAAGCGCAACATCTTTCAAGACAAAGCCATCATTCACTCTAATGGTACCTCGAGAAAGAACCTTACCCCTGCTATTGTCCCTGAAAGTGATGTACTCCTTCACATGCACGTGGTCGAGGCTGGAGAACCACTTAGGATTTCCGGTCATGTGGCGTGAGCAACCGGAATCGATGAGCCACGTGTTCTCCAAGCCTTTATGCTGTCATCAAAGATAAGACATGGAATAAGCGTATGGTGCAATACTGGGGTTAGTAGCATAAGAAGGATACCAGTGTTGTCCCAATCGCTTAGGAGAAATGGCAGCAAAAGCACCAAACTGTCCATATCCAAAAGAAGAAGAGAAGCGATCATCACTAGAGAAGAAACGTGGTCCGCTAGAAGGGTAGTACGAAAAACCATCGCCGCGAGGTCCATAGCCATATCGATCATGACTTGGGCCACGGTGAGCACGACCACCTCGTGGTCTCGCAATCAAAGGCCTTAAACCTTGAGGCATTGCACCTCTTGGCCTAGCAAAGCGCCTCTCAATCGGTGGCACATGTACACCATGGGGTTGGCGATATGTGTTTCGGTTGTTCACCTCAAACTCATGCCTCTCATGCCTCTTTCTCATAAAGCAAAACTCAACTAGGTGACCATCCCTCTTGCAATACTCACAATGATACCTCACCTTGGGTGGTGGGTTCACTTTCTTATGATTTTGGTTCACTCTAGGTGGAGGTTGGACCTTAGAAAGAGGTTCCTTAGGGACGTTTGGCAATGTGTCAAGTGAGTTTCGGAGGTGGTTTGGCTTGGGAGCCCAAACTTGCTTGGCCGGTGGAGCTTTTGGAGGTTCAACAATCACTCCATCCCCGGTAATGGGTTGTGGTGGCTTAGGTGGGGTGAACTTGGTGAGCTTGAGTGGAATAGGATTTTTCTCACTAGGAGTCATGCCACTAGCTTCACCTACCTTCCCAAAGGCATTCCCATCTTTCCCACCTAATGCAAAGCCTAAACCCGAGCCATCCGTTCCCCTACGGAATTGGCTCACCATTATGCCCAATTGGGGCTCATTGCAAGAGACCCAACTCAGGATGGTACGGAGGTAGGTGTTTTCCTCCTCAACATGCTTCTTAGCATGCCTGCAATTTCTAAGCTCGATCTCCAAAACTTCACACAAAACACATTTCTCATCAACGGTGCTAATATAACCGAATTGGCCTTCTCAAGCAAGGCAATCTTGGCATTCTTCTCTGCGAACTCGGTTTGCAAGCCTGAGCAAGACTTGCACGCACCCAAGAGAACCGGTCTCGTCTTCACCTCGGCTAACTCCTCTAAAGAGCGGGCGTAGTTGGACTGCAAAGTAGCCAAGTTACCCATGTGCACAGCACACTCATCACAATCAAGCTCACCGGTGACCACCACACTAGACTTAACCAACTCAAGTTCTTTTACGGCTACCTCCCACTTCTTCTTGAACTCATTTCTCTCAAGGGCAGCGCGTTAACAACTTATCTTGGCTAACTAGTACGGAATTTAAGACATCAATTTCAGCAACAAGGTCATCGGAATTGAGTGATACCTGCGATGTAGTGTCGTCCTCAAGCGCCTTGCCCTTCCTGGACTCCAACTCGGCGTCCTCGATTGCCATGGTGCAAACCCTCCCAAGGTTGGAGGTGGCGACGAAGCACAAGCCATTGAGCTTGTCCTCCACCTTCTTGGTGGCTTCATCATCACTTGAGGAAGCTTCTTGATCATCGCCGGAGTCATCGTCGATGTTGCTGAGAGAGGCGAGGAAGGCTCGCTGCTTGGCCCGCATCTTCTTGTGGAACTTCTTCTTGTACTCCTCCTTGTCGAAATACTTCGCCTTGTGCTTGTTGGAGGTGTACTCCTTCTTGTCCCGCCGCTTGGAGTGGTCGTACTTGGATGAAGACTTGCCCCTCTTGGGACAATCGGCGATGAAATAGTCCAAGTCCCCGCACTCGAAGCATTCTTCCTTGCGACCTCTATGCCGGCGGTTCATCCGGTTGTTGTGAAACCAGGAGAACCGATTGATGACGAGAGCAAGCTCATCGTCACCAAGCACCTCCAGCTGCTCCTCTGTCACAGTCACAAGAGAGGACAAGGCAAAAGACAATTGTGAAGGGTTAGAAGAAGGTGGGCCATTACCTCCATTACCTGACACCAAAGCTATAGATGGTGAAGTGGGATTTCGGATCTTGGCGTGGGTAGCTTGATCTATTTCAGCAGCCTTGAGCTTGCTAAATAGCTCATCTACCGTGAGGGTGTCATAGAAGGAGGATTCAGTGATAGCTGTCACTCGCATGCCCCAAACTCTAGGATCTAAGGAATGAAGAAGCTTAAGGGCTCTCTCATGGTCATCATAGGGAAGCTGTACTTTGTTGGCCCTCATCTTGTTTATTACGGTTTGAAAACGTGAAAACAAGGAATCGTTAGACTCTCCGTCTAGCTGATTGAAATTCTCGTACTCTCGTTTATGCGTTTCGTAGAGACGATTCTTCACTTGGGCGGTGCCCTCGTGATAGGCTTGAAGCCTCTGCCATATCTCATGAGCTGTCGTACAATTTGAGACACGCTCGAACTCTGAAATCGACAAGCTAGAGAAGAGAACACTCCGAGCACGAGAGTTGGCGTTGTGTTGGTCCTTTTGTTCCTGAGTAATCCGTGCCGCTGGAGCCAACACAACGTAAGCCTCGTTCTCGACGATCTCCCACACGGTGTAGTCGAGGCCTTGAAGATGCACCGACATGCGAATCTTCCAATAGGCATAATTCGATCCAACGAAGGGAGGTGGCTTTCCGGCGCCATGATCCATGTTGCCTTCGCGGATCACGGACCGATTAAGGTACAATGATCCTTAACCGGCTCCGATACCAATTGAAGGACCGAAAACGGCGACCAGAGGGGGGGGGGGGGTAAATGGGAGCCTCAAAATTTTCTTTCGAAATTAAGTGGCCGCTGTCCCAACTTCACCACCAAGCACGCAACAAAGCACCGTGATGTCCACGACCCAAATGAGTGGGTGGGTGTTCCCTAAGAACACAGCGGGACATCACAAATCCAACACAAAAGACAGAAATCAAATCGGAGCACCGGAATGCAAAATAGTCCCAAAATAAGATGTTGCCTTTGCTGAAATTACTGTAGCAATTCTGGCAACAGCAAGCAACTCAGTTAGCAGGCTCTTGCAAGAGCTGATCCAGGGAGAGCAAAATAAGTTCACTGAAGCAACACAGTTACAGTAGCAACGAACACTATAGCAACGAGATTTCTCAGGCTCTGAAAGCTAGCTGCTGTAAGGTGCTGCAAGTCTGCTGCTCAGCCTTGCTGCTGATGGAATTTCACACATTGATCAAACTCTGAATTAAATAGAGGAGCAGGCATCGAGCAGATAGATTTCTGATAGACTGAAAGAACTAGCAACAAAAAGAACGTTACTCTGCAGAAAGTACCATTCAGTAGAATCTCAAGCAATTAGAAAATCAAGCATAGATCAGCTTTGAGAGGGAATTAAATATTCCAATCACTATTGCTTGATTGAGACACCTCCAACAACTTGAGATGAAAAATACACGTGAAGTGCTGCTTCTCTCTTGCTTGCTGATCGTTGCTAGTATGAACTCAGAGAAAAGGAGCAGGCACAGAGCACAAGCGAAGAGAGCAGCAAAGCTACTGCTGCCGAACTGCTCAAGAACAGATGCACACAAGCAACAAAGAAATTACTGCTTGAAGCTGGCAATTAGTGGTGTGCACAGCAGCTACCCTGTACCTGATGCTGGTGACCTGAATTCATTCAAGTAGCTTCTGATGGAAGCCTGATGCACCACGAATCAGAGAACAGGAAACGACGAACTCAAACCCAAAAATAAACAGGAAGAGGGAGCACCAATGGGATTGCACATCGGGACTGAGCGGCTACGCACGACAACCACCACTACAAGAACCAGTCGATTTGGGACCTGGGCCAATTGCAAGCACCACTCAGGTGAGTGCACACGAAGAACCAGAGTCCGACAGAGACGAACTGGGAAGAACGCGCAGTAAACAGGCAGGCACAAAAACGAATGGATTTCACTCGATTCAAAAGCTCTTGCTCCCAAAACTTGCACAGATGAAATTCAACTAGCTACAAACTCATCCCCAAGAAATCATTGTCCGAGATCAACCCAAACTCCGAAAAAATCAGATCGTAGCTAGCACGAAAAAGGGAAAAACGAAGAACACATTGAGACGAAAAATCATACACCAAAATGATGAATCCCGAAGGACATCTGTGAGGTTAGGGCCTCACTTCTCACACAAATGTCATACAAAATCCATCACGAAATTTTAGTTCATCACCTCTCTCTAGAACTCAGGAGGAAAGGAAAACTAGGGTTAAGGAAAAATGAAAATTGAAAGAGACAAGGGAGGGAGGTGGTTGCCTTCCCCTCTTACCGCCTTATTACAATTTACAGAAAACACCCTAACTACTACTGCTGCTAAACAGGCGAGGCAGCTAGCCCTAAGACATTCTGGGACAGCCTGTGACTGAAAATATGATCGGACGACCCCGCTTCATGCTCGAGTTGCCGTCGCCTTGACGCAACCCCAGAGATTCCGCCGCGTGTCGTCCCGTTTCCCGCCGGAAGCAGCTCCGCCCGGGTTTTGAGGCCCAAACCCGAAAACCGTCCTGAACCGCGTCCCGCCGACCCGCGTACCGCTCGAGTCCCTTGACCATGTTCAATCGCGCCTGTCGAAGTCGCAGTGTCCACCACCGCAGTTGGCGCTCCGGCATCCAAGTCCCTCGGCCCAAGTTCCGCGTTCGTCCTTCACCGCTCCCAGTCCATCGGCACGGCCCGCTCACTTGACCTTCACTTCGCCATCCGCCCTTGCATCCGAGCCCAACACCTGCACATCACAAGCCGACCAACATGCCAAGTGAACTCTGTTGACAATTACTAATCACAATCCGGACCAAGTCCCCACTTGGGTCCGCAGACTTTGACTCTTTTAAGCTACTTTCAGCTTATTCATTCAGCCCTACTATTTTACAAACTTGGAACAGTGACAAATCAGCCACAGAGCAAAGCTTACTGGGTTGTCAGCAATGCGCTTATTGATGGGATTTGGCCCAATGGACTGACTCAGATGCTCAGCCAATAAGAATCAATCAACCAGGAAAATGTAAAATGCCACCCTCAACTCCTGATGTTTGGACTTCAGCTAACATACTGCAGCTTGTTAGATATATATTTCGTCTGATGCTGCAGCAGATCTATCCGCCTTATCCGCCTCTGAAAGCGATTTTTCGAAGTGCTCAACATATTCTTCCTCTTAGTACCATCCGTCACATGCTCTAGTACCATCCCACTGAAATTACAGCAATAAATGAGAGAAGAATGTGAATTAAAATATCATCACAAAGAATAGTCAAAACCTTAAACAAACATGAGAAAACAACTTTCATTGCGATCAGGACACGTGTAGACGACACGATCATTGTTGGGACCCGGCTGCTTCACTTGGTACTCCAACACAATCTTCTTCCTACACTTGCCGCACGCAATGAGATGGAGATCCGGCCTCAGTCCTCGCTTATGAATTCCACATGAGCCCGAGGAACCAGAAGCGGTCGCCATGAGCTAACTATACTCAATTTAATCAACTACTACAAATTTCTCATTTTCTATGCCATGAAATTAAAATGAGCTAGCTGATCTCATTTTCCATGCCATGAAATTAATTGAGCTAGCTACAAATTTCTCATTTTTCTATGCCATGAAATTAAATTGAACTAGCTATAAATTTCACATATATACTAGTTTTGATGAACTACTATAACCTTCCTTCATCCAAATTTGACTATAACCTTCCTTCATCCAAATTTGCAAACTATCAAGTGATTTCGACATTAAATGGGGGTACAAATAAACAAAAATCCACCATTCTTCCCTCTTTTAAAAAACCACAAATTCCTCTATTTCTAAACCACGAAATGAGAAATGCTAGTGTTGAAACAAGAGAGGATTAAGTTGGTAACCTTTTTCAACCGAAAAAAAGATGGAGGAGCCTTTGAATGCTGAGATGGACGACGACGACGACGAAGAGCAGAGCCGGCCGAGAGCAAAGAACAAAGAGCTTGAATGTGGCTCGGGCTAGAGGAAGAAGAAAGGGAGTACAAAACACGGGATCTTTAGTCCCGGTTGGAGATTCCAACCCGGACTAAAGGTTACCTCTAAGTCTAGTCTCAATTGGAGCCCCCAACCGGGATTAATAGATCTGTCCCGGTTGGAGCCTCCAACCGGGACTAGAGGGTGACCTTTAGTCCGGGTTTATTGCCTCAACCAGGACTAAAAGCCCCCGCTGCAAAAGCCTGCCACCAGAGCTGTTGGGTTGGTGGTGCAGCATGGGCTTTAGCTCCGGTTGGAGACTCCAACTGGGACTAAAGGTGACTTTAGTTCCGGGTCCAAATTAAGCCGGGGCTAATTGAGAAATGCGAAAGTCTGTTCTCTGCTAGTGAATAGAGCACGCGCATATAAGTGGATGTGTATAAATATAGAATCTTATAAATAATTTAATCAACAAATGTCCATCAGACACATAGCTTTATTAAACGTTCTTCTGTAAATGCAGAAATTAAGATTACATAAGAGAAATGAAAAAGCAAGAAAAGCATGTGTTACAACAACGTGGAATGGCAAAATATCATACTATATAGTAGTGCAGGCAAACCGTGGGCGCGGAGCGAGATAATGATTATGCTGACTTTAGTTTCTCAAACTTGAAGACAGGTTTGCGTGGATGTTGTTGAGTTTGCTCATTCAAGTGTGCCGCGTAGGCAGCTTTTTCATCATAACCCTGAAGCCACACCATGTCGAGGGAAGAAAGTTTTTTAATACCTGTCTCCTCGTTCGAAGAAATCCAGAAATCCGATCCTTTGGAGCAATGGATTATCAGCACTTTAATCTCTCTGGCTATACTCTTTTCTTGAAAAGCTACCTCTAACTTGTTGGAGCTGCAATCAATCTTGAGAACCCGTGGACTTATACCCTCCTCAGCCCTCTTGAATTCTATCTTTCTTACATGAGCCTTTATACATATACGACGTAGGATGCCAGTACGGGGCAACGATTCCACTAATTGATCCATGCTCACTTGGCTTGATATAATCACCTCAATATCAAACTTTTTGAGATTCTTGATCCAGGTCCAGGCTGGTAATTTGTGTACATTCCCATACAACTTGAGGCTCCTGAGCGCCTTAGGTGCATTGTTGAGGCTGCTAAGTTCTGTGCAATCCTCCTCGTCGTCGAGTACCAGTGACAAGGATTTAAGATCATCATGAGCTGAAAAGACATCACATAAATCCTTACAGTTCTTCTTACTAATGCCACACACGCTGAGCTTTAGCAGTTGTGGAAGCTTTTTCTTCCCTTTAAGCTTCTTCAGGAAGTCCTTGCCACGTGCACTTTTGATATTCACAGTACCAAGAGTATGCAAGGCAGGCATCTTCTCGATTCCCTCAGGAAGCTCCACACAACAGCAGAGTCTGCTGGGCAATCGGGAGGACAACCGGGATGACAGTATGGATGATGTCCAGCAGCCATCAGCTTCTTTATCTTGTGATATTGTTGCTTCAGCTTCATCGTTGTCGTCTTCTGATGCGGCTTTTGTCCAGTCTTCAAATGGCAAAAACTTACAGCCAGCCCGAATGTATCGAATCTTCTGCAGCTTAATAATAGCCCGTGGCAGTGTGACTATGGAGGTGCCTCTGATATCTAGACTCTCCAGCTGCTTAAGGCCACCCAATGATTTTGGCAAACAGGTAATGCTTTTGCATCCTCTTAGACAGATGAACTTGAGGCTCAGCAGAATCTGAAAGATAAGCTCAAGGTCCCCATTTCCTAAACCATACGTTCCCTCTAAATCTAGCACTCGGATCCGTTTCATCTTATCATGGATGAAGAATGACTGCCACTCCCCATACACCGTCAAAGACCGCAGCCGAGACATGTCGATGCTCTCAAACACATGCTTCTGGTCCCTTTCCCAGCTTTTCATTATAGTCAGGTGCTGTACTGTGCGTTGCGAGTTTGGCTTACATTGTCCTTCCAGTGCAAATACAGGATTATCTTCCATTGGTTGCGAAATGATGTATTCACGGAAGAACCCACTGGTTTGGCGCAATGGCATGGCTGGTAGTCTCTGGACTATGCCCAGTTTAACAAGCTCATCAAAGAGACTTTCAGCATTCTCCTTTGCACTACGACCAGTTGTGCCTCTTGAGTAACCCTCTGCGATCCATCGCCTCAGCAAGTGAGCCTTCCTTATTTTGTAGTTTGTAGGAAAAACTGACAAATAGGAGATACATGTCTTCACTGAGTCTGAAAGATCACCAATATAGGACTGCATCCATGATAAAACACCCCTTAAATGATGGAATTGTGGGTGATTTATCAATATGGTCACAAGGTCATCATTTATATTCTTCGCCCAGAATGTGGAAGGGGATTTGGCCACAGCATCTATTATTTTGGGAAATCCACCACACTTGGCCGCAATGAGTTCTGCATGTTTCTTATCACGGTCATCCTTCCATTCCTTGTTCTGCCTCGCAATCTGCATTCAAAATTAAGTTTTGTCAAATTTAAGTTGGTCAAGTTCAACTCGTCACTAAAATTAGTTTCAAGATTTAACAATGGGCTCAGCAGAACATAAGCATCCACTGAGATATGTTTGAACTGTAAAAAATAATACAAAGATTGATTGAAAAAGGATAAATAATAATATACTATTAACAATGCTAGCTTCTTAATGCACATTTGGTGTGTCTAGATTGTGAGAAATAGTATGCTTGACGCTGGGTTTCAGGGAGGGGAGACTATAGATTCAAGGCTCTGTCATTTCCTGAAAACATACATGGGCTCCCTATCCATTATCCAACAAAGGGCTGCAGAGATTGAAGCAACAGGGAAGCTCTGATTATTATTGAGAGTCAGGCCTAATGGCACCGGGGTAGCACATGAACAGAACAAGAGGTAGATTCATCAGCGAAGTAGTAGTTTCAAAAGCTTTGGATGCAAGTTTTGACTGCATTGTTTACAGGTTCACAAGATTGGGAGGATGCGGAATGAAGAAGTTCATGAACTAGCACATTCTGCTATTAGGTTGAAGGAAAGTCGAGTTTATTTTTCCTCATTTCCTCATTGTGTTATGTTGCTTATTTGTAAAAGCAATCCTAACACAGATATCAGCACATATTGTATCCTTGCTAATTATCTTACCACGTTGACATTTTGCTGATGTGGCAAGCTACTAAAGAGAAGAAAAAATAAAGAAACCGTTAGGGCCTGTTTGGCACAACTCACAGTAACGTCAAAAGCTATTATGAGCTGTTTTTATGTCAAAAATTGCTTTCAAAATAGATTCATGGTTGAAGCTATTTCTCTCCCTTTCACGAAATCAGCTTCATGCTGAAAGTAGCATATGCCAGCTCTCTCTCTCTCTCTCTCTCTCTCTCTCTCTCTCTCTCTCTCTCTCTCTCTCTCTCATTTCTCTCTCATCCATTCATGAACCTGTTAGTGAAGCTATTTGCCAAAAAGTTTTCCAAAAGCACTCAACTTCACCTGGAAAGTTGCTCTGTTTTCCAAAAATACAACTTTACTAGCGAAACTGAGTTGTACCAAATGGGGCCTTAGAAATGACGTCTACACACGCGCTGAGGCATAGGAATATTAGTGTTTTCACTACTTATGGTTTAATGGGGCACATGTTTTCGAAATTGAACGAAGTTCGATATCTACATGGGGAGATGCTCATGATGTTATGTTATGATTGGCTTATCAACCCTTTCTATGGCATTAATATTGCACTCGTTTATTCAATGCATTGGAGTTATATCACTGCTTGCTAGCTATGGCCTTAGAGGCAAAACATCATTTACTGGGCATAATGATGTGGCTTCATATCTTGTTGGGTGTGAAGAGACATGAGATTTGGCATTTGCATTTCATATGCATTATGATTTCGGTCTATGGCATGTATATCTACACTAAGGCTTTAGGAGAGACTGTTAGAAGTAATGGTTCTCAAAGGTTTGGCAGTGATTAAACTTATCTTTTCTAAGTTGTATCTCTTCTTTGATCTATATCATTGTTTATTATTGGATACTTACGATTGAAGATTCATTGGCGTTTAATGAAATTACAGTTTAAATAGCTTGTTAAAGTAGTTACATGCTGATATTTTGCATCTCACGTCCTATTTATGATTTTCCAGAAATTTGTGTGGCTTTGCTTGAAGGGTCGATAAACAGAAGCACACGTTTCACAATCTTACCATCATCTAGTGATAAAACTTAGGCTATAATAGTAGTTCTAGAACTCAGCCTCCATCATCTAGAGATAAAACTTAGGCTATAATAGTAAATGTTATAGAACCCAGCCTCTATTGTGGGTTAACTTTAACTTAGACTTGTGGTTCTTGCTTGGTAGTTTCTTGTTGAACTTTTGTTGATGCTATATATTTAGTGTGTAATATCTCTCTACATGTTGTTGCTTCTACCGTGCACTCGAAGAGATGCTGCCAGAATTTCGTTGTACACCCCAGTTGTTACGTTTTTCGTAGAATTTGAAGTAAGAGTTATTTTGGGTGTTACAAAAGCATATAGAATGTCTGTGTGTTTAATTTGCATATGCATTTAATTTGAATAGACACTATCACAAGTTTTGTCTTGAGGAAAATATTAAGCTTGACCAATATTATAGAGGAGAGTGTAAATATCTGTTACACCAAATAATATGATTGTTCTAGTGAGAGTAATTTAGTCTGACAAATATTGGAAGTCTTCTCCATAAATTTCATCAATCTTTGAAAAAGGTAAAAATAAAATTCAGAACGAAGAAAGTACTACTCTTGACACTAATGTAGAATCAATTCATGCAACCCACATGAGCGCAGGGCCGTTGGGCATAATTACTAATTCATTAGATCATGAAGATGTAGCTCATCAAAAGCCGGAAAGCACTCTGAAATGCAGGATAGTACAAAATACGGCTACATAAGTTGCTCAGAGTCTATAGTTAGGCCCAATGCTATGTTCATTTCTGGTCTTGGTGATTGAAATGACAACACAATAAGAAAGAACTAGGATATGTGCTAATAAGATGATGTGTGTGATCGGACTCTGGTGTATAAACCTTCATACTCGAGCATGCAGGGAAATAAATATTTGCTTGAGAGGAAAGTAAGAACACACCTTTAAGAAGAGATTAAATGCTGATTTATCATGTAGAGCTACCATATGGATGGTTCTTTGATCGGGGTCGTTGTAGTTATAGACGCAATGTTGTGCAATACTCTCGTCAGTTGTGATGACAAGAATAGAGGACTCTGGATGATGGTGGCCCAAGAGGGCTTGCTTGATGGAGTCCCAGTCACCAGTGGACCGCAGGCCATCAATAACCACTAGGCATTTTTTCTTATGGATAATTTCGTAACACCATTTAATTGGGTTATGGCCTTGAATGACACCAACTGCTGTTTCTTCCATTTCCCCAGGATCATATGAATTGAAATCAAGAAGTAAGCGGCGTGAGAATTCGGCAAGATCAAACGGCTCAGGCACATGAACCCAACTGAACCTTTCAAACCGGACCCGGCGATATTGATCCTTGTGCAGCAGCACTTCCCTTTTTGGAAGCTCAGTTTCTTTTATCATGTTCAATGAGTAAGCCATTACTGCGTAGTAGTATAATCTTAGAAGAGCTGATTTCCCTACACCAGTGGCCCCCCACACCGCTTTCACACCACAATTACTCTTGTGATTCTGAACCATCTTCCCGAGCCATTGTTCTTGATCTGGTGTAATATATGTCACGAACTCGAGCAATGCCGCCTCCATTCTACGAGAACAACCATGGCTGCCGAAACGGTCGTCGTGGCCCCAAAAATAATATTTGCCCTACACGTGAGAGACAGAGAAGTGGTAGGATGTGAATTGTTAAGAGCAAGGGCTAACAAGAGCATGGCAAATAACTTGGGCATCTGTTGGCTGTATAAGAATACCATGTCACATAAAACACTGATATAATGGGTAGGGTATGATTCTCGCTGTTAGATTAGCTTTACAGAAGATTAAAAAATTTGACTACATGTGTGTGACCATTCATCATATTTGCCGGGAATGAACATAATATGTTCAGATCAGAGATTGCATATCTATAGGTAACACTCACAACAATCATTCACAAGCTCGCACAGTAGAGTACGTATGGAAGAGATTTGATGCAAAGCCAGCAAACGCTAGCACAAGGATGACCATTTGGCGTGATGAGGAACACATGATCAGGGGAGAGAGGGAGCCGGGCAAACAAAATGGCCACCCGACAGCTCTCCTCGATGATTCTTTCCCAGTAGTGATTTAGCCGCACGACAAGTTCACCGCTGGAACATTCTCTCTCGTTTTTTTTTTTCTCATCCAGCTCAGATTTTATTGACCCGTAGCTCGTTTTTTTTTTTCTCATCCAGCTCAGATTTTATTGACCCGTAGCAACTCTTAGCCTGCTGACTAGACACCGCCATACTTGCTCTAGTACAACCTGTTGCAGGATATGGGTCTTTGCACGCCATCTTTTAGTCCACGTAGAAGTTAGCTCTTCAGTATTAATATAAGGTCCATTTTATTCTCTCCTAAAATTTCTTAGATTAATGCGTGTACTAGCTAGCTGTAAACTCAGAGCCGGCCGATGATCGCGAAACACAGCGCATCCGTGGAACGGACATTCCAGATCGCGGTTCGGGAACATGCATGGTCATATATTGACGGGTCGGTGTCAGGGACGAGTTTTCGGTGGTAGTTTACAAGCTAATATAGACCTAACCCTCTTAATGGATAATTTCCTATAACTGATGATTGTATAAAGAATACTATCATTTAATGAGACAAAGCATGTATTGAAAACTAAGAACAATCAGCTGTGGCAAGCATCAATGTAGAAATCTTTGTTGCTATATGGGATGAGTACCTGAACAACAATTGTTGGGGGATTAAAAAAAACTGAAAGTGTTATGCACTAAAATCTAGGATCGATAGAGATACGTAGAAACAGAGATAGAGATGTATTGAGAAAAAATAAAATAAAATGGTGTATTATTGGTGTTATGATTAGGACGAGTAAACAATGAAGAACACAAGATCAAACCACAGGGAGACACAAGATTTAACGTGGAAAACCCCTCCAATGCGAAAGGGAAAAACCACGGGCGCCAGCCAGCAAACACTCCTCACTATGATCAAGAGTCTGGGTTACAACGCCGTAGCCTCCGGCGACGGGCCTCCGCTTCGCTCCGTCGGAAGTCGGCCTTTATCTTGGGGAATGAATTTGGAACATATTCAACAATTGGTAGTGGACAAATTTGCATTGGGAAGTCATAGTGTCAAGCATTTTGGACACAATTTATTAAAGACTAAATTTCAGTGGATATCTTTGAATTTGTCCCGATTTCTCATCTAGGTCTTGTGGCGATGTGTGACCATATTGGCTAGGCAGTGGTATCACGACGCTATGGAGAGGCCCCAAGGCACGGACGCAGGTTGCTGCGGGCTCCTAGGTGCGTGGCTACGCCAATGTGGAAGCCTCCATGCTTGGGCAGCAGTCGGTCCTAGAGATCACTGGAAAATGTCGAGATGCCGCAGCACTACGACCGCGGCCCGACATCGTTGCGAGCGATGCTCGGCCTCACCACGCTGTGAGCCCGGCCGGTCGCTTCACCACCGGTAGTTCTATGCGGGCCGGAGGAGAGCCGCACGACCGAGGGTCGTCGTCCGTAGTCTCACCGTTTTCTCTGCACCCACGCCCTGTGCGCACGCTACCATGACCTTGCCACGCCGCATGTGCAGTAGTTCTCCATCCGTGGGGCCAGAAGGGGAGGAGCTAGCTTGTCCACTGGTTCTCAGTCTCAGCGGATGGGAAGGAGGGGAGATCAGCAGACGCGCGAAGAAGAAGAAGAAGAAGGCGAGGACTGTGCGTGGATTCCTCTAAATAATCATGATCAGGTGCTTTGGTAGTGCCTGGCGATGAATATAGGCAGAGACATCATATGATTCTACGTGATGTATGATCAGTGTGCGGAATGCAGCATTTGTATTTAACTAGTGCGCGGCAGTGTATATGCTCATATATGAGTACTATGCATGTAAAACTAACTTTGGTAATGCAGTATATACCAGTAGTACTTGAACTGTGGAGGTTGCAAAATTAAAAGGAGAACTGATGTGTACCTTTTGTGCGAATAACGGACCAATAAGGGCAGCTTCCTTGGCTTCTTCCTGTTGTTTGTCGTCGTCCATCTTCCTCAACGAATTATCTTCGCATTGCTTGGCCACCGCTTCTTCATTTGCAATAATGACGATACAGCTCTTAGTGTCCTCAGGCACGAGTCCTGCACCTTTTATCGAATCCCAATCCTCTTTCGACTGCAGGCCCTCAATTACGATAAGGAAGCGAGACCGACGCACGCTCTCTTTCATGACAGAAAGCCAGCTTTCGGACATGTCCTCGTCTTCATTGATCTCAGAGAAATTGCACCAGACGAATTCTTCAAAATTTACTCCCTTGAATTTTGCACTCTTATTCTTTATGGCTTGGTACACATCACCAACAAGACTCGCTGTGTCACCACCCTCGTCCCCCCACAGCGAGATCACTCGACGCTGTCCAAGCTGCCCGACGAGTCCTGCTATTTTAATACCGGACGGCTGCGTGCAATAAGACCAAGTAAACACAGTGTTATTAGACTGTAAAGACTAGCTCGTCTACGTGTCGATATTGAACATTTAGCTAGTTAGAATATTATTAAATTTATAAGATTTCATTTTATTCATGTATTAATTCCAAGCTATAGTGCTTACTTAGTTACTTTACCTTGTATATTTGGGCCATGTTTTGTTCCTAATACATAGTACCTATCTGCAGGTGTACCTCTCTCTACGAACCGGGAACTTATAATTAACTCCCACGTTCCTGGTACCTACGCACCAGGAATTTGTGACTGTGGTTTCATTACCACACTTATGCAAAAGTTAAGTACGAATAATATTTGTTTTAGTATATTATCATGCTGGGAAAATGTTCCCTTAACAGGCCACATAATAATGACATAGGTGGTTCACTGTATGTTATATTAATACTCTATGATAACACAACTTGTTCTTCTATGCAAGTTGATACTGTTTGACTAAAACACAAATCAATATTGGTTATTTAATTTTAATCACATTATGTGTTAACGTAGAGGACCCTAATGAGCCTCTAGGCTAATAATACTCACCAGGCCCACTAGAAAAAAAAATAAATCCAAAATTTTCTCATACAAAAGTCAGAAACATCTGGCCACTATTCTATATACTCCCAACATTGTTAGCATAGGCATTGATCTATTCTAATTTCTAGATAACTAACCACCTCTCTGATTGTTAATAGGAGCGCATTTGGGATTCCTTTAGTGTAAATAGTTATTGTAACGCTTAAACTAATGTCATCTTGAGGTTTGTACTACTACGCATCCTAGATCTCTTATCAAGCTCTACCATTGTTCTTAAGAAACATTATGCATGATTGAAATGACTGTTTATGCGATCATAGTAATTACGAGTGCAATCCATGGTATAAAGTTCTTATGTTTTTTTTAAAAGTACAAAACAGTGTTAGTATATAAGAGATACAATAAACACAAGAGTTTCAATTTAACTTTAGATTTAAAAATGGCAGTAATCAGTAGCGCTATTATTTGAAAATCAAAATATATGTTCATGACGTCAATAGATATAAGCTGCAACAAGAGCTACCATAGTCTAAGGTAATTAAGGTTTTAACTAAACGATAATCAAAGATACACAAAAGTGTCATGGAAGTGGAAAAATCATGGACATATATGAAAAACCATAGGGACCATCATGTGTTAAGTATCTACTTTGCTTATTATGATATAAAATAATGAAAAAATAGGCGATCTAATATAAATAGTTTTTATTTGCTAAAAGTATTAAATAATGACTAATAATGCTTATGTCCTGATATGCTAGCCGGTGCAAGGGCATGGGTTGATGTAACCAATGAAATATGATTAGTACAGGGAATATTTTAAAAATGGTTGCTCCAGGGCCTAATAAGAGGTGGGGTTAGTTACCTCATAAAATGCGTAAATGTATCGATGATCATTATTAGAGAATTGTGCAAGCTGCAATACACGATATTCCTTCCCCGTGCACAAAAGTGCAATCCATAATTGCTGCGTCAATATGACGATCTTGCTGCCATTGTGAAGTTCCGGTAGATAGAACTTGATGAGATCCCATTCCACAGGGGAGGATAAATCTTCTAGGATAATGAGGTACTTGTGCTTGCTTAACAGTAGCCTGAGCTCTTCATGTACTTTACTAGTGTGTCCTGCTGGCGAGAGGTCTGCACCAAGTGTTTCCTGCTGCTGAGATGTCACGTAGAGCTGATTCAGCAATATCTTGAGAAACTCTTGGATGTTAAAAGGATGCATCAGCTTCACCCTGGCGCGGGCTTTGAATTCCATGCAGATATTTTGGTCACAGTAAGCCGCGTTGAGAATGTGCGTGGCCTCAAGATCCACTTCTGCTGCTCTCCACACTGAGATCACACTGAGCTTGTTGCTCCGTCCATCGGAGACCAAATGTTGGAGGCTGCACTTGAAGGATGAGCTTTGCTTCCCGTTGGCCTTCCACAGGTATCTTAGAATGTCGACTGTTGAGGGGTAAGCAGTGGAGTCAAGCTGCTCCGGAACAGGTGGCGGGGTGGTGGTGGTGGAGCCGGAGGTGTCATCCATGCCCAAGATGCTGTTGTACCGCATGTTCCTCTGGCTCACCTCCTCCACCCTTGCCTTGAGCTGCTTTAACTCAGCAACTGCCTGGTCCAGGTGTTGGGTCCAAGCTGGTGCCATCCAGGGTGGCAATGGCACGATGCGCCACACCCAGGACCAGCGGGCCCGGGCCGAGGTAGTGTCCAGGTGGATAACAAACTCAACACAGTCTTCCACGTCGAGGGCCAGCTCACGGAGCTGCCGCACCCACGTCTTCTTCAACTCGTTGCTGGTACTCTCCTTGTTATCCTTGGCCACCTTGAGGAATGACTGCATCATCTGAAACTCGCCGACGATGAAACGCAGGTCTTGTTGCGCCGCTGCCTTCAGCTTCGTGTCTTCATCGATAGCCGCAAGGACTCTACCCACAGTCCCCTCCACCGCAGTCTTGGTCAAACTAAGTGCCATGTCCGCCATGGTGGCGTCCTCTCTCTCTCTCTGTCTCAATGTGTGCGAGTGCGTGCTCTCTACTAGCTTTGTGCTTTTGGTGTGTAGATGGCAGCTGATGGATACTGGCTGATGACCGATCCTGAGAGTATATATATAGTGCAAAATTGCCTCTACTTCCTTTGTCCTAGAATAGAAGACGTTATCGTTTTCCCAGGAGCTAACCATTTTTAAGTTTGGCTAATTATATAATAAAGAGTATTAATATTTATAATACATTATTTGTATCATTAGATAGATCGTTGATTATACTTCCGTAATAAACATATTTGAAGATATACATGTGCACACAAATTTTATTAACCAAGTCAAAGTTGACAAATTTTGATAAGCACGCAACCCTACAACGTCGTTCTTTGTAGGATGGAGGGAGTAACTAAATAGGACATGGCAGAGGAATCTGTGATGCATGAGACCTGAGGTCAAGTTACAAAATTAACCTACCGAGCTTCGGGCTTGACTCTCTTAATCTTTATTTGGCGTGCTCATGTAGTACTCTAATCCTGCACATGCACTGCCGGATTCCTCGGATCGTACGTAATAGAAGAGTGGTGGGTGCAATTCTTGGAACCGAGGTAGCATGGTACTGCAACTAAACATGTACTCACCGTAACCTATAGGTCCTAAACAAAGGCAATGTAGTAGCAGTGGCACGTTATAACGAGCTGACACCGATCCATTATTTCCCGTGCATGTTGTTGTACATATATTAATAATGTGGGGGCCAGTATATTTATGAGTTATGACCTTATTAGCTTACAAGAGTCACATTATGATATGCATTTTTTTCCCTCTCTACTAGCTAGGCTGTGTGATCGGCAATCAATCACATGTATATTATTACAATGTGTTTGCTAGGTCCTAAAGGAAAAATATTTCCTTCATCACGACTACCGCTCATGCACGTTGATCAAACATGGAACAGCTAGCTAGCGCGACTCTGTCGTTTGATGTGGTTCTAAAGAAATTATATTTTCATCGTATCTACAGCTCATGCACTTTGATCAGGACAGCGCTAGCACGCAACTTGATCAACGCGTAAGTGGACATGATGCGTACAACGCACACATGGATGATGAAATGCTGCCTTCGTCATGCGAGGTATGAAGACTAGGTCCTAAAACGAAAAACTATTTCCTACGTACATCGCAACCATCGCTCATGCACGTTGATCAAACTTGGAACAGCTAGCAGCTAGCGTAGATCTGTTTGATGCGGTCACCTAAAGAAATTATGTTTTCATTGTATCTACATCTCATGCACTTTGATCAAATGTGGGACAGCGCTAGCACAAGGATTCATCGCCGCATAAGTGGGCAACCTACATTAATTGCGTAATCTCTTTCTTCTAAAATAAAAGACGTTCTTGTTTCCCCAGGAGTTAACAGTTTTTAACTTTGTCAGCGAGGCGCCTGTGGTGACTTCGTCAATCTCGAGATCTGCCAGCGCAGTCTTTCGGAGGTGCTCATAAGGGTAGGGTTTGCGACTTGCGTACGGGTGTTCACAGGGGTGAGTGTGCGTGCGTTGTGAGCGTCTGTGTTTGTACTATGTAATTCGCAAAAAATATATATTAAAGAGTATTAATATTTATAATACATGGTTTGTAACATTATATAGATCGTTGATTATACTTCCATAATAAATATATTTGAAGATATACATGTGCACACAAATTTTATACACCAGTCAAAGTTGAGAAATTTTGATAACCACGCAACCTACAACGTCGTTCTTTGTGGGGTGGAGGGAATAACTAAATAGGACATGGCAGAGGAATCCGTGACGAGACTTGAGGTCAAGTTACAAAATTAACCTACCGAGCTTCGGGCTTAACTCTCTTAATCTTTATTTGGCGTGCTTATGGAGTGCCCTAATCCTGCACATGCACTGCCGGATTCCTCAGATCGTAATAGAAGAGTGGTGGGTGCAATTCTTGGAACCGAGGTAGCATGGTACTGCAACTAACATGTACTCACCGTAACCTAGGTCCTAAATAAAGGCAATGTAGCAATGGCACGTTATAACGAGCTGACACCGATCCATTATTTCCCGTGCATGTTGTTGTACATTAATGTGGGGGGCAGTATATTTATGAGTTATGACCTTAGCTTACAAGAGTCACATTATGATATGCATTTTTTCCCTCTCTACTAGGCTGTGTGATAGGTAATCAATCACATGCATATTATTATAATGTGTTTGCTAGATCCTAAAGAAAAAAAAATATTTCCTTCATCGCAACTGCCGCTAATAATGCACGTTGATCAAACATGGAACAGCTAGCTAGCGCGACTCTGTTTGATGTGGTTCTAAAGAAATTAAATTTTCATCGTATCTACAGCTCATGCACTTTGATCAGGACAGCGCTTGCACGCAAATTGATCACCGCGTAAGTGGACATACGTACACCGCACACATGGATGATGAAATGCTGCCTTCGTCATGCGAGGTATGAAGACTAGGTCCTAACGAAAAACTATTTCCTACATCGCAACTACCGCTCATGCACGTTGATCAAACTTGGAACAGCTAGCTAGCGTAGATCTGTTTGATGCGGTACACAATGACTATGAGCACAAAAGCTTTTGACCTATGTTGGGATCAAATTTGGACACATCGTGAAAATAGGCTAGACCGGGTTTGGCCTTTGTGCCGGGCCCCGCCAGTAGGACACATGTCACCCCGGGAGACCTTGTGAAACCTGGCTTGGTCGATTCCGAACCGATTAATAGATTAGATCGGTTTTTGACAATGTTTTGACGAGGGAGACTTGAGGACTTATCCTAATACGTGTTTCCTACTGGGATAAGACCACCCCCATCTATATATATATATGAGAGGATCATGTCCGATTGAGATCTTAACCATCCAATCGTCAAAATACATCTACAAAGTAGACTTTTCAGTGGTTCGCCCCTATGTTGCTGTTGTGCTCGACCCTCCGTGAGTTTAGTCAGCGTTCTAGACAGCCTCCGTGGTTTCTAGGGCAAACTCCACGTGCATCCCTCCGACGGATCTTTCCGAGGGCTATTCGGGAGTCTTCCGGCGAAGGACGGGCGCTACATCGACCATCAACCTCCTCTGCTGCAGTTACCGGTCGTCCCGACGACCAAACGACCTCAACCCTAACCTTCCCGGCGTCAACCCGCGCAAGGCGGCTTAGCCGACTCCCAGAGTTAGCCAGGCCTTATGCCAGTCTATTTTTCAACCAGTAAAGTACTCTCACGCCTATCTATTTATCCTCCGGGTAGGCGGCTAGGCCGGGTTTTGCGGCTGTGCTGTTTCGTCCCGTCTCGCTTCGTGCACGGCGTGTGCAACCTAGCACTGCTGGTGTGTTGTCCAGAAATTGCGTCAACACACTTTTTGGCGACTCCACCGGAGAAGAAAGCTCTAGATCAGATCCAATCTACTAGCAACATCGTGGGCGGAGAAGATGGAAAGAAAAGCAACAAAAACATCAGCGAAGACAACATCGTCAACCCCACGTCCATCGATGAACTTCCCGAGGAGCTAAGCTACAAGACAAGTTTGATGCCGATACCCAAGCTTTTCTGAAGAGCCGTGATAAGAATCGGCACAACAAGGTTACTCAATTCTGCGAGCCTGACTTCGGAGATTCGTCGTCTTCATTCGGTGAAGGGGGCATGAAGACCGAAGATGAGAGGCTACTAAAGAGGCGGAAAAGCTCAAGGCTAAGGTAAATGATGATGAAATCCCCTCCTCTATTTCCCATGATGGTTTAGCTCATTTAGTTGAAGACATGGGTAAGCAAATTAAAATTTCTATCGATGAATCTGAAGCAAAGATTAATAAGCGAATATCAAAAATAGAGGAAAAATATTTGGTTTTTTAGATCCTGATAATCAACCCAAACTTAATATGTCATTTGATTTTTATGAAAATCAACCAGATTATGCTACAACTAGTCAGCTTCAATCGGGTCATTCGGCACATGAAACCGATAGAACCGATCGTGGTATGGCTGGCTCATCTTCTAGACAGGTGAATCCAAATGGGCAATCGGTGGGTCGTAACACTGGTTTACCTAATCCCCCGCCGTCACATAGTCAGATTCCAGTTGCCAATGATGTTACTCCAAATTCTCTTCTAAAACCGATGTAGATGCTATTGTGGATCGGTTCAAAGTGGAGATGACAAAGTTAATGAGAGAAGTTTAGGGATAACCATTAAACCTATTCAAAGTTCATACCAGAAACCGTATCCCTCCACCTATGATGTTTTGAGAGAACCACCTGGTTGGAGGATGCCTGATTTTCAAAAGTTGAATGGTGATGATAGTAAAACCACGATGAAACACATTGGCACGTAGCTTACTCAATTAGGAGAAGCTAGTGCTCATGATTACATGAAAATTAGATGTTTTCCTTTATCTCTATCGGGTATAGTTTTTGCTTGGTTTTCATCATTGCCTCCCTATTCGATTAACACTTGAAATGATTTGGAGGAAAAATTTCATAATTATTTCTTTAGTGGTGTGCAAGACTAAACTGTCTCAGCTCACATCGGTTGTCAAGGGCGTGATCTTTTTCTTGATTATGCTAAACATTTTAGAGAAGTTAAGAGCCGATGCTTTAATTTAAATATTTCTGATAGAGATTTGGTAGATTTATTTCTTAATGGCATGAACTGTAATATTAGAGAAAAATTGGAGCATTATGAATTCTATAGCATAAATCATTTATTACAAAAGGCTATTGCTGTAGACTTTCATTTGGTAAATGAATCTAGAAAGTATTATTGGATAGCTGCTCATGTAGTAGAGGGGCATTCCGAAGCCTCAGAGGATAAGAATCTAGAGTGCAACTCTACTGAATTAATATGGTCTCCAAATAAGAAGGGAATTTCTTACCCATCTCTTAAGTCGATTTCTAAAAATAGAAGAAATTAAATTTACTTTTGATGTTTCTAAATATGATCGGATCTTTGATGAATTGCTTAGAACCGATAACATTAGAATTACTCATAATGTGCCATCTAGTGACGAATTAAAAAAGAGAGCATATTGCAAATATCATAATTCTTATAGTCATGCCACTAATGATTGCAATTATTTTCGTCAGCAGATACAATCAGCCCTCAACGAAGGACGATTGAACTTGGCAGAGATGATGGTTGACAAGACTCCTTTTCCGGTGAATATCATCGAGAAAAGAGAGCCTACTATTTTGATTTATCCAGAGCAAGCTGATTTCACGTAAGGCAAGAACGTGATTATCGGCGAACCACGCGAGGCACCGAAACAAGTTTCGGGACGTTAAGTGGTGCTTGAAAAGGGTGAAGATGACAAGACAAATCTAAAAATTTCTGCAGGGTCATCACAGTACCTGTTCCGGCAGCGGCGTTGGGAGGCCACAGCAGCATAGCAGTGGCTAGCCAGGCCAGTTCCGAAAACCTGCCCGGCCGGCAACCCAGCCGAGCTGGCTGTTGGAGCCGGCCAGGCCGCTTCTAGCTAAAACCTGGCCAGGCTGGGTCCAGGAGGCGGCTCAGCCGGTTTCGTCGAATGCGGCGCGACGTCCTCCTCTGGTGCTTCCAAGGTCACTAGTGCTGGTGGCATCCAGGTGATCAAGACATTCGTCCCAAAGCGTCCAAGGATTGGTACTTGGAAGACGAATGCAAATTCAAACAAGGAGAAGTTTGTTCCTAAGAAGCTTTACACGTTCGACTGGCTATCAAAAAATACTAGCAACAAAACACCGATTCTCATAATCGGCCATTGAAAAAAGAGAATCTACACCGCCAAAGCGAGATGAGCAACCGAAGAAGATGATGGTGGCTTCGGTGACAACTCAGGCACAAGAGGTTGCTCGTCCTCGTATCTCTCGTTGGGCTCCTCCTCCTCCACCTCAGTCGCATTGGGGGGCCAATGGAGTTTTTGTGCCATATCCTGTTCTTATGCAACATCAACCAATGAAAGGTTGTCGCTCCCACCACCGTCGACGAGATTTTTGATTGGTGATGGGAAATAGAAGGCTCCAACATGACAAGTATATGTGCCTAAGAGGGCTGTGGAGTCTGTCGTTATTCCCGTCGCGCAACCACCGAAGGAAGTACCTTCGGCGACAATTCTTATTGGCTTACAGGAGGTGCCAATTGTCAACAAAGACAAACCAATAAGGATTGAAGGCCCATCTTCTACCGTCCTGAAAGTTGCCACCAAGGTTGTGGATTAGAAGCTGAAAGATCCTAAATATTTGCAACCGCCCGAGATTCACGCTGAGTTGACGTCGATGATTCACACCTATCCACCATACAACGTCCTCCAGCTAGTTCAGCGTGAGAGACCTCTTGCAGCACGGCAGCCACCACAGACACCACCACATCAGAAACACAGGACAAGTGTTGTGACAGAGATAGAGGATGAGTAGGACGAGGCCATCAGGGCCCTTACTGAGGCAGAGGAGGCACAGGCCGTGGGGGCAGCTCTTGGGGGTAGTGCGGACAACAACTTTCCGTCTGACAACACAGATGAGAACTATGACCCTATCCCCATAGTGCCGCCTCGTGCCCATGACTTTGAGGCTGGCAGTTCTAGCTCTGCTCCACAGACTCATCAGAGTGACACGGTACTGCTAGCTATTCTTCAGAGCTCACAGCAGAGTCAGCAACAGTAGGCACATGAGCAGGCCAGGTTTGCCAAAGTGCAGGCAGCTGCACTTGCATAGGTTCAGGCTCACCAGGATGAGTTCTAGAGGTAGCATCAGCAGCAGACAGCCCTCCAGCAGTAGCAGGCTGCCGTCCAGCAGCAGCAATTCATGCTAGAGGCGTTGGCCAGGATCATAGGGATTCAGCTTTCGAGTACTTCACAGCCTGGCCCGTCCACTTCTACAACTCAGGTGACTATAGCTTTACAGTTGACAGGGCTTTAGAGTCAGCCTTAGTCGACTGCTAGTGTCGACGTGACCCCTCCTCCAGCTCCCCAGTGGTAGGTATCCCAGTTCCCACCGATCGTGACCGGCTTCAATCTAGAGTCTGCATCACAGTCGCAGCTCTTCTACACCTCTAGAGTTTCAGACTATTGTCACGACCGCAACTCCTACCATAGGTACTACCACAAAGATAGTTCTGTCTTCTATCGCTTCCTCTGAGCCGGTTACCATTGACACAACAGCGATAGCGATCGGCACAGTACCTCAGCCGTCGACAGAGCCTTAGCCACAGGTTCCTCCCGCTCCAGACACTCAGGGTCAGTAGCTATAGCTTGAGCAGCCGTCAGTTGAACAGCCGCAGGTTGAGACCCAGGCAGAGCATACTCGAGAGGCACCTCCGACTCATACCACTTCATCTACTGCTCAGCAGACAGAGGGAAAGGGTTCTTCTAGTCCAAAGTCAGAGACTGACATGGCCGCCTTCGAGCTTGTTCCTCATGACCCGTCTGCCCCTTCCGACCCTTAGGTTTTGGTGCTTGACGCCAAAGGGGGATAGGGGGCCATAGATTTAGGGGGAGCGTGTGAGATTTGGTATTTGGCTCTTATTTTGGTTTATTTTGATGTGCTACAATCTCATGCATCATGTTTACTATTTTTATGCATTGTGATATACTCTGTGTGGTGAGATACTCTATGAGACATGTGTGCTTCTTTCCATATTAATGACATGTCTCTTGTCTTGCTTAGTTCATATGTTTCTTCCACGTTTAACTCCATTTCTTAATGAGCTAACACTTGTTGGTACTTGTGTTTAATTCATATATACTTGTGTACCCTGTGTCTTCGTTCATATAAGCATGCCTAACCCTTTGCTCTTATTGTCACATGCTTATATTATTCAAGATTTGAAAACCTCACTTTTTTCTAAATCTATTTGAGGTTGTTGTCATCGATTACCAAAAAGGGGGAGTGTTGACACTTCTTAGCGCAACCACCAGAGACAGGGTGTTAGGCTATCTCTGATAACAGCGCCAGAAGTGCCTTGAGGGGTATTTCTTATGTCTATTGGATAATTCCGCAAGCGCACAGAATATATCGCTGTAGCTCTTCACCCGGGAGTATTTCAAAGTATCGTTATTTATTTTATCCCAAGGGAAAGCGGTTGCTAGGAATAATTAATAAAAGAGAGTGATCCTTAAGTCTATAGCAACTTAGTATCAACTAGTGATAGGGGGGTAAATCGATAAATAGAGGAAAGGGTAATGACACAAAGACACGACAAGGTTTTAGGATAACTAGCAGAGTATAGTTAGATGGGAGGACAACGAGTGAGTATAAGACTCCTATGACTCTTACTTTACTCTTGTGAACTACCTTATCAAATGGACGAATTACACTAAGACAGTTACCTTACTTCCGGTGTGTAGGGTGTAGTGCGAAATAATAGAGGATATAACCTCTACCCGAAGCGCCTACGCTCTTATGGGAGCCTACCTTTTAAGAACTTGCCTAAAACACGTGGAGGGATACTAAGACTAGACAGGGCTGTCACCACCTGCTAGCACCCACTAAGAATCCGTGCAACAAGCGGCAATCAAGGGTAAGATCTAGCCTAAGCACCACGCTTACACTAATTCTCACTACTCTAGCTGGGTACCAAACAGCTAAAGCACCCTATGACAGGCAATGAACTACACACGTGAGCTGGTTACAGGATCACAATCTAGTGTAAATCAACTATAAGGCAAGACAAGACACAACAATACTATAATGAATAGTGAAGCACTAAGTAAAAACTTAGTAAAGTAAAGTAAAGATAATATATTGACAAAGGTAAAGTCTTACAGAAGGAAAGGTACAAGAGCTATACTAGACTCTCCAGCAGACGACTTTGGAGACCCCGAGCGTAGCTCGACTCGATTCTAACTCCCACATTAAACTAATACTACTACTAAAGAATGGAGCTTCTCTTGTCTCTTGTGTATCTTGTGTGTCTTGTGTGTCTTGAGGAGGGTGATGGCAGCCTCTATTTATAGGGGAGGATGGAGAGGCGCCACGACAGTGATCCGCGTGCTCCTTGCCTCTCCACCCTTGGATGAACCACCTCAATACTGCCTCAAAATGGATGGCATTGGTGATTCCATCACGTGGGAAGCATGCTGAAAGGCGGTGGAGTAAGGCGGTGGCCTGGACCCATCAAGGGGGTCGACCGACCCCCTATGACAGGTGGGCCCGGCCAGGTGTGGTCCCCACCAGTCATAGAGTGTCCCCTTGTGCTGGTTATGTCTTGATTGTGTTGTTTCACGCCTTGATCCTTGTGCTTTGTTTCTCTACCGTTGAATGGAAACACATGTTGATCTAATGGTTGAAATGAGCTAGGTGGAGTGTCACACAGATCATGCCACGTCACCAGAGCCAGGTGGGCCCCATGGTGGGGTCGCCCGACCCACACATGGGTCCACACTGAGCTCTCCTCTCTTCTACGTGATGTTGTGCACCATATCTTAATGTTTTATGACCTGTTTGATCTTTCCTGCATTCGCAAGCTAAGAGTACAAGTGGAACTAGTTATTGATAAAATATGTTCATGTCATGCTTATTCTCCCTTGAATCCGAGGCCTGTTGACGGTGTTTCAATGTGGATTTTCATGGTATATCCACCGTCAACAAGATCCCCCAAGCACTACTACAAGACATGTTTATTGTAACGCTTTCTTGTAACATATTGGGCAATGTGTTACAAAGAAGTTGTATAGGAACACAAAGCTATATGTTACAAAAGAAGATTGTAACACAGAAGACTCATTCTCTAAAAATGTGTTACAATAGACGAATATAGTAACACAAAGTCAGTGTTACACGTTAAATGTTACAAAGTATTTGTATGTTGTAACACTCTATTAGGACATTTAAATTATGTTACTAGTATATAACTAATAGTAACACATAGTAATGTTACAATTAAGTGATACAAAGAAACATTAATATTTTTTTAGCAATGAACAATCTAGAATGTTGAAACAATATACATCAAAGTTGAAGTACTCAAGAAGATCTTCAACCTTATATTTGAAACATTTTCCATTTAAGATTGTTTGATGTTTCAATTAACCAAGACAATATTTTGGGAAGTGAAGTTAAAAGAATAGCATGTATTTCATAGTCACATGTTTGGTTGTAGCTCAATGGTAAATGGTAACGTGTGTGACACTCAAGGTTGCAAGTTCAAATCCAAGAAAAACTCTTTTTTTATTTTATCAGTGAATTATAGTAACACTTACAAATGTTCCAATAGATAAGTAATTATGTTACTATTACTAATATAGTAACATTTTTTTACATGTAAAAGAACACATGTCATGTGTTACACTAGATCAAACCATAGTAACATGGCCAATTCTATCACTTAAGTATAAGTGTTACTAAAAACCATAGTAACACTTTTATTAACATACAGTAACACAAGATGGTGTTACTATATCCTTGTTTTGTAGTAGTGAAGCTTAACCTTTGCTCGTCCCGAGCAAATAATTAAACTTAATATCGGTGGATCAGGAGTTGCTACGATGTTCATATTTCCTTAGTACCAAGTGCACAACAAAATACTTCTCTTTTGAATGGAAAAATTGGCTATAAAAATTCACCCATTTTACCTTAGCTCTTTATGGGGCTTGTGGCCTTTCCTTTGCCTTAGGTAGTTAAGAGATAGAACAGTTTAATTTGAGCACTAATTTTCTCATTCTTTGTAAGTTTCATACTGGAGGTTTTAATAATGTTTTGCAAAAGAAAACTTAATGTTCTTCATATGATTCTCTCATGTCACTCAAATAGTGTATAATTCCTTACTAAGGCACAAAATAAAGGTTGCTTTCTCTTTGTTATCCTACTCTAAGAAATGGCTTATGTGGAGCTTAAGGTAGGAATGAAAGAATGTAGCGTACTTACCTTACATATGTTGTAGAGTCAAAGCTTGGATCCAAAGAGAGAAGTGTCAAGCCCTTAGATCAAGATGTGCAAGTGTGTGGAAAAAGTGGACTGTAATACTCCTCTATTTGGAACTGTATCTCTCTCTAATAAATTTTAGAGATATGGCTATCATCTTTCTTTTATTTATGAGCTTAGAATTGCTCATATATTTTCTTTTATTTTCTATGGACTTTCTTGTGTCCATATTTCTTTCTTTTTCTTTCAATTTGCATAGCCTTTTGTCTCTTCTACCATATCAACTAAGAGAGATATTCTATGACTTTAACACATGGAGCATTTATTTAGTGGAAATGAAAGGCATGTGGTTGCGTACTTCCAGTGTAGAAGTAGCAAATATATATGGTGTGTACATGATCTTGATTTTGGGAGCATGATAAGTCTCTCAATAAGGGTCAATAAGACTTAACAAAACTCAATACAAAGCAAATAGCTTATGTGGATGGGCTAAGACATGTGTAGCATATATGGCTGTGGTAGGAATTTATTATCATTTGAGGAACAATAAGGTTTTGATTATTTTAAGAAATCAATCTTCAGTAATCATGCATGCTTAGAACAATATTATAGTAGCTCTTGTTTCACTATATCATATCTCACAACAACTTAGACTTAGTTCTAGCACTTAGCATCTATAAAGTTTTCAGGTTCATGATGATTTAAATAAGCCAAGTGATCCATACTCAAAGAAATACTAAGTTGTAAACTAGACATTAAAGAAACATTAACAGAGCAACTATTCATCATTTTTATGAGGAAGATAAACAATCATGAGACATGGATTTTTTTAAGTAAAGATAATATAACTGAAGAATAATGCAATAAGAATAGGATAGAGGACTTACCTTGGTAGGGGAGAGGATCTCCCCCAAGCTTGACTTTTGCTCATTGTGGTGGCGGGTAGTATTGGAACCATCCCGCCTAGCGTTGTGCTTCTTCATCTTGTATGGCTTGCAATAATTGGGCATTTTATTGTGCCATTCTTAGAGTTGCATCTTGTTCAACTTGCATATCGCCCATGTCGTCGATGAATTGATCCATTTCTGTTCTTTGGTTCCGACGACCCCTCGCCCATGTGGACGGACGGGGAGTGCGTACCCTGAAATGTCCATGGAACTTGCCTCATCACCTTCTTCGTCGTCTCCTGCTGCTGCTCGTGAGGTGCCGCCTTGCTCAAATTGAGCGGCCTGTGACATGCTCCTTATCACCCTTCTTGTTCTTGCAACATTTTGGCGTCTTGCCTCTCGGTCCTAATTTATGGTTAGTGTACGCAGCGCATACAACCGACGTCTCTCACATGGGAGAGAGATTTCGGCTGTATGGCCTGGATAAATCATTTTAAGATCATCATTTTCATCTCTTTTTAGGACTTGAGCACTTATGAAGAAATCTTCATTTATAATGTCTCTAGGAGAAGCAATATATTCAAAGTAGTGTTTTCCATTTAGCAAATCCATTGTTTCAGCAATGCGAGTGATAAAAGAGGTAAAGAATATAGGCTCGCTTCTATGGAAAATACCAAGTCAAAAGCGGACTAAAATTTTAGCAGTGAAACTTTTATTTTCTTGGTCATGGCATAAAGCAGTCTTAGTTCATCATTAAGAAGGATTTGCATATTGGAGCCAAGAAGAGGAGTTATGGCCATCCAATAGCGGAGCAAGCGCAAAGTAGGATTATGGATTTCATCAGTTTTAGGATCAGAGCAATCATTGGATCCAGTTATGGCTTTCCAGAAATCAGCTTTATCAAATTTTCTTGTGGCATTAACTAGATCTAGATGACAGTTGTTATCAAAGTCAAGTGCCATACTAAAAACTCCCCAAATTAAATTATACTCTTGATTGAACATGCGAAAGTAGACATTATCATCAGTGACTTGTATAGAGCATAGAAATTCCGTGGTGAGTTTTTCAATTCCAAGTTCTTGCACTTCCCAAAAGCTTTCCCACCCAATTGTATTGAAAACAGTATTAAATTCTACGGTCATACCTGTGTTGTCCAAAAGGACAGAGTCTATGGTGCCGGTATGTTCATAACCGCGGTGTCGGATGGAGAGGTACCTTTGGTACTCTTCTTGGTCTAGCATGAGGCTGCTCTCGGGGTCGAGCGTGCTCTCGGGAGGCACTCCAAAGCTTTGTGTCGGTGGAGCTTCTCTTCCTTCATTTTCATCATTTCGGGGTCGTCGGGAGGAACTCCCTAGGCCTTCTTGAATGCGGAGGAGAACTTCTTCATCTTTCTGCAGCAATGAGACAACACAAGAACACAGTAGGACAATAAGGATTAGCATTAGCGTTAGCGTTAGTTGTCCCAATGTTAATAGTCCTTGTGGGGTATGGTCACCTCCACAAAACCGCACTAGAGAGCAAAGACAAGCTTCTACTACTACAATAATTTTGGGTTTTTGTTTTGAGTGGCTAACTACAATTAAACTTGAGAAAGAACTTACTCAAATGGAGAGAAGAAGAGAGATTGTGTGCTCGAGATGATTCAGCTGGTTTGGGTGTGGAAATGAGCACACAATGCATGGGTATTTATAGGGGGAGAAGAGCTGGTGACCAGGCCACTAGGGCCAGGTCGGTTGACCCCACCATGGCAGTGTCAGAGCTTCTTTCACCTTTGGACAGGGAATCTATTTGAATTCAAACATAATTTTGCAGACAGGGCTTTAAACATGGGTCGGCCGACCCATGTTTGGTCCTCTTTTCAGTTTTAAACAGTAAAGTAAAGATTGGTGGTGGACCAAAAGTGAAGAAGTTTTCATAGATTCTCTTGTCTAGTGTTTTGTGAAAGAGAAAGGTGTATGACAAAAGTGGGGACATGCTTTAAAGTGATTCCCATGAACCATGGGAGCACTAATGCATGCCAAAGTGACCACTTCTCAGAATTTGTATGTAGTGGATGTTAGATTCTCATTGGAGCATGTGAAAGTGGTCATGACCAAAAAGTGGTCGACCAAATTCAAAATGAACTGGTGATTAAAGTTGAGACAATGATCAGGACACCAGACCAACATCACCAGAGGTGAGTGGGCCCTATGGTGGGGTCGGCCAACCCCACCTTGGGTGGTCCCACCACCTCAGGCGTGAGCACTACAGTTCTTTTCAAATTTTATTTATCTAAGTTCTTTATTTTGTCGAAATAAAATATTGCAAAATTTAAATATGAAATGCAATGCAAAAATGCAAGAATTGAAATGCAGGAATTAAATATGAGATAAATACTGAGTTAGCTTACCAGCAAGGTCTCCATGTTTTAGGCCCGTAGAGCAGGACCTCTCCTTTTCGGGTTCATTCTTCGGGTGTATCGATTGGTCCCGAAGATGGGGATCGTGATGATTGCGCCTCTTTCTTCCGCCATTCCTTCGTGGTTGATGCTTGTGACTCAGCAGAGTCAGTCTTGTTCACCGCCTCAGCTTTACTTAACAATTCGGCCTTTTTGGCCTTCGGCGGTTGATTCTTCTGGCGGGGTGCATATTGAGGTTTCTTTTCCCAAAGGTTCTTTTTTGCCTATTGCATGGATTTATAACCATTGAAAGGACATTTAATTCTCTTATCTGGGAGTTGGAAGTGGACTTGGCCGGATCCCACGTAGATGATGGCATTCACGGTGTTGAGGAACGGCCTTCCCAGGATGACGGGGACTTCATCATCGGCCCCCAAATCGAGAATGATGAAGTCGGTGGGGATATATTCATCTTGAACTTTGATAGGGATGTCCCTTGCCAATCCCTCGGGGAACCGAATGGATTGATCCGCCATCTGTAATTTAACAAAAGTGGGGTACAAAGGTCCCCCTAGCAGATTTTCATACATTACCTTGGACATGATGTTGACTCCAGATCCAAGGTCCCAGAAGGCGTTGTTGAAGGTGTGCGGCCCAATCTCGCAGGTGATGGTAGGATGGCCAGGGTCACTCTTCTTGGCCATGAATGGCTGGTCAAGAAGGCAACCCGGGTTTGGCCTGACCGGAGTCTTACCAAACCTCATGGAAATTAACTTGACACCCTCAATTGATTCCTCAGGTTTCCCTGGGATCTTACCTTGTTCGAAGGATGGGACAGCTGCTGCTATTTGAGCTAATTATGTTTCTAACATTTTATAA